>JAHDVF020000075.1:0-600000 GCA_022606425.2 Lepidostoma basale | reverse complement strand
ACGCTGACCTCACACATAATTTATAACGACGGTGCATTTTTATGCTTTTAAAAATAACTTTTTTGCGTTTTTACAATTATTGACAAAAAAATAGCCATGTCACGTGATAATATTTCAGACGTAAATTCGATGTGTAGTGATTTTGCGGATAGTGAAACAGAAATTAGTAGTGATGACAGCAGTGTCATATTACATCGAAGAAAAAGATTGAGAATTGAAAGTGAGTCTTCTTCTTCATCACCATCTTCAGAAACGGAAGAAATACAATCTTTTGACAAATTTTGTTTTTTTTATAATTTTTATTTTCAAAACCAAATAAAAATATAATAGTAATGATATTTTATGTTTATTTCTTCATATTCATATTAATTAACCTTTTTTCTGTATAACCCAAAAAGATTTATTAAAATTGATTAATATTTGTCTAAATGAGAGTGTTTTATTTGACACCATAATTTTTTCCTTCAGAGTAATCAAAATATGCATAGCATTTTCCAATAGATTTTTACAAAAATTGCTTAGCACTCAAACGGTTAATGTATAAAAGAATTTAACGAAAATGAATGATATGTCCATCAGCTGTTTGCTATATGCAGACGACGCTGTTTTGATCGCTGACAGCATAGACAATCTACAAGTCCTAGTGTCAAGAATGTACAAAGTATGCAATAAGTATGACCTTGTGATGACCGTGTCAAAGTCTAAAGTTATAGTATTTGAAATGGAAGAATGTATAATGAATTATGGCATAAGTGCGAATGGTGAAAAATTAGAGCAAGTTACCGAATTTGTCTACCTGGAAAGCATATTTACAATAGACGGAAAAATGGAGAAAGATATCGGAAGAAGGTTTGGAGCTGGAAACAAAATAAATGGTGCACTCAAAGTCATTACCGCAAATAGAAATATATCGACTGCAGCAAAGATGGCAGGGCAGAATGGAGTTCTAGTGCTGACCCTTATGTTTGAAAGTGAAGCTTGGAGTTGGCAGAAGAGGATGAAAGTTGGACGAATGCCGTAGAAATGAGGTCACTAAGAAGGATGTACGGAAGAACAATGTATGATAGAATATCTAATGATGAAGTAAGAAAGGAATGTAAAGTGATAAATAAAATCACGAAAGGGTCACTAAGATGGTTTGGACATATGGAACGAATGGATGAGGGAAGAATGGTTAAAAAGATATATACAAGTAGTGTGAATGGAAAAAGAAGTCGAGGAAGGCCAAGGAAGACATGGCATGACCAAATTAATCAATTACTGACAGGCGGCTATGTTTGAAGTAAGAATCAAATCAAATCAAATCAGTTTATTTTCTCAAAAGACATTACAAACATTTTTTATAGTTTGAGGCATCTATTGAGAACAGGTAAAACATAATAAATATATAATACCAGGAACGCATGAGAGATGGTTCGACATTAGGAATACAAGATACTCTCCAAAGTCAAGAGTATTTGTCTTTTGAATCTACTTTCACGAATATGAAAGACATCGATCTCCGAAGCGATCATGTTTAGCAGTTTGATTGCTCTCCCCACCGGCATCACCAGAGGCAGGTTGGTTCTGCATGTTGGGAGATAAAACAGTCTGTGCTGACGCTGTCGAAGATAACCATCCGGAACATAAAGATGGATAGCCTCCAAGATGACGGAATTCTCAAAGAATCCCCTGATTAGTCTGAAGAAATGGGTAAGTGTGCACCCATCCCTTCTTATCGACGAGCGTGAATGTAGAAGAGGCGCGAGAATTATGTCAGGATAGAACAATGTAGCGATCCATCCTCTCTGCCTACCCCTCCAGCGAAACGGCGTGATGGTAAGTTAATTGCGATGTAATTAGCGATGTTATCATCCGCCTTACAATTCTTCCATATTTCGTCGTTCGGTATTCTATAATATATCGTTTTCCTGCACATTCTTCTTAGTGATCTCATTTCTATTGCATTTATCCTAGTTTCATCCTTTTTTTGCCAGCTCCAAGCTTCACTTCCATAGGTAAGGGTGGGCCCTAGAATTCCATTGTGTACTGCCATCTTTGCATTAGTTAAAATATTTCTATCTGCAGTGATGTCTTTGAGAGCGAATAGAATAAAATAAGAAGAAGAGAGAAGAAGAAAAATAAAAATATATTTTATTTTTAATATAAACATTGTTTGGTAGCGGATTACGCCACTGTTCGCACGGAGGGTTGCAGACATATTATTTTTCATTAAAATCTCTCACAGATATACAAAATAAAAACATCTCGTAAAGCGCGTATCAAGGGGCTCCATAAAGAAATTAACTTGGTTACTTTCGCTGGCATTCACACCACACAGGTGATGTTTAGTACAACACATTCCATACTAAATAGCGCACAGAGGTTATTTAATGATGAAATTAGAGGTAACTACGTTGAACTAACTATGTAATCATCATGTCCATTCCACCGAAAGGGAAGCATAGAGCATGGGCCGCCATACTTCTTCCTTTTGTGATGTCACACCTCCGTGGTGCATAGGGCCTCAAGGAACCTTCTCCACCCGACTCTATCGCATGCCTGATGCCTAACATCGTCCCAAGTGAGGCCTGCTGCCTTAATTTATCTTCTCGGCTCTTCTCCAGGTGGCTTTTGGTCTGCCTCGCTTTCTCTTTCCCCCCATAAGGGACCAGTCTAGTGCACCCTGAGCGATGCAGGCTGGGTTCCGTCTCAGAGTGTGACCGATCCACTGCCATTTGCGTGTAGCGACTTGTTCTCTAATTGGCTTTTCGCCTGCCATGATCCAGAGAACAGCATTTGGCACTGTTTGGGGCCAATAGATGTTGAATATTGAGCGAAGGCACCTATTTATAAACACCTGGAGTTTACTAATAACGTCCGCGGTAGATTTCCCAGTCTCACATCCGTACAGCAGTACGCTTTTAACGCTACTGCTGAATATTTGGAGCTTGAGCTTTCTCGAAATGATACTGGAACGCCATACAGGGCGAAGCATAGCGAAAGCTCCCCTTACCTTATTGAGTCTGCTGGCTACATCTTCCTCCGTACCTCCCGAGCCTGCTATCATACTACCAATGTAGCAGAAGCTGGTTGTGGTCACAAGATTGGGGTGGGTCATTTGTGGACACTCGTATATTATTCTATTCAGACATAACTCTCGAAAATTCACTGTATTGTGACACGTATACTCTTAGCAGTTTCCTTCTTTGAACATTGGCGCCTTTAATCGATGAATTTAATCTCGTTAATATATTCTCGGCCTTCTTCGATTTCTTTTTCTATTTACACTGCTTTTATACAATTTTTAAATCATTTTTCCTTAAACATTCGTTACATAAATGTCTAAGACAATTCTTTATTTTATTTAGGATGCATCCATAAAATAAGGTATGCTATCATAAATATTTGTCCTTAAATTTTTATTTGTGATACTCTTTCTCCAGGAAATGTCGTACTTTCATTCTTATTTTGCCAGCTCCAAACCTCCAAAAAAAGTAATATATTTTTTGGGGGGTTCTTGGGATGCTACTTTGGTTTTTAATGTGGAAGTTTACCGTTGCTTTCCACATGTGTATACAGCAAGTTATTTGAACCCAATTACTGCATATAAATTTTTAGCTTTTGATTCTCGCGACATGTGATAGGTAGCTAATTCAATATTTGATTTATTTGTTCGTGCCACTTTTTCATTATTTTTATTTACACATATTAATCATTATTTTTTATAATGCCTTTGCAAGGCGAAGAATGTAAATTTCATAAATAAAACAAAACTTCTAGTAAACGTATTCCATATTCATTATTAATAATATAGTTTTAGATCAAAGGTAACTAACTAACCATGGCACCATCTCCTCGAAGTGGTAGGCAGAAATAATGGATAGCTTTATTTCTCAACATTAATACCTCGTGTCATGTAAGCATGTTGATTTCTCCAACTCTTCACTTGGCTCGCTTCTTCTTCGATGGCCCTACAGACCATATTGAGCCTTAGCATCTAGTATTCTTCGCTTCCAACTCCTCCTGTCCTCCGCTTCGACCCTCCATTCTGACACTCGTAACAGTTTCGCCCCATCTCTCCCAACTTCATCCTCCCATCGCAGCGTTGGTCGTCTACCACCTGGGTGCCACTCCAGCAATATTTTTGGGGTAGCGATAACGGCATCTTCTGCACGTGACCGGCTCATCTCATTCTATTTAGTCTGACTTGTGTGGAGAGTCTGGGAGCTTTGTAAATATGGTACAGCTCGTCATTTTGCCGCACTCTCCAGCCTTCACCGTCATTCACAGGTCCCAGAATTCTGCGCAGCACCCTTCTCTCAAAAGTATCCAGTCGATTTCACTATCATTATCCACGTCTCCCACCCATAGATCACTAATGTTCGGATGATTGTTTTATACAGGATGATTTTGGTTTTCCAGTGTACGTTTCTTGATTTGAGCGCTGGTAGTAGAGAGAATAATGTTATGTTGCATCTTCACTTGGCTGCATTTATATTAATGTTCATGAAAAATAATTGACTTATTCACTTGAAGTCAATATGAGTTTAATATGAAAAATGATCAACCCTTATGGTTCTGCAGGGGAGAGAACGAATTTGAATGAAACAAAGTAATTCTATTTGCGAGGCGATGGTTAGGCGGGTAATGGAGGCGAAAGATAACCCATTTTTGTTGAAAAAAAAACGTATTTTGAAGCGGTTAAAAGTCCCCGCTCAGCGCAGATAACTTGGTTAATTGTCATTTAAATTCGCCTCGCCATCATTACGGCGGCCGAATATTCTGGCGTGGCGCCCCCTCGTGCGCTACCTGGCCGGCCCTGGCGCAGGGGCGCGCAACCCTACCAAGGTCAAAACTGATTTCGTAAAATATATTTATACGGTTAAAGTCATTATGGAATTCCCCAGTGTAAGCGCCTTAATTTATTAAAAATTCACAAATAATAATCGTGAAAAAGTATAAGTAAACGGAAATAGAAATAGAAGAAGGTTGAGAACACTTTGGACGATCAAACTAATGAAATAGTACATGTTGGCTACGAAAAAAGTCGGAGGAATCCACTTGCACATCACTATCTTTACCATTATGATTTGTAAATTGTGAATTATGAATTTTTGATAAACTTTCGGGGTTAAGAGCAGTCAATTTTTTTGTTGATAGTTATTTAATTTATTTTATAAAACCTTATTATTATTATTATTATTATTCTAAGTGTAGGCCTAGTGGCCTGTTTCTTAAGAGGAATTGGCCTCCTGCGAAGTCGACTCCCAGCTGTCGATCCATCTCTTTGGAAGTATGCCCGGGGGTCGTCTACCTTGGGGCTGGCGGTGTAACACAATGAAGGGGAGTCTGGATGGATCCATTCTCCTCACGTGTGCATACCAGTATCTTCTCCTTTGCCTTCCCCACCTAACGACATCCTCGACCTCGCATATCTCCCTTATCCGTGTATTCCTTTTCCTCTCTTGCAGTGTCTTGCCAGATATATTTCTGAGCGTCTTCATTTCTGACCCTCTGAGCGCGTTTTTTGTGATTGTGAACCTAGCATTTTAGCGCACGGTACTTATTTGTATACAGAAGGTTATTTGAACCCAATTACTGTAAACGAAATTTTAGCTATTTATTCTCTTGATGCAAATGTAGATGTAGGTAGATAATCAATGGCCAGTTTATTGTCATGTTGATTCTAGACCAAAGACAATGTGACAAACACACTGTCATCGTAACGAATCGAACCCGTGACCTTCGGTCTGGTAATCATTGCCACTCTGCCACGAATGTCGTCAGTAATATAGGTTAAAACAATAGAGTAGCTTAAATGTGGTTTGCTGTCCCATTTGGTTTATCTAAATCGCGGGGATGGGTTTAGGGAGTGAACAAGAAAGGCCGACGAAAAGGCGCCGCTGCGCTCTTCAATAGCCTCGGGTAAGCGGTAACACCATTCTATCTACTTCTTCTTTTTGTCCTGTCACACCTCCGTGGTGCATAGGGCCTCAAGGAACCTTCTCCAACCTACTCTATCGCATGGCTGATGCTTAAAATCATCCCAAGTGAGGTCTGTTGCTTTAACCTCGTCCTGCAGGGTTCTTCTTCAGGTGGCTTTAGGTCTGCCTCGCTTCTTCTTTCCCCCCATAGGAGACCAGCCTAGTGCGCTCTGAGCGATGCAGGCTGGGTTCCGTCTCAGAGTGTGACCGATCCACTGCCATTTGGGTCTAGGGACTTGTTCTCTAATTGACTTTTCGCCTGCCATGGTCCAGAGAACGGCATTTGACCCTGTTTGGGGCCAATAGATCTTGAATATTGAGCAAAGGCACCTATTTATAAACACCTGGAGTTTTCCAATAACGTCCGCGGTAGATTTCAATGTCTCATATCCGTACAGCAGTACGCTTTTAAAGCTACTGCTGAATATTTGGAGTTTGTGCTTTCTCGAAATGACACTGTAACGCCATACAGGGCGAAGCATAGCGAAAGCTCCCTTTGCCTTATTTAGTCTGCTGGATACATCTTCCTCCGTATACCCCGAGCCTGCTATCATATTACCTAGGTAGCAAAAACTGGTTGTGATCACAAGGGGGACACCGTGGAGCAATATTAGATTGCGTTTTCTATAAGTTTAATTATATTTTGTGGCGTTAACATTATGAAAAACCGTAATGACGTCTTTTTATAAATAAACATCCATTAAAACAAATTTTTTCCACTTTTGAATTCGTTTTATAACGACATAAACTAACGTTCAATTTAAAATGAGATACCAAATAACTTTAACATGCACACACTTGTTACAAACTTTGGTTCTTGTATTTTGTTATTTTTTTGTGGTTGTTGGTTTGTTTATTTGGTTCACCCGATGAGGAAGGTGTAAAACCTTCAAAACATGTCGTAAAATATAACACTTATAAGTGAAAAAAACGTTTTTTTATTCAAATACACTTTGTATTATTGAACAAGTTTATCGGAAGTAAAAAAAATATTATAATTTCGTCTTAGAATGGTGAGGTTGGCGGAACGACATCGCATGCTGGCTCATTAGATGCCAGCATGCGATGTTTATTTAACACAACGACTTGTGAATGGAACGCAGAAGAAAATATTAAATAAATACATTTGATTATGAATACGTTAACGGTTCGGTATCTTAACTCATAAAGCTTTTTTATCTTATTCTTAATGAGAGTTGTTAAAACGTAAACAATTTTTTATTCTAAAATAACGGTTGCTATTTATTGTTCATAAACAATTGGTTGCTAATCTCTGGCTTAAATGCTCATTCCATATATCGTAGTCTGTGTGCACACGTATACCCGCTGGAGTGGGCCCTAATAACACGAGTGCTCGTTACCCCGTACCCGAGGAGTTAGTACACAGAACATGATAATAGTACGTGGCTCGCCCCTGCGACGCTACGCCGAATCGGTACATTAGTCACACGAAAGTATTAAACATTAATAAAGTAGAATTATTATGGAAATTGCTGACGAGCACAAGGGCTGTCGCGTTGAAAAATACACAAGGCCGGGATACGGGGAGTCTCACGTGATTTACGCTATTTAACCTGGAACTTAACAGGATAGTGACAGTGAAACGGTGACACTGGGGAACTGTGCTTAATCCACTTGTGTCTGTTTTCAGATTCGAAGAAAGAATTTTAAAATCTGGACCATATTAAAATCGAAATGCTGTTATTATATTTACACGGTGTACAGTGGGGAATCGTCTAATATTTACATAAAGCTGGTAATTTACAAATAATATTATCATTTTGAATGTATACAAATACTTGTACACAAATACTGGGTTTTACCCATTGCGGGTTAATCATTTAAAGGATTAATTGTATCTCAATAGAGACAAAGATGTAAATTATTATTATTATTTTTTAAAACAGAATATGGTGGTCGAGGCGTTTACAGGACTTATGACCTGTCATTGGTTGGTTTAAGCGATCGCTTTATGTTAACAACATTTCCCATTCTACACTTCTTACGACTACCACGTCTGACAAATTTTTGAAAGATGTATATATGCTACTATGTTGAGGCACACATCACATTTTTAGGTCAATCTACATTTATATTCTTAATAGATGGCGAGACACTGAGCGAGAGAGAGAGAGAGAGAGAGAGAGAGAGAGAGAGAGGGAGAGGAGAGAGAGGGAGAGAGGGAGAGAGAGAGGGAGGGGAGAGAGAGAAAGAGAGGGACAGAGAAGGTGGAGAGAGAGAGAGAGTAGGAAGGAGAGAGAGAGTGTAGGAGAGAGAGAGAGAGAGAGAGAGAGAGAGAGAGAGAGAGAGAGAGAGAGAGGGTCTGTCTCCACCATCCAATCATCGTAGTCTCGGCTTGCCAACACTTTTTCGACCCGCTGCACAATGGGGCAGGATTCAGATTTCTCATACAATAACCCAAAAAATAAAAATTATGATTCATTAAACGCTTTGTTATTATATGATGACTCAGATATATTTAGCATATGATCACGAGCAGATAGATAAGCTAGACTGTGACACGTTCGCTCTAGCACCCCTCAATCGGAGCCGATTACTCGTAGAGGTTACACGTCCGTTATTTCAAGTCAGCGCAACACCTAGTTTCTAACATTTCTTTAGTTGTATTATTGATAAAACATTTAAAGTTTTAGTATGGAACCTTACACGTCAGGTATGTATCCTCTTTTTCGAGTTAAATTAATTGTAATTACGGCTTGTTTTAAATGTAAAAAAATTAAACCGATTTCGTATTAAAATGATACAGAGGTTTTTGTTATGTTAAAAAAACATTTAGAGATTTAGTATAGAATCCCGATGAATTCCGCAAGTATTTTAATTGATTTATAATAAGTAATTGTTGTACTTTATTGATATGATGTTATTTTTTGCCACTTTTTGCACCTTTTTATAATAACAGCACATTTCGAATAACCAAAAATGAAAAAAAAATACACCAATTTTGTATCTTATTCTGTTTTTCTTTTTCTCGCATACCTAGGCACCAGCTCCAGCACTTTGTTCATGACAAAGCATCAATTAATTACGCTTATGAATAGTTCCGGAAAAGAAAAATTGGAGGATCAGATTGATTTCCTGCAAAAAGAAATCATAAAACGGACAGGGTGTGTTGATGAGTTAGGAAAAAGTACGAAAAAATTTATTCGGTTTAAATTTGATTATAAATCATGATGGGAATTAGCTCACTGGATGAAAGAAAGATTTTTCGATGTTATTAAAACGTGGCTTGATACATCCGTTTCTTTCGTTCGCGCTACAAAAACATGTGGCGGTCGCCCGATGATTCCTTTTGAGGAGAGTACAGAAAGGGTGAAGCGGTAAAAGACGGTTAATCTGAGAAATTCTGCATCTCTGCCAGACTTAATTTACGCAACACATATGGAACTTAGAGCTGCAGGACAGACAGATGCCTCAAAGTTGGTTCGAGGTATTTTATCTGTTCCAACAGGTTCAGGTAAATCTCATCAAACTTCCAGGGAGTCTTTTGGAAACGTTTCCATGTCAACAGAAGATGCTTTAGCACTTTTAATAGTCTTCTCCATTTGGCGTACAAACTGCCTATAAAAAAATGGCAGGCTCCAGGGACAGACAAGGAAATCGTTGAAGAAACTAAGAAAAAAAGTCAAGCTCATTTCAAAGAAAAACTAGATTTGATCGTGGACAAACCAAAACCGGGCTTTGGTAACACAAACGATGGAAATACCGCCAGGCGTTTTTTTTTTAAATGCAGAGGTGTCTGCAGAAATAATCAATTTAGATATAGAATTAATAAGAAAAATGTACACCATTTTAATAGTTATATCATGTGGTCATGAAATTTGTGTGGAAAAATACCGGGAGTATGCGTTACATACAGCCAGATATTTTGAAGAAAAATATCCGTGGTGTAATATGCCACCCACACTTCACGAATATTTAATACACGGACCTGAAATAGTAAAAACATCAAAATTGCCGATTGGTCAATTAACCGAAGAAGCGCAGGAAGCACGTAACAAAGATTTTAAAAAGTTTAGGGAACATCACTCGAGGAAATCCAGCAGAACGAATTCAAACAGGGATATTTTTAATTTTCTTTTACTCTCATCAGATCCTTTAATAACTAGTAAGAGGAAAATACCGAAAAAGAAGCTAATTAGACTCCCCAAAGACGTTTTGGATCTGATAATACCTCCATCTACAGGGTCCTCCAGCCAAAGCGAAAATGATGAATCCGATGACAATGATGGTGTCTCAGAAATATCTGATAACGAGTAAAAAAAAATATTGGTGTGTATTTATGAAGGGTAAAATCGACGTTCTTTCAAGAAACGTATATATTATGTAAAACTAAGCTGCATTTTACGTTATTAAAAATAATAAAAAATGACTTTAACGAGCTTATAAAAATAAGTAGACAGTATTTGACACATATTTCATTGTTATTGGAAAAATAAAGTGTTAGTATTCATGACATTGTCTCTTATTTTCATTAACCTACCTCATTACATTAAATCCTTTGATTTATAGCTATATATATAGCCTCTATGAGTTAATGACACCTTTTCATATTTTGGCCCCACTGTGCGCTGGTTTATTAAACAACACAAGTTTAGGGGGTTATATAAGGTGGAAATAATTTTCTGGTACCGTGTTAGATCTTCGCAATATTAGCAATTATTTAAACGAACGCATCTCTATTTCGCGACACTTGAAACAGGTTTTCAACTACCGTTTATTTCTGTCCAATCCCAGGACAACTGCCTTCTGTCCCCACCCTCCCTCTATCTTGCCCATGATTATCAGGCTAAGGAAGTTGTTTTTTTCTCCCCTTAGCACATGACACAGGCCAACGTATTATAATATGACCATGCTGATTTTTTGCGGTAATTTATAATTGGTTTATACAAAAAATTATCTGTTCAATAGATGGGGATCCAACTGTACTCACCACCATGAGGTTCCACATCTTGGCGGCTTCAGCCACGGTGGTGCAGACGGTGCTGCAACCCGCCAGCAGGAGCAGCTTCTGCGGAGGGTTGTACAGCAGGTTGTACATCACACTGGCGCCCAGCCCTGGCTCGCACTGCAAACACAAATATTATATTACTCATTGTACCACCATGAATTGAAGGTCACTTTTCAGATTAATTTTCTCGACGATGGTTTTAAACATTTATCACATTGTGTACAATATAATAGAGTTCTAGTGCCAAACCTTATGTATGCTAAGGTTTGGTACTAGAACTCTCCTAGCTTGGAGCTGGTTAAAGAATATATGAAAGTCAGATAAATGCCGTGGAAATGAGATCACTGAGTATAATGTGTGAGAAAACAATATAAGATAGTATACCGAACGACGAAGTATGAAAGAAATGTAGGGCATATGTTGTATCATGAGTAAAATTAAAAGAAATATCCCTGATATTGTTTGGACATATGGAACGCAAGAACGTGAGAAAAATGGTTAAAATATTGTATGCAAGCAGTGAGAGTGGAAAGAGAAATCGTGGAAGTCCAAGGAAAGCACGGCATGACCAAATTAATCAAATACAAAAAAGGGGGCATATTCGAAGTCGGAAAAAATGGACGAGCGCGCTTGTTATGATGTATAAACGTAGATGAATGAGTAGCATGGCGATCCATTCTCTCTGCCTACTCCTTCCGGCAAATGATGAGATGGTAAGTTAGTTTATTATCATCAGGATAATGATATAAACTCTTACGTCGTTCGGTATTGGTTTGTGCCGATTCGAAGATGTAAAATATGTCGAGAAAAATAAACTCAAAAGTAGAAAACAGTGTTTTAATTCATATGAAAAATCGTCATTATGGAATTCCAGTGTTAACGCTATAAGTTTATAGTATTACAAATTGAAGCCCTGTTTTAAAAGTATTTTTTTTTTATGAAAACCCAAGCTGAAATGATGAAATGGTACACTTGTAAATTCAGGCAATCTGCCATTTTAATTGTTTCTTAAACAATGATGGAAAACTTCATATTAAATAATTTATACGAAAGAAAACGTCAGTTTTCTAGAAGTTTTATTTAATAAAACTTCTAGAAAACTGATGTTTTCGTTTCGTTTTCATTTCAAAAGTTTTCTAGAAGTTTTATTTAATAAAACTTCTAGAAAACTGATGTTCTCATTCGTATTAATTAATCTGCCATGTGCTCGTTTTTCGATTATTCCACTGTGGTTATATTCATAGATGTCACGCATACCTTGTGTCGTTTTTTTAAGTTGCAACACTATGCCTGGTCAGGTCGAAGTCAGGGGAAACCCTGATGGAGGGCCGAAGCGATTCTGACGTGCAAATCGATTGTCTGAACTGGGTATGGGGGCGAAAGACTAATCGAACTATCTAATAGCTGGTTTCATCCGAAGTTTCCCTCAGGATAGCTGGCGCTCGAGAAACAAAGATGTTAAATGTTGATGGAAACTCCTGTATTCAGAAATTTATTGTTATTATTTTTAATGAGTGGTATTTGATGCTTTAACTATATCATCATTTTACTTCTATAAACTAAAAAAAACTATTCTTCTTCTTCCTTGCTATAGACCTATGTGGTCTGTTCTCCAGATGGTTACCCCTCCTGTGAAGTGAATTCCCAGCCTATATTCTATTTTTTTATAGGCCTTTCACGAGTTCCGTGAGGCTGACCGTGTATACAATATAGAGGAGTCTGGTGGTGTCCATTCTTTGGACATGACAGACCTTCCTTCACTGTCTAGTCCATCTTATAATATCCTCATCCTCACATATATTATTATTATTATTATTATTATTATTATTATTATTATTATTATTTTGTTGAATCGCTCTTTACATCATTACAGGCGAGCCAAATGGATGTAAAGGGTATAGATATCATATTGATTCTCGTGACATGTGACAGGTAGCTAATCTATCGCCATTTTATTGTCTTGTGAATTCTTGACCAGACCAAAGACAGTGTGACAATCACACTGCCATCGCCGGGAATCGAACCCAGGGCCTTTGGTGTGGCAGTCAAAGCACTTACCACTGGGTACGAAGGTCGTCATATATCTCATATTAGATAATTAAAATAATTTATTTCTATTTTTACAAGAACTAATTAATTATACTCGTAAATTTGTAACTGTGTTAAGCACGGACTCGAAATAATATTCGAAAACTCAAAAAATGGTAAGCGAGCAGCCCGATGTCGAAAGGACAATTTTATTCAATTATTGGCAAAAATCTCGCTCCGCGCTCCAAAAGAGCGAACATTAAATCCATTAAAAACGCCGAAATTAATTTCATTTCCACATTAATAAAGCAGAAAGTAATTAGAGCCACTGTCGTCAGAGCTAATAAAAATGTTACTTTATCAAAAATGGTTTAGTAAATTGTCCAAATTAAAACAAATGGGGCATTGTTTGTCCTCCGCGAGTGGTAGCTTCCAGCGACGGCCGCCGTCTCGCGTGGCGCTGGTGTAGAGTGACAAAGAAATGATAGCGAGAGCCGGCGCTAGATGGAGTTTAATTATTGTAAGTCTACTTCAGTCATAAACAATGAAATATGCTTATAAAGCCCGTACAGCCAGATGAGCAAGCCGAGCTTTAAGCCCAAAGAACATAATATGACTTTATTGTATAATTTGGGCTAAATAAGCTATTTATTTTCATTTCGTGTTCTAATTTTTGTAGGTTATGTGATTTGCAAAGCAAAAACTTACGCAAGAAAGTACTTTATGAAGATTAAATTATTCCAATTCTTTATTTAACAAATATAACATATAGTACATATTTAAATTGGGTATGAAATATGAAAAAGATGGGGTTTCAATTTAGATCTGAAATGTGTCGGATCATTTATGCATCTAAGGTGTGAAGGGAGATTGTTCCAAGCTGATGGACCGGCTACCGCGAACGCTCGATCCCCGAAATTCGTACTGGGGCAACGCTTCGGCTCAACTAATCTTCCTATTGCTGAGGAGTTCGCCGAGCGAAGTGTGGATTTCCGTGAATTTAGGCTGTCCGTTATACAGAGTTCAGATATATAACTTGGTGCCATTCCATGTAGCGCTTTGAAAACTGTCCAGCAGAGTTTATACTGGATTCTTTCTGGACTTTTAAGCCAGTGAAGTTCTTTGAGATGTTGTGTTATATGTGACTTTTTTGGAATGCCTTTATTGAGCCTTGCTGCTACATTGAACGCAGATTGAAGTTTGTTTATTTGTTGTTTTGGAATGTTTGCATAAATTCCATTACAATAATCAAGTCGTGACACAACGAAGGAATTTACAAGAGTTTTGAAAGTGTCACGGGGAAGACTCCTTTTGACGGATTTTAATCGTCTTAGGTGGAAGAAACTAGCGCTGACCGTGTTATTAATTTGGGATTTTAGAGACAGATTTGCGTCAAGATACACACCAAGAAGCTTTGTGGAGTTTTTGGGAACGATATTGTCAGCTGTTGAAATTGAGGAATGATCGATAAGATGTTGACGCTTTGCGGAAGAAGTCCAGAGAAATTCCGTTTTGGATGGATTTAGTTTAAGTTTGTTTGATGCCATCCATCTGGATATGGTATCAATGCAGTTGACAGTTATTGACGTAAGATGTTTGGTGTCATCAGGGTTGCAGAAAAAATAAAGTTGCTGATCATCAGCATAGCAATGTGAGAGGAGGCCAAAGGATTCGATTATTTTGGCAACGTCATTCGTAAACATGATAAATAAAAGGGGTCCTAAAACAGAGCCTTGCCAGAGCGTACTATATATTAATCGCTAGGCTTCGCCCTGTATGGCGTTCTAGTATCATTTCGAGAAAACTCAAGTTCCAAATATTCAGCAGTAGAGTTAAAAGCGTACTGCTGTACGGATGTGAGACTTGGAAATCTACCGCGGACGTTATTGGTAAACTCCAGGTGTTTATAAATAGGTGCCTTCGCTCAATACTCAAAAGATATAACGCACGCATTTAAAATTTAAGGAATGAATTTGAGACCATGTGAAATCTCCGAGGAGATCATGTTCAGCAGAATGCTCTCTCTACCGGTGTCACCAGAAACAGGTTGGTCTTAGTGTACGGCAGGTAAAATAATCTATACTGACGCTGTTAGAGATAATATAATAATAATAATAATTAGGCTAATTTGTATAGCGCCGTTTTCGTGAATAGCTCACCTCAAGGGCGCTTTGACAATGTTTTTAGTCATGAGAGCTGCATGTGACACCAGCAATCAGATAACCGTTGTTTACATTTTATGGGATATTTTGAAAAGGTGGGTTTTAGGTGAGATTTAAAGTCTGTCGGATTGTCAATGCATCTGAGGCGTGCAGGAAGCATATTCCAGGCGGACGGACCTGCCACTGCGAAGGCCCGATCTCCGAAATTTGTCCGGGGGTTGCGCTTTGGCTCAACTAATCTGCCTATTGCCGAGGAGTTTGCTGATCGAAGCGTAGATTGCCGCAAGTTAGGGCTATCAGCAACACAAAGTTCAGATATATAGGCTGGTGCCATTCCGTGAAGCGCTTTAAAAACCGTCCAGCATAGTTTATACTGGATTCTTTCAGGACACTTGAGCCAATGAAGATCTTTTAGATGTTGTGAAATATGCGAGTTTTTTGGAACACCTTTTATAAGTCGTGCTGCCGCATTGAAAACGGATTGAAGTTTGTTCGTTTGTTTCTTGGGTATGTTGGCATATATGCCGTTGCAATAGTCGAGTCGAGATACGACGAAGGAATTAACAAGTGTTTTTAATGCATCAGTGGGAATATTTCTTTTGATTGCTTTGAGCTGCCTTAGGTGAAAGAAGCTGGCGCTCACTGTCTTATTTATTTGGGTTTTTAATGAGAGATCTGCTTCGAAGTTGACTCCAAGAAGTTTTATGGAGTTATTAGGGATGATGTCAATTCCGAATGTTGATATCGGAGCATGATCGACTAAGTGCTGGCGCTTCATTGAGGCAGTCCAGAGAAATTCCGTTTTGGAAGGGTTTAATTTTAATTTATTTGAGGCCATCCAATTCGATATAGCTTCAATGCACTTTAAAGTTATAGATTTTAGATGGCTGATGTTGTGAGGGTCACAAAAGAAATAAATTTGCTGGTCGTCAGCATAGCAATGAGACAGCAGACCAAATGAATCAATTATTTTGACAATGTCATTAGTGAACATTATAAATAATATCGGGCCTAGCACTGAACCTTGCGGAACACCAGATTTGAGGGTGAAAAAGACGATATTTTCCCTGCGACCTGAACTGCTTGTGAGCGATCCGACAGATATGAAGTTATCCACTCTATTGTATTGCCTGTGAAACCGTAAGTAGTCTCGAGCCGTTTAATGAGGTAAGAATGATCGATGGTATCAAAAGCAGCACTCATATCTAGTAAAGAAAGCAGTGCTAACTTGCCCGATTCATTAGCTAATACCAGATCCGACATGATACGAAGAAGTCCTGTTTCCGTTGAATGATTAGGTCTGTATGCAGACTGGAATTTTGATAATAGATCATTTGCTGTGAGGTGGGAATTGATTTGGCTGGCTACAATTTTTCTAATAATTTGGAAATGAAAGGCAAATTTGAGACCGGACGATAATTTACTAGATTTTCAGAATCTAATTGAGATTTTTTGAGAAGGGGAGTGACGATAGCCATCTTAAGTGGTTCGGGGACTTGGCCGGTTCGAAGAGATTTATTAAATATATTTAACAATATTGGGGCAAGTTGATGACAGCACTTTTTTAGTAACCATGTCGGGATCGGATCAAGTGAGCACTGCTTATTGGGCGATCCTAATATTAATCTTGTTATTAAAGCTAGGTCAGTGTCCGTAAACTTAAGGAGGCTCCCTCCAGTATTCTCGGAGAAGAACGGTGATGGGGCTGTAATGGTTGATGCGCGAATGGAGTTCACTTTTTCTTCAAAGTGTGATGCGAAGTCCGTAGGAGATAGTGACGTCACGGTTTGTTGATGGGTGTTGGCAAGCACGGATCGAACTGATTTCCAGAGGCTTCTGGGATTTTTCTTTTCTGCAGTTATTTTGTCCCTCCAGAAATCAGCTCTCTTTGCTTTTACCATTGTTCGGTAGGATTTTTGGGATATTATCCACGCATCTCTTGGTATTTCACCACTTCGAAAACTTCGTTCTTGCCTTCGCATTTCTCTCTTCCGTTTTCTACACTCATTGTCAAACCACACCTCTGACGTGCGAATCCGGCAAGTTTTTGTGGACACTGGGGCAAACTTATCAAGGAGCGATGTTAGAACACTATTGTATAAGTTAACTAGGTCATTTAGAGGAGACGTGGAGATAGTAGAAGAGTCACACAGAGGGGAATTGGTCAAATCTTTTATAAAACCCTCTGTGTCAAAAGTCCTCCACGACCTAGAAATTATTTTCCTGAAAGTTGGCCTTGGGGGGTTTAGCTCCATTTCTGTGCGTAACAGTTTGTGGTCAGATAATCCTATATCAGTTACTGTGCACAGAAGCGCGGGATCTTCTTTCCTAGAGATGAAGACGTCCAGGATTCCTCCCCCAGTGTGTGTCGGTTCTGTGATCCATTGAGTGCATCCATAGCATTGGAGAATGTCGTTGAAGCGTACCGTGTAGGCTGATGACTGCCGATCTAACCTGATATTCAGATCACCAGTTATAATTATTTTATCGTTGAGGCTTACGGCTGATTCTAGTATATCGGAGAACTCGTAGAAAAACTCGGAAGATATTTTTTTGGATCCAGGGCGATATATTGTAATAAGAGTGAAAGCGACTGACGCAGATGATATGCGACACGCTAGGTATTCAAAAGTATTGTATTTTCCGAAAAGAGTTTTAACAATCCGTAAACCTTGGCGGACAACAGTGGCGATTCCTCCATGATTTATAAAAGAGACCTTATCGGTGTCTTTACTAATTAATCTAGCATAAAGAACAAAAATACCAACATCCTCCAGCACGGCCGAGTTTTTGAAATATCCCTTGATTCATCTAAGAAAATGGGTTATGAGAAACACATTTCTTCGAATCTGTAGAGAGTGGTCCCCAACATTCCCAAAATAAATGCCGTGGGATAGAGCCACGGATAGCTACCATACTCCCTCATGTAGAGATACCTCAGAATTATTTTGTGAATCCTCTCCAGCTCAACGGAATATCTACATGAGTACTAGTATGGTTCAATGTTTACACGTCATTTGTATTACTTAGTATCGGGTGGTTTTAAATGAGAATGTATTAGAGATGCTTTGAATTATTAAGCGTCCTGCGGAAAAACGACTTCCCACGGAGATAAACCTTAGTCGTTGAAATTTGAACATCAATAAATCTGCTCCCGCAAAGTCGGCATTAGCTGAATGGAGATCACAGGTGCCGCGAGAGGCTGGTGATCCATCTCCCGCGTACGAGATCGGGACCGCGATACGATCTAAATTAATTTCCGCAAATGTTGTTTTAGCGGGAGTTTGTTCATCAACAGCGCAGCGGCCACACGCGAACGGAGGGCTGCGGCTGCCGCTCTTTCCGGAGATATTGTTCACCTACGATTTCAGGAATCTGTTGCGAGAATCAAATCAAACCTGTTCATTTTTTCAAAATGATATAACAAAAAAATTGACTTTTTTATATACATTTTGTTTAGACATATTTTAAGTGTTTTTTTAGTGTTATCTGCATGTTTGGCGGGACATAGAGGAAAATATCAGTAGATTAAATGCGGCCTGGCCCCTCTTGATTTCTTTTATACTTTTTTTTTCTTACGTAAGTCCCGCATGGACGAAGGACGGGCCTAGGGATTGAATGAGCGAAGCTGACGAAGGGCGCCGTTCGCCTATTACAGCTTCGGGTAAGCGGTGGGAATCCTTTATGTCCACTATTACAACAAAACAATGTTGCATCTGTTAAAAACTTTCGGAAGACAAGATACTCTCTTTTTCTTGACTTTAGTCAAGAAAAAGTCAATAAAATGGGCAGGGCATATATTGTCAGAGAGGTAGTAGATAGATGGGTATTCAGATTTTAATGTGGAGACCATGGGAAGGAGAAACAGGCATCCGTCGACCCTAAAAAAGATAGGCTGATAAAAGACGCGCCGGATAGAAGAAAATTGAAATTATTTGAAGAGACCTACGTCCAGCTACGGAGAGATGGCTAGAGAGAAGAAGAAAACCTGGTTATTCGCTTTTCCTAGTAATTGTATAGGGTGTTTTTTTAAGAGCTTGAGAACTTTAAATAATAATACAAGACAGAAATATTTTTGGAATGAATTTTTTATTATTATAATCTGGTAGATAATTTTATGACATTTATTTTTTAAATATGATTTCCGGCATACGTCCGCCGCGGCTACGAGTTACATAGTCCATTCGATCAGTCCAATTCTTCAATACTTTTTCCAATAAATCTGGCCGTATGGCATCAATGGTGGCTTGAATATTGGCTTCCAATGCTTCAAGAGTTGCTAGTTTGTCGGCATAAACCAATGACTTAAGATAGCCCCATAAAAAGTAATCAAGAGGCGTCAAGTCGCACGAACGAGAGAGCCAGTTCACAGGACCACTTCTGGAAATAAAGTTGTCATAATATTGATTTTGCAATAAATTAATGGTTAAGCGCGCTGTATGGCAAGTTGCGCCGTCTTGTTGGAACCAAATGTCGTCGATGTTAAGCTGATTAATTTATGGAAACAAAAAAACCGTCAGCATGGCTCGATAGCGCTCGCCATTCACCGTAACGGCAGTTCCTTCCTCATTTCGAAAGAAATAAGAACCGATGATGCCGCCAGCGTGTAAACCGCACCAAATATTCAATTTGAATGAATGTAATGGTGATTCGTTAATGTCTTGAGGATTGTCTGCGCTCCATATATGGCAATTTTGCTTATTGACGAAGCCATTTAACCAGAAATGAGCTTCATCACTAAACATAATTCTTCGGTAAAAATGCTTATCTTCGGCCAGTTTCAAATTAGCCCAATCAGCAAAAATGCAACGTAAACGATGGTCATTTGGCTT
Organism: Lepidostoma basale; assembly: GCA_022606425.2. Taxonomy (NCBI): domain Eukaryota; kingdom Metazoa; phylum Arthropoda; class Insecta; order Trichoptera; family Lepidostomatidae; genus Lepidostoma; species Lepidostoma basale. The sequence goes on along the minus strand of JAHDVF020000075.1, from coordinate 580,043 downwards.
TAATTCTTACATGAGCTGTATTTTATAGGCACGTAAGCCAAGATCCTTAAGTAAAAATTTCCACGTAGTCGAAGGACAAAGGCCGGCAAGTTGAGAACACTTCTTCAACACTTCGCGCTACAGCAGCAATATTCTCTCCGGTACGCATATTTCTTTGTCTTGCTGATGGTTTTGAATCGAGAAGAGTAAAATTAGTGCGAAAACGATCAATAACTGCACGAATTGCTTGCTCACTAGGCCGATTATGTTGACCGTAAAATGGACGAAGTGCTCTATGAACTTGGCGAACAGATTTATTTTTTTCAAAGTAAATTTCCACAATTTGGAAGCGTTGTTCTGGCGTTAAACGATTCATGATGAATTGTCAAACCTTACTGAACAGAAATGTCAACACAATTTGACATTATCAACTATCAAACCATAGACAACAACCATTGAAACTTCTCATGCAGCTAAAAAAACACCCATTACAACAAGACATGATTTCATCTACACAATTAAAAAAAGCACTAAAAGAAAAGTACATTTAATATGAAAAAAGAAAAACTGAATTAATCGTAAATAAATATTAATTAATCCGAATGATAAAACATCTGTTTTATTATCACACAGTGCAAAACATTATCAATCATAATGCTATAGAGAGGTAAAACTTGTCATTCACGTGAAATATTATAAAAGTTCAATCTTATAAATTATTTAATATTCAGTTTTACATCATTGTTCAAGAAATAATAAATGATTCAACTTTAACCCCACATTTGTTTTTAAAAAGGCTATCACCAAGGACTTAAATAATTGATATTAGAATTTATTTTACAAGCTTCAATATGATCAGAAAATTACTCATTATTATGAAGAAAGAATCGGGTAGTGTCTAGGCTAATCCAAGCTCCCTGGATCAGGAACCAAGTTTTATCTCCTAGACCACCACTACATCACGCTAAAGACGCTTTTTTACGCCGACGACCTTGGCGGCCGAGTGTTTAGTGCTATGACTGTCACAACGAAGGTCTCGGGATTGACAGTGTGATTGCCTTTGATCTGATATATAATAGAATTCACATGATGAAATGGCGATAGATAAGCTACCTTTCACATGTCACGAGAAACAATATGATAGCTATACCATTAATATGGAATTGACTCTTGCTGTAATGATATAAAGGATGAAAACAAAATAAACTGCTTCGAAAAGAAGATCCTCCGTAGAATCTTCGGACCCATTAAGGATGGTCAGACGTGGAGAAGGAGATACAACACAGAGCTCTACGATCTATACCAGGACGTCAGCGTGGTCAAGTTTATAAAGATTAACAGACTGCGCTGGCTAGGGCACTTGCACCGCATGGGAGATCTGGAGACCCCCAAAAGAGTGTTGTATGACAATCCAGCAGGGCGAAGAAGCATCTATAGGCCGAGACTGCGATGGCTGGATGGTGCCGTGGCAGACTGTCAGGTCCTGGAGCAGCAAGACTGGGAGGTGGCGGCCAGAGACAGGACGGGATGGAGACGTTTATTCCATGACCCACTGAGGGTTGTAGCGCCGGAGAAGAAGATATATGGATTTGGCTGGCGCTGTAATGTTTGAAGCTTTCTTGTAAAACTAACTAACTAGCCGCCACGCCGTCTACCCGAAGGGGTAGGCAGAAAGAATGGACTGCCACACTTTACTTTCCTGACATATTTCTCTCGCTTCCTCAACATTCATACATCGTGTCATGCACGCGCGTCAATTTCTCTGATTCCTCACTTGGCCGAAATTCAATATTTGATTTATTTGATCGGGCCACGTTTTCCTCGGTCTTCCTCTATTTCTGGTTCCATTTACATCATTAACATATAATTTTTTTACCATTATTTCTTCATTCATTCTTTCCATATGTCCAAACCATCTTAATGATCCTTTCATTATTTTGTTCGTGACACCATCATTCGCACCGCATTCACTTCTTATATTTTCATTCGATACTCTATCATATAGAGAGTATCCACCCATTCGTCTAAGAGATCTCATTTCTACTGCATTTATTCTACTTTCATCTTTCTTTTGCCAGTTCCATACTTCGCTTCCATACATAAGGGTCGGTAGAAGAACACCATTGTGCACATTAGCTTTCTTGTAGACTTTCGGTTTTCCATTTTTTCGCGTCAGGCTTTCCTTTCGCCTTCCGCTGGTGTAGGGGGGCACTCGTAATAATTGATTAAACTTCATTATTGGCCCCCACCTGCGCCCCCCGGCGGGGCGACATGTTCAACTATTATAATTTATCCCGGCAACTTACCGCAAGCTGTTTGAATAGTTCACGATTTGCTTTCATCCCACTTTAGGCTGGAAATATGTGTCGCCGGCTGTACGGCTGTACCGCTGTACCGCGGCTCTATATATAGCCCTTAAATACGAGATAGGAAATTCTTACTTTTGTCATTATTATAATTATTTTAGAAATTCTATATCCAGCAAAATATATACATTGTTTCTTGAATAATGATGTAAGACTCCATATCAAATATCTAATACTAATGAAAACGTGTTTTTCATATAAGTATTAATTTAATAAAAAAATACATTTTTTATACCACAGAATTACTCCATACCTTTTTTAAGATATTGTATTGATTCTAATGACATGTGATAGGTAGCAAATCTATCGCTTTATTACTGTCACGTGAATTCTATACCATACCAAAAACATTATAATAGACAAATAATGAAAGGATCATTAAGATGGTTTGGACATATGGAAAGAATGAATGAAAAAGAATGGTAAAAAAATTATATGTTAATAATGTAAATGGAACCAGAAATAGAGGAAGACCGAGGAAAACGTGGCCCGATCAAATAAATCAAATATTGAATGTCGGCCATGTGAGGAGTCAGAGAAATCGACGCGCGTGCATGACACGATGTATGAATGTTGAGGAAGCGGGAGGAATATGTCAGGAAAGAAAAGTGTGGCAGTCCATTCTTTCTGCCTACCCCTTCGGGGAGATGGCGTGATGGGTAGTTAGTTAGTTAGTTTTTTTTTTAGCTATTATATTGATACACATGACAAGCAAGGCATGGGGGAGTAAGGGGGATCCTATTGACTCTTCGAGCGGTGCATGGCCATCACCGTGGTGATGGCCATGCTACGCTGGAGGATTGATCTGATCCCAAGTATCTATCCACACCTCCTCGACTTTGGTTTCCCCTGGAAACTGTGTGAAATGTCAGAGATCGAGTGTGAATAACCTCGGTGGATAATATTGATGCATAGGCTAACGTGGAAGGACACCTCGCCAACCCGTCTGGCAAGCGTGGCGTTGTAATGCCAACCACATTTGAAAACATGGCATGCAAATCTGTCGCTATTTTACTGTCACATAAAGTCACCATACCAAAGACAGAGTGATAATCACACCTTCGGTATGGCAGTCGGAGCACTTACCACTTGCCACGAAGTTTTATTTAGGTTTATGAAAATGACGTGCGTCGTCTTTCTAATGCATTATCGAGTGTTGATTTGATGTAATCATTACGAATATGGAAACATCGAAACACATCATTCCCATAAATTCTAGTATAATAAAATGACTGACGTTTTGGAGATCGGCCATATCAATCATCCTGTGGATGATTATGTCAGGAAAATGAAGTTTTGATTTGAAGCCATTATTTGGTGGTTTGACATGTTCCTCAGGGCTATACACAAACACAAACTGATTTGAAATGTTCACACGGTGGTCAAAGGAAACGCTTCAAGGACTTCCTTAAAGGAAACCTACAAAAGACTAACATCGATTGTGATTGCTGAGAAAAAAAATGCAGAAGACAGACCTAGCTGGAAAACAACAGTACATAAAGGCACGTAGGACTTTGAAGCACAGTGCAGATACGACGTTGCAGAGAAGAAGAGGAAGAGAAAAGAGAGACCACTGGGAGATAGTGACGGCTCCACTACCAGCACCTTTCCCTGCCCCAGAAGCCTCAGAGTTTGTGGGTCCAGGATCGGGCTCTTCAGTCACATGCGGACCCACAACGGTGAAGGACAGTCTTCCTCAGACACGAGGGACAGCCGATGATGATGATACAAACTGATTTCGAAAATGATTGAAACTGACAGTTTGTGTATAACTCTGAAGAAGCTCGCTACGGAGTGAAACCGGTTGGCGCTACTTACTCAAATAAAGTGGTTTATATTTAGTGAAAGTGTTTAATTTTATTTAAAAAACGAAAAAAAAATAAGAAGGTACCCAAGATTTCTGAATGATATTTAATTAAAAAGTCCAAAGTTTTGGTTGAAACACTATAATACTTCAACATTAACATACTTCAACATTAACACACTGCAAAATTATAACAATTAGTATCACAATTTTTATTTTGATGATGTAAATATAAGTTAACGACACAGTTGTCGCGAAGAATATAAAAATAGTATTTAATTTCTAAATAAATGTGAGAAAACCTTTAACGCCTATAAATATTGAATGGCTTTAAGCAGGCGAAATGAGGAATTATTATAATATTATTTTTTCCCACACCTCGCCACAAGCGCCGCTATTATTGGCTTGCTCGAGTGTGACTAACAACAATAATCTTGGGAGGGCTACCGGCTAGTGCCATCTGCGGGAGAAAACAGCCGTAAAGCAGCGTGAGTGGTCCTTGGCGGCCGTTACGAGGACTTTATCTTTATTTTTATTGGAAGTTTTCAGGTGAAAGTGTTCCGAGGGAAGGAAGAGGGAAGCGGGCGGCGCGACGCCGACGCCCTGTGACATGGCGACGTTAACCTCCAATCTGCCGGCATTACAAATGGACCTACACCAACATAACAATCGTCTATTGAAAATTGCGTGGCGCGTGCCTAAAGCAAGCCTGTGCAATGTAAAAATTTAAATTATATTATATTTACTCTGTCACCAAGAAAAATGTTGCGTGCCAAATTACATGTCGTGCCGAGTTTCCACGATAAAAAGTATTTCATTTGTATTTTGCTTCTTATTGTATTACATTTGATAACTGAGAATAATGTGCGGGAAAACGAATTATAATAGAATACCAAACGACGAAAATGCCGTACAATGGACCATGGCAGGCAAAAAGAAGAAGAAAGAAGAGGTTGCATGCGCAAATGGCAGTGCATCGGTCACACTCTGAGACGAAACCCAGCATGCATCGGTTCCTTGTACGACGGACGTGTGACAGGACAAAAAGAAGAAGATGTAGACCGAACGACGAAATAAATCAGAAATGTAAGGCAAATGATTGCATCGTAAGAAAAATTTAAAAAGGATCTTTGATATCGTTAAGTGAGATGAACGGATAAGTGAAGAAAGCAGCTGAGGATGACCGAGGAAGCCGGCTGAATTGATAAATTACTAAAACTCGGCTTCATTCGAAGTCGGAAAAAATATGAGCATCCTTTTTACGATATATGAATGTAGAGGATCTCGAGAGGTATGTCAAGATAGAGCAGTATGGCGATCCATCCTCTCGGAATGGCGTAATGATTATTTAGTTATATTATTATTTCAACAAATACTAATAATACTAGTTGTTGAAGAAAAGTCATGAAAAAAGTTAATTATAACTTGTTGCTATATTTGACAGCTGTCAAAATAAAGACAAAAGTGGAAAACGTTATTTAAGAACATCGTTTTCCAACATTTTTTTCAAAATGAAATTCCATCAAGTGATTTCAGTAATATCATTAGATTATCATTGTATTTTATATTATTTGTTTTAGACTTATTTTGTAGATGTTTTACGATCGGAGTGCGCGCGGGAGATGCCTATTGGTGGCGATGAATTTCGCAACCCATCACACTGCGTCTTCCGCGGGGTGAAAAAGAGAAGGATGGAGTGCCGCATCGGTTAAAGTGTGACAGTCCATTCTTTCTGACTACCCTTTCGGGAGATGCCGTGATGGTTAGTTAGTTAATTTTTTCATTAGATTATCCACAATAAATAATTAAGACGAATGAAAACGTCTTTTCATACACGTTTTATCATATTTTGTGAAAATGACATGTAACAAATGTCATTTCCACAAAACATAATTAAATTTCTATTAAGCAGACCATAATTGTATATTGTTACATTTAATGAGATCTAAATCGCGTGCCAACTCGCCGAAAAAACGCTTTTAATATAGGAAAGCTATGTAGTACTTCCGTGGTGAAATTTGGAACATCAAATAAGTATTGGCTTTATGCTCTATTGTAGTTGAGGGGAACGTACAGATCTAGTTGTTTGAGTATTATGATGTTAGGGAAACATTAAAGTCTACGGCATGTAGTTAAGACGATAGCATCCTCGTATCGTTATCCTGCTCCTGCGGTAAGAGAATGTTTCATATCAGATCACCGGCGGAGGGTTAGCACAACAAGAGCCGCCTCGTTAGCCTGTTATGGTCGTTATTATTTTTATGAGCTTTAAGAGCCGCTCAAGAGGCCTATTATTGCAGCAATGGAATTGATAGAATTTCTAATAATCGTTTACACCCCCTTCTCTTCGCATATTTCTAATTCGCTACCCAACATCGATAAAAATAATAGAGGAAATGAAAAAAAAAAACATAACAGGCGAAGAGGCGGTTGCGCAGTAGTTACATAAATATGAACGGCAGGGAAACGGTTTCAAATGGAACAGTTTGACACGATTCAAAATTTAATAAAAAGAACGAAGCGAACCTCTTGCGGAGCGAACTAGCGCCTACGCAAAACCCGAAGAGATATGGTTCTTTACGTGAAATTGAACAAGTTTTTTATACGAATTTAAGGCATTTTACCGCGGAATACAAGAAATCTGAATTTACCATTAGTCAAAATACTGTTTTTTCCTTTCATATATTAGTTATGTGATATGTATGCCGGTGTTAACTCATGGGTTTGGAACTATAGCATTGTCTCAGAAATCGCCCATAAATTGTGAATTATTATTATTAGTTTATTAATTATTATTATTAGTGCTAAATGGATGTAAGGGTTTAGCTATCATTTTGATTCTCATGACATGTAATAGGAAGTTTTAATTGGGAATTCTAATCACGTTATAGGAAATTCTACACCAGACCAACGACACTGTGACAATAACACTGCGTTCGTCGGGAATCGAACCCAGGACTTTCGGTGTGTCAGTCAAAGGCCACGAAGGTCTTCCAGTTGTGCAGAGAGCCATGAGAAGTATGAATTAAAACATTTCTTTTCTAGAAGTTTTATTATAGATAATGGTAATGATATGTATTTATATATAATTATTTTTAAGGATCAATTTTAACTCAATAGAGACGAAGATGTAAATTGTTTTGGAAACAGAATATGGTGGCCGAGGCATTTACAGGACTTATGACCTGTCATTGGTTAAGTTAAGCGATCGCTTTACGTAATACAATATTCCCCATTGCGCCCTTCTTACGACCACTACGTCTGACAAATTTTTGAAACGGAAAGGAACGCGCATTGGGTTAAGTCCAGTTATTATCTACAAGTATTTGTATACATTCAAAATGTTGTTATAATTATTTATTGTTTTTTGGACAAAATGTAAAACTCATTCTCATAAAATATAATAAAACTTCTAGAAATAGGAAGTTTTATATTGTATAAATTTAGTGGATTAATTCATAAGAAAATGACAAAAATTCACTCACAACCCATCACACCGCAACCCATCACACCGCGTCTCCCGCGGGGCGAAAAGAGAAGGATGGAGTGCTGCATCAGTAAAAGTGTGACAGTCCATTCTTTCTGCCTACCCTTTCGGGGAGACGGCGTGATGGTTAGTAAGTTAGTTAGTTTCACTCACAAACAATACTCCTGGTCTGCAACTGCCACCTGAGATGATAACGCAAGGTTCAGCAAATCACCGCCAGATGTCGTTGATTAATTTCTCACACGATCTTTTACCCTCTTCAGATATTGTGTATTGACAATAGAGGACTCTTAATTGCCCTGTGAAGAGGAGTGTCCCTTATTGTGCCCGGCGCGGCGCCGTGATAAGTATTGTGTGGCGGGAGAAGGGATTTCTATCCCGGAATTCCCGCAAGCCGTTGAACACATGCAGGGATTTATCTCACAATGGAAGCGTTATTGGAAAATCGTTTGCATACTCGTACATGGCTTTAGATTCCTTCGTGTACCTTTAAACATTTTAATATATATTCCATTGTCTTGGCCGAAACACTATGATACTTCAACATTATTAATTGTTAAAATTTATATAAAAAAAGCTCAGATGGCAGTGCACAATGATGTTCTTGTGCCAACCCTTATGTATGGAAGTGAAGCATGGAACTGGCAAAAGAAGGATGAAAGTAGAATAAATGCAGTAGAAATGAGATCTCTAAGACGAATGTGTGACAAATCTGTATATGATAGAGTTATAAATGCAAGTATAAGAAGTGAATGTGGTGCGAATGAAAGTGTTATGAACAAAATAAGGAAAGGGTCATTAAGATGGTTTGGACACATGGAAAGAATGAGTGAAGACAGAATGGTAAAGAAGGTATATGTAAACGGCGTGAACGGAGCTAGAAATAGAGGAAGGCCGAGGAAAACGTGGAACGATCAAATCAATCAAATATTGAATGTCGGTCACGTGAGGAGTCGGAAAAATCGACGTTTGTGCATGACAAGATGTATGAATGTAGAGGAAGCGAGAGAAGTATGTCAGGACAGAACAGTGTGGCGTTCCATTCTTTCTGCCTACCCCTCCGGGGAGACGGCGTGATGGTAAGTTAGTTAGTTATTTCAAATTTATATCACAATAATGATATTTGATTGATTTGATCGTACCACGTTTTCCTCGGTCTTCTTCTTTTCTAATTTTATTGACGTCGTTTATATATAGATGCCTTAAACCTCAATTTTGTAATGTCTATTGATGAAATATACTGATTTGACTTGATTTCATATTAAACAATACATATTAAATTTTTTATTTGTTAAAATTTTGAACAGTATTATGATATCCCAATTTTCATTATTAACTTTTTAAGTGTCGCGACAGCTATTTCGCCAACCGCTGTTGGCATCATCAGGTGTTAAAAATAGTTGTTTGTAACACCTGATGATGCCAAAATCGGTTGAAGTAACAACTGTCCCGACACGGAAAAAGTGAATAGTAAAAATTATGATATCACAACACTTTTAATTCTGACAATTAATAATTTTAATATGATTATTATTATTATTTTGTTGAATCTTCTCTCTTTACATCATGACAGCATGAGCCAAATCGATGTAAAGGGTATTATAGCTATTATAGTGATTCTCGTGACATGTGATAGGTAGCTAATCTATCGCCATTTTATTGTCACGTAAATTCTACACCAGACCAAAGACAGTGTGATAATCACACTGCCCTCGCCGGGAATCGAACCCGGAACCTTCGGGGTGGCAGTCAATGCACTTACCACGCGGCCACAAAGGTCGTTCAAAACACTACGATACTTCAATACTATTAATTGTTAAAATTTATATCACAATAATGATATCACAATTTTTACTATTCACTTTTTGAGTGTCGCGACAGCTGTTTCGCCAACCGATGTTGTAATCATCAGGTGTTAAAAATAGTTATTTGTAACACCTGATGATGCCAACATCGGTTGATGAAACAGCTGTCCTGACACGGAAAAAAATAATAATAAAAATTATGATATCATAACACTGTTCTAAATTCTGACAATCAATAATATTTAGATGTATTGTTTGATGTCAAATCTAATCAAATCAGTTTATTTCATTAATAGACATAACAAAATTAAATATGATATGTTAACGACGTAAACAAAATTAGAAAAAGAAAAAGACCGAGCAAACGTGGCTCTATCAAATCATCATATATTAAATGTCGGACACTTGAAGTATCTGAGAAATGGACGCGAGTGCATGACGCGATGTATGAATTTTGAGGAATCGAGAGAAGCATGCCAGGAAAGAACGGTGTGGCGGTCGATTCTTTATGCCTAACCTTTAAGGAAACGGCGTGATGGTTAGTTTGTTAGTTTATGTTTACTTGAATAATTTGAGATATTTCTTGTTTTGATGGAAAAACTATCATACTTCAACACTTCAGCTTAGCTTATTATTAGAACACTGTTATTACATAATAATTCATTTATAATAAATAAATCCTATCCAGTCTATTGATGCTAGCAAGCCTGACGAAACGGATCACTTTAAAAATAAAGATAAGAATGGAAGTAGTTTTGAAATCTTTTCATTTAAATAATAAATGTTTTTAATTAAAGTTTCTTGGTAGATGTTCTTTTTAAATAATGAAAACAAAAAAAAATTAATACAACTTTTCTTTTCAAGACCAGAAGATGGAAGCAAGCTGCCGAAACCGGTCAAACAAAAACACATGTGGAAGCACAAATAAATAAATTTTGTATATATATTTTTTGTTTTTATTATCTTTTCATTTAATTATTATTTGAAATGAACTTTCATCAAAAGATTTTAGTCAAATATTTGGATTATCTTAAATCTTGAATTGATGAAGGTTATCTCACAACCGAAATATGTTTGTAAAAATAAAAAGAAAGTTTTGAGGAAATACGATGTGTTTTTCTGTTTTTTAGTAAAATGAAAACATTCGTGATGATTAAAACTGCTTTATTGTCTTTTGACGGAATTTCAATGCTATTTACATTATTTCTATTACTATTTTATCTGCATAAGTGTCACGCAAAGGTATGGAATATACTATGGCGCCATCTGATGTCGAGCCTTTAAACAGATCAAACACAGTGCGCCACGTAAAACAAAGCGAGACGAATAGAAGTTCAGAAATTTATTTTAAAATACGAGACAGGTGCAGTCTCGTATTATTTATTACGTTTCAGACAAGCTGCCGGCAACTGCGAGCACGACGACAGATTGCTTTGAATAACTTCCGAAAAAAGGCTTACCACACAATTAATAAATATTTTTTAGATAAACTTAAGGCGTTAACACTGCGGAATTCCATAATGATGAATTTTTATGAATAAAAACACTGTTTTTTTTCCACATTTGAGTTTATTTTTCTCGACATGTTTCGTTTTCCCGATGATGAAGGTGTAAGCCTTCGAAACATGTCGAGAAAAATAAACTCAAAAGAGGAAAAAACAGTGTTTAAATTCATAAAAAATTGTAAAAAAATTATTTGATTTACAACTTTCGCAGAAGAGTGGTAAGAGTTTTGACTGCCATCACGAAGGTCCCGGGTTAATTCCCCGGTGATGGCAGTGTGATCATCACACTGTCTTTTGTCTTGTGTAAAATTCATGAGGCAATAAAATGGCAACAGATTAGCTATCACATGTCACAAGAATCAATATCTAAAAAATTATATACAGTATGACTGGGTTCAAGGAGTTTTTGGGTTGGAGAGAGATGGCCAGGGACAGAAGCCAGTGAAGGAGGCCAAGTCCCATACCGGGATGTAGGGCCGAGAGCATCATAATTTAATTCAAATAACCGGGAGATGCCTATTGGTGGCGATGAGGTTCGCAACCCATCACACCGCGTCTCCCGCGGAGCGAAAATAGAAGGATGGAGTGCCACATCGGTTAAAATGTGACAGTCCATTCTTTCTGCCTACCCTTTCGGGGAGACGGCGTGATGGTAAGTTAGTTAGTTAGTTAGTTAAACTAACTAACTAACTAACCATCACGCCGTCTCCCCGGAAGGGTAGGCAGAAACAATGGAATGCCACACTGCTCTGCCCTACAGTCCGGACCTAGCCCCTAGTGATTACCACTTATTCCCAAAATTAATGGAACACTTGGGTGGAATGCGCTTCCATACTCAAGAGTCAAGGAAGAGGTTATTCGATTTCTCAGAGGAATGGCGGCAGAATTTTATGACTTGGGGATACAAAAGTTAGACCATCGTCTGCAAAAGTGTTTAGACAGAAACGGCGATTATGTAGAAAAATAGAGTAAGATTTAAGTTTTAAAATGATGTACTCGTATAATGCTAATGAAAACAATAAAGCTATATGTATATTTAAAAAAAATATGGGAACCTTATTTTATGAATGACCCTAGTACTTTCATCCTTCTTTTGCCAGTTCCATGCTTCACTTCCATACATAAGGGTCGGCATAAGAAAACCATTAAAGACCTTCAAATATATGTGGAAAGCAACGGGAAACTAGCATATTAAAGGCCCAGTGGCATCCCAAGTACCAGCAAAAAATACACTTAACTTTTGTATCTAAATCTTGCTTTGTTTATTTTATGTCGGGTAAACGGAATTAATAAAAGTACAATTAGAGTCAAGCGACATTAGATAGTGGAGTTGTATTCCAGGGCCATTAGTCAGCAGACAGGTTGCATGTCTGGAGCTCATGTTGCAGGTGTGGCAGAGTAACAGGTAGCCGCTGGCCTGGCAACAGCCGGGCTAACTGCTAACAAAGAGTCTCCAATTAATTAGTTCCACTTGATCGAGCGCTTGCGACTAGTAAGGAAGGCAGGGAGTGAGTGAGCAATCAGCGTTACCTCCGAGATTGCTATTTCATTTTATAGATCTATAATAATAAAACACTTTGTATTTAACCACGTTATGTGGTTAAATAGTGACGTCGAAAGAACGGTAGGTGCGGGTAACAAAGTGCATGGAGCTTTAAAAATAGTTATTGGTATCAAAAAATAACAATGAAAGCAAAAATGGCCGTTCACAATGGAGATCTGGTCCCAACCCTTATATATGGAAGCGAAGCATGGAACTGGCAAAATAAGGATGAGAGCAGAATAAATGAAGCCGAGATGAGGTCCCAAAGACGTATGTGTGGTAGAACAATGTACGACACAATTTCAAATGCTGATATAAGAAAATAATGTAGAGCGGAAGAAGGTATTATGAAAGGATCACCGCGTTGGTTCGGACATATGGAGTGCATGAATGGAGAAAGAATGGTTAAGAAAGTATACATTGACGATGTAAATGAAGTACGGAGTCGAAGTAGACCAAGGAAAACATGGCATGAACGAATTAATCAAATTTTAAAGGTTGATCATGTTAGAAGTCGGAAGAATCGACGTGGGTGTATGACTCGTTATATGAATGTGGAGGAAGCTAGATTGGTGTGTCAGGATAGAGAAGTGTGGCAGTCCATTCTCTCTGCCTACCCTTGCGGGGAAACGGAGTGATGGTTTATTGTTGATGTTGTTTTGTTGTGTATACTCGTATAGTTGTTTCAAATAACATAGATTTTTCATCAAATTACACATGTTTAACAAATATACCATTTTTTACGAAAGAATTTTCCAATGTTTTTACTGTATTTTGAAAACATAATCATGATTGGTGAATTAAAATAAATTTTACCTGTCTAGAAAAGTTTTATCAAAAGGATTTTGAATAATACATGTTTCTGTTTTTCAGTTTGCTTTAATTATGGTACTTATTATGTTGGTTTATATCCTTATACTTAGGAAATTGAAAATAACTTTGTTTAATAAAATATTATAATGAAAAAAATATTAAAAAACACGTTATGTTTCGGAGAATTCCTCCATTTTCAGGTGTAAAAATATAATAAAAAGTAAACAAAGAAAGACTAGTATAAAAACGCATTTAAAATTCGATACAATAATTCTAATTTAAAAATTAATTTTTAAATTTGAATTATTGTATCGAATTTTAAATGTGTTTCCATATTAGTCTTTCTTTGTTTCGTTTTGATTATATTTTTACACCTGAAGATGGAGGTATCCTCGGAAACACGTCGTGTTTTTTAATATTTAGTGGATTAAACAAAGTTATTTTCAATTTCCTAAGTATATTACTATGGAATTCAACAGTGTCAATTAGCCTTCAATAATTCTATATCCTTATTCAATAAACAATAAATACACATCAGTACCACAAGTTTTAAAGCAAGAAGGTATTATGTCACAATAAAAATGAAAATTACCTGTTGTGTGAACAGTTTTTGCAACCATAGAATTTCGTCTGTCAGTTGAAGAAAACAATCCAGAACACGTGGTTGTTTGAATTCTTGATGGAAAAAATATCTATTACGCCGTATTGTTGGCACGACGTGTCTACGAACATTTTATGATTTTTAAAACCAATTTGATTTCTAGTAATTAATATTTCACAATGTTGTGCAATTTTCCTGTATCGACCAATCAAAATGAAAGCAAAACATGGAACCGACCATTTTTTGTCTATGGACTTGAACAGTACGCAGTTGGATATTTTCCTCCGTACTTTTAACTGTTAGTTTTGGTTTGTTTCACTGTCAACTATACGTATAACAGGTTATCATGTAATACTTAATTAATACTATTATATTGAGTACTACTGAAGTTAGTAAGTGTTGTGAAATTGTTTCTCCATTTTATGTGAGTATATATTGAAATAATCTACTACGTATAATGTCAACATTCATTACAATTGATTATTGCCACCACGATCGTGAAGAAAAATGTGACACTTTATTTGTCCCTGTTGCAGTATATTATTGCAGTATATGCGTGTTGGGTATATCTTGACCATATTCAACAAATTTATTCGTAATATATTTACCATCTCACACTAATTACAAATAATTATAAGACACATACATACATAGATGTTAATTTTAACATTTAAAACATACGATAAAGGCAGAAATATACTATTAACACACCACGCCACCCGATGCCACGTGATGCGTGTTGAGTCGAATCAAACTGTATTGTTTTCTATGGACAGAATCACACTACGAACACCCGACGCGACGCCATGCGCGCACACGCCACCCGATCCAGATGAGCTAGATCGACGTGTTGCCGGTGGTGGGAGTAAACACGCCACGTCGCGTGTTAATAGTATGTTTCTGCCTTTACACTCAGCCATGGACAAACACCCTTATAACGTACGACCGACTACATTTACTCGAGACAAAACACCCACAAATGGTGAAAATCCAAAAAGCAGTCTATGGTTCTTACTTGTAAATAGATCCATAGACAAAAAAAATAATTTTAAAACTGTTAAATTAAATAACTTTGTTTTTGTATCACATTGTATTTTATTTTACGCGACAGCTGTTTCATCAACCTATGTTGACATCATTAGGTGTTACAGTAAAATATTAATATATTACTTTTAGATAAACTTAAGGCGTTAACACTGTGGAATTCCATAATGACGAATTTTTATGAATTAAAATACTGTTTTTTCAACTTTTGAGTTTATTTTTCTCGACATGTTTCGAAGGCTTACACCTTCATTATCGAGAGAACGATATAAACCCAATAATATTAATACATTAATATATTATTAATATAATAATATATTACTTACTTACTTACTTAAACAACCGTTGTCGTCCACTGATGGACATAGGCCTCCCCCATATCGCTGTCTTGTGCCTTTTGCTTCATATATTAATTTTAATAAATTATAACAATAAAATGTAATTATGGAGTTGCTGTAAGGAACAAGGACACTTCATTTCAATTAGATATATTGAAGTCAAAAATGTTTACTTTTATTGATAAAATCAGTGGATTAATTGTTAGTTGAGCAATGATGATGATTAATTGTTAGTTGAGCAAGTGTTTCCTGGTATTGGATTATTTTAAGTGCCTAATTACAGTTAATTTAAAAAACAAAACAGTGGATAACGTGGAATAGAAATTAAATGTCCGGATCGTCCAGCTAACGACAAGTGCACCATCTAAAAGAACAAAACTAAACTAAACTAAACTAACCATCACGCCGTCTCCCCGAAAGGGTAGGCAGAAAGAATGGACTGTCACACTTTTACTGATGCGGCACTCCATCCTTCTCTTTTCGCCCCGCGGAAGACGCGGTGTGATGGGTTGCGAACCTCATCGCCACCAATAGGCATCTCCCGCGCACACTTCGATCGATAACACCCACCCACTTTCAACACCCACAAAATAAATCTAAAACAAATAATATAAAATACAATGATATAAAATAAAATAACAAAATAAAAATAATTTAACACAAAATGTTCTTTTTAGATGGTGCACATATTGTCCATTTATTTTATGTTCCACGAATTCACCAATCTAAAAGAACAATGTGTGTTAAATTATTTTTCTTTGTTATTTTATTTTATATCATTGTATATTATATTATTTGTTTAAGATTAATTATGTAGACGTTGAACGGTCGATGTGGGCGGGAGATGCCTATTGGTGGCGATGAGGTTCCCAACCCATCGCACCACGTCTCTCGCGAGGGCGAAAAGAGAAGGATGGAATGCCGCATCGATTAAAGTGTGGCAGTCCATTCTTTCTGCCTACCCTTTCGGGGAGACAGCGTGATGGTTAGTTAGTAAGTTAGTTAATTAATTATATTTTATTATGTATTATTCAATGTTTTTTGAAAATTTTATAATGCCTGAGAAAGGCAAAACATGTCATTCTCATAAATTAGAATAAAGCTTCTAGAAAACAGACAATTTCATTTTGATAAATATTAAGTGTTTATATCATCATCCCGATGTTGAAGGTGTAAACCAGTGTTTTCCAAAGTTGTCTATATTGACCTCCAGGGGTCGATTTCAACTTGCAAGGGGTCTACGATAGTTGAAAAAAAAGGGGGTGCATGAGATGTAAATGGAAGTCCACGAGATGGTTCAACTAAATTGAAGCTGAATATTTAAATTTTGATATCATAACACCAGGCTCATCCCTCCTATAAGAACATTGATTTGTTTGTGTTTTTATTTGATGTAAAAAATGTTGAATTTGCATTTTGTTTCGTTTTAATTAATTTAATAGTTTATTGGTTTGGCCGACACACTATGATACTTCAACATTATTAACTGTAAAATTAAAAAAAACAACAGTATTATTTGTTTTATTATAAAATAGGATTTATCCATTTCGCCTACTTTTTCAGTGTATATGCATTTGCCTGTCAGTGTATTCTGTATGGGAGTGTTCTGTAGTCGAGAAATCGGATGAGACTCTATGTACTCGTATAATGCCAATTTTGTACCCGAGATTTAAATAATTCACCGTGTGGCTAGACTGCGCGACTGGCCGCATATGCCTCCTAGCGGGGCTGGGGTGAACGTGTTCTAGGAAACGGCAGCAAACTGGGTTATGTTCAGGGTACTTCAATAATCAATACTCATTATCCCAGCTATAGGCTGAGAATGCTAAAGAGGATGCAGTTTTAATAGGACACAAAATAGACACAATGTTTTTATGATAGAACAACTAACTAACTAACTAACTAACTAATCATCACACCGTCTCCCCGAAGTGGTGAAAAAAATGGACTGCCACAATTTTCTTTCCTGACGCTTTCTTACTTCATCATTAAGTATTTTATACTTAATGAGTTTCCCTGGAGGGGTAGGCAGAGAGGATGGATCGCCACATTGTTATAACTCTTGCGCCTCTTCTATGTTCACACATCGTGACATGCACGCTCGTCGATTGTTCCTACTTCGAACATGGCATCCTTTCAGTAATTTATTAATTTGGTCATGCCATGTCTTCCTTAGTTTTCCTCGACTTCTTTTTCCATTCACACTACTTGTATATATCTTTTTAACCATTCTTCCCTCATCCATTAGTTCCATATGTCCAAACCATCTTAGTGACCCAAGGTATTTTATCATACATTTTATATCATGTGTGGGAAATCTGTATACGAGTATACGAAAATCCTTTTTTTCTATTAGATTTAGAAGAGATTTCCTATCCTAGTATGTTAATTTTTTATAAAAACTTTCCTAGCATACAATCTTAATTATATCATCATGTTACGATAAGTCACTTACCAATGTCAGCATATAAATACAAATACTAACAAACCGCTATGTTACTAACAATTCCATTAACATGCTCTGTTATGTAGTTGTCACGATACAGGCCATGATTAGTGTGACAAGTGCAGATAATAAACTTTTTTTTATATTATTATATTGTTATCATGTAAAATAAAAAAAAGAAACTAGATTGTCGAATGAAAAAGAAGCGAATGCAGTGCGAATGAAAATGTTGTGAACAAATTAATGAAAGGAACATGATTTGGACACATGGAAATAATGAATTAAGAGAGAATGGTAAAAAAGTATACGTAAACGATGTAAATGGAACTAGAAATAGGGGAAGACCGAGGAAAAGGTGGCAAGATCAAATAAATCAAATATAGAATGTCGACCCCGTGAGGTGTCGGAGAAATCAACGCGCGTGTATGACACGATGTAGGAATGTTGAGGAAGCGAGAGAAATATTTCAGGAAAGCAAAGTGTGGCAGTCTATTCATTCGGCCTACCCCTTCGGAGAGAGGGCGGGATGGTTAGTTAGTAAACTAACTAACTAACTAACCATCACGCCGTCTCCCCGAAAGGGAAGGCAGAAAGAATGGACTGTCACACTTTTACTGATGCGGCACTCCATCCTTCTTTTTTCGCCCCGCGGGAGACGCGGTGTGATGGGTAGTTAGTTATTATATCTTGTGTGGAAAATCTGTGAATGGTAGATTGTCGAATGAAAATATAAGAAGCGAATGAATGTGTTATGATCAAAACAATGAAAGGTCCACTCATATGGTTTGGACACATGGAAATAATGAATGAAGAGATAATGGTAAAAATAATATATGTTAACGATGTAAATGGAACTATAAATAGAGGAAGACCGAGGAAAACGTGACAAGATCATATAAATCAAATATTGAATGTCGGCCACGTGACGAGTCAGATAAATCGACGTGCGTGCATGACACATATGTATAAATGTTGAGGAAGCGAATTGAGAAGTATGCCAGGAAAAAAAAGCGTGTTTGTCCATTATTTATGCCTACTAATTCAATGAGATGGCGTGATCGTTAGTTAGTTAGTTAGTAATATATTTAGCATATAAATATAATACATATTTTTTTACAAATCCTCAGTTTGAATTTCAAATTTCTAGTGCATTTGCTGAAAGGGTTAGTTCGCTCTAGATATGTCTGCTGTCTATGCATCATTTCCAATTCACATATTTCCAATTCAAAGTAAATCCAGCGCATTTCGCATTTGGATATTTCAAAAGCATTTCTGAGTTCACATATCTTTCCAACCCTCTGTTTCAGCAGAATGTTTCCCGTGGCTGGATGATAAATTATTACTATTATTACTAACGATACTAAACTAATTAACTAACCATCACGCCGTCTTCCAAAAGGGGTAGGCAGAAATAATGGACTGCCACACATTTCTTTCCTGACATATTCATACATCGCTCTCTATTTCTGGTTCCATTTACATCGTTTACGTATATTTTTTTTACCATTCTTTCTTCATTCATTGTTTCCATGTGTCCAAACCATCTTAATGAGCCTTTCATTATTTTGTTCATAACACCATCATTCGCACCGCATTCACTTCTTATATTTTCATTCGACACTCTATCATACACAGAGTATCCACAGATTCGTCTAAGAGATTTAAATTCTACTGCACTTATTATACTTTCATCTTTTGCCAGCTCCATGGTTCGCTTCCATACATAGGGGTCGGTAGAAGAATACCATTGTGCACTGCCATTTTAGCTTTTCTGGATAGGTTTTTGTTTGCGATGACAACTCTAAGTGCACCATTCACTTTGTTGCCTGCCCCAACCCTTCTTTTAATATCCCTCTCCACTGTAAACATACTACCTAAATACACGAACTCATCTACTTGCTCCAAATTAATAAAGATACCATATATAACAATTTTCGACGTGCAGTAGACAGAGAGGATATATCTACGAGTGCTCTGTGCCACCTGTGCTCGTCGATTGTTTCAACTTCCATTATGATTGTTTTTGGGTAAGTCTTAACTTCTTCTTCTTCTTCTTTTTGTCCTGTCACACCTCCGTGGTGCATAGGACCTCAAGGAATCTTCTCCACCCAACTCTATTGCATGCCTGATGCCTAACATCACCCCAAGTGAGGCCTGTTGCTTTAACCTCGTCCTGCAGGGTTCTTCTCCAGGTGGCTCTAGGTCTGCCTCGCTTTCTCTTTCCCCCCGTAGGGGACCAGTCTAGTGCACCCTGAGCGATGCAGGCTGGGTTCCGTCTCAGAGTGTGACCGATCCACTGCGATTTGCGTCTAGCGACTTGTTCTCTAATTGGCTTTAGTCTTAACTTAGTAGTGTCTTAACAAATTTGTGTTATTAGTTTATTTTGATTACATCTATCGTGCTGTAATATTTTTTTTTCAAATGTATTTAAATCTTATTAATTGTAAAACACTTCAATTCTATTAGCAGATCATTGTAAAGTTTAAGTCCTTTTGTATAATAACCTTGACTGTAATATCTGTTACAGTTTTTCGTCTTGTGCCTATGTATAATACGTATGATTTTATGATTAGTTTATAGCTACTATCTGTTGTATACTCGTATTCATAATAATTAAATGAGATACACGATTATATTCCACACTGCACCTCAAGTCATTATATACAGATCATTCATTTAAAAAATATAATAGTATATATATATTATTATTTTTCCACAATGGAGTTTTAGTGCCAACCCTCATGTTTGGAAATGAATCTTGGAGCTGGCAAAAGAGGGATGAAAGCAGGATACACGCCGTGGAAATGAGATCACTAAGAAGAATGTGCAGGAAAACGTTGTATGATAGAATACCGAACGATGAAATAAAAAAGAAATGTAAGGCAGATGACTGCAACATGAATAAAATTAAAAAAGGATCCCTGAGATGGTTTGGATATATGGAACGAATGGATGAGAGTAGATTGGTAAAAAAGTTGTACACAAGCAGAGTGAGTGGGAAAAGAAGCCGAGGACGACCGAGGAAAACATGGCATGACCAAATTAATCAATTACTAAAAGGCGGCCACATTCGAAGTCGGAATAATCGACGTGCGTGCATGGTACAATGTATGAATGTAAAGGAATCACGAGAGGTATGCCAGGACAAGCCATTGTGGCGATCCATCCTCTCTGCCTACCCCTCCGGGGAAATGGCGTGATGGTTAGTTAGTTACTTCCAATTACATAATTATATTATTTTTCCAACTTGTGTCAATATCCATTTGTTTTGTTTTAAAATATAAACTGTCCCCATACTTAATCAATAGCTTTAGAGCAATAAAACACCCTCAACTCAATACCATCTAAAAATCCTTTCAAAATTTAACCCATTGATATGTCTATTGTTATGTCCCTAGTACCAGCCAAGTTAACTAACACGTGTTCTATATAAATATAATTCTAGGTTCTTGCACTCAGTTTATAATAATTTTGGTTAAGTTATATAGTTCCCTCGATGATGAAGGTCTTCGCCTTCGAAACATGTCGAGAAAAATAAACTCAAAAGTGGAAATACCAGTGTTTTAATTCACAAAAAATATATATTTAGTTATTGAATGAAAACATTAAATATTTTTGTAAATAGACGTTTAAAGTAAAAAAATATGATTACTTTTGTTTGGTTTAGCTTAAAATGAAATACTAGTTAAATCGCTTGAAAAATGAACCAGCCAGCGATTCTATAAGCTCAGCTCATTATCCTTCATGTATAATTGAAAGCATTGTTTGTATTTGAGAATATTTGTGTTTGTTCAAACGCGAGAATGTTTGGCAAGCAGTTTTGCTAAAAATACCGTAACCTAATAATACGTAAAGGGTAATAAAAGGAAAATTTAACGAGTTTTGGTTTTCAATTGCGATGAAGGTAACATTTGAAATTGAAAGCCATTCAAATATGTGCTGTGAGCTTTTAATTCGTTATTCGAACGAAGCATTCTGAATTTAAAATTGAATTGAATTTGTATTTAAACAAATCCCTCACAAATCATTGATAAACAATAGAAATGTACCAAGATTAATATTTAGCAATAAATGTATTATTTATAATTGAATACGCACAATCACAAATTCAATGTTTTAGTGAAATCTCGTGGTGGTTTGTACCTCACATTATGTAATATAAATATTTAGGGAATTATTAAATTAAAATATGTTGTTTTGTGACAGGTTTCATCGGCGTTAATGACAGAATAAAATAAAATTTAATAGTGTCCCAAATGATTTTTCATATTGATGAAACTGTTTATTCTACGAGTATTTACGAGTATATATGTGTATACGAGTATAACTTTACAAGTTTCATTGTTGCAATAAGTATTCTTATACTATTTGTGAATAAGAACATATATTGATTAAAAATCTAGGAGAATTTTAGTGCATTTTTAACAAGTTTTTTATTAAATAAAAAATGTTCTTTACTTAATACGTGGCGATGAGGTTCGTAACCCATCACACCGCGTCTCTCGCGATGGCGAAAAGAGAAGGATGGAGTGCCGCATCGATTAAAGTGTGGCAGTCTATTCTTTCTGCCTACCCTTTCGGGGAGACAGCGTGATGGTTAGTTAGTAGTAAGTTAGTTCTTGACTTAATTTAAATGTTGTTTCCTATCTTAAACCAAAAATTAATAAAAAAAACGTTAACTATAGAATTTTGTAATAAATCTATTGAATATTTTTTTAAAAGTTATTTTTTTAAAAGTAAATATTTTTTACATTGTGAATTTTAATTGCGTTGCAGTTATAATATAAACAAAAAATATAAATAGTATAATAATTCCCTCAGAATAGATAACATTGATGTAATGTCAATGATTTTCATGAGAAGCACGTTCCAAAATGTTAATAATGAATTGTAATAAGCAAAACCTTGTTATTTGTGAGCTGTTCTATGAATACACAGTATTTTTTTAAATATTTGCCATCAATTTTTGTTGTGGATTCACATTTGAATAACTTTTCGAAAACTTGTGTTTTGAAAATAATTTGTTAGCACTTTTCACAAACATATTTTGGGACACAGAAGCTCTTCTACAATGTAGAAAGTTTAACAGTAGGTATGAAGAAACAAAATCGTTATTTATTTACCATACAAAAATAGAAAAAGAGGGATGGGGAGTAAATAAGTTTAGGGGTAGGGGTAATTGTAATTTAGTAAGAATTATGGGAGAGAAAACAAACTAAATGTCGGTCTAGATCAACCAAATAAATAAATATTTGGTTGTTAATAATATCATCTATATTTTAAATAGCTCCTTAACCTTTTGCACTACTTAATTATTAATTTTTTTTTGTTCTACCAACGGCTTATTAATTTATATAAAAAAAGACGCAGAGTAAAAGTCTTACTAAAGATGTAATTATTATTTTATGGTAAATTAAAAAATTGCATCGTTTAATGTTGTGTCAAGCTTGACATAGAAGTTGGTATAAGAAATATTATGTCGAGCCACACTCGACATTGGAGTGGTAAGGGTTAAATTTATAAAATTTTAAATTGTAGGTAATTGTGAGAATATAAATATGTCACAATTGAATTGGCAGACTGTTAACAAATAATTGCACTTTTTTTTAGATTGATACTTACTTCGCTATCATTGCTGTGCAGCCTGAGCTGGTATCCTGGCAGCAGATCCTTCCTCTTGTTGACATCTTCAAGAGCAAGGTACGCGGCGGGCATGCAGGCCTGCCCACCTTGCCAGCCGCCCTCCCCGCCTATAGGGAAGATTCCCCCGATGTGAAGGACCTCGTCCTCTTCCTGATGACGCGCCTTGGAATCCGGACCGGCCTTCACGCAGCAGAACAGCGCCAGGAGGACGAGAGCGGACGGCAGACGAAAGAGCCCGCCAGCACCATAACGTACAGGTGAATTAGCAAGTCGAAGCTGTGGTTTTTTTGACGCACTGCAAGCCCGATATAAGAATACATATAGGGGTTCGAAAACTGATCGCGCGCTTTTGAAAACACTCTGAAAATAGCGGCACACTGATTCAACTTTGATTCTATCAAACCCACCGATTGTTTTGGTCATGTCATTGAGCACATCATTCGCTTTGTTGAATATGTTTTTAACGGTTAAGTGTCCATGATAAGACATGCACGTTGCAAGTGTGGTTTGTGCTTTTTGAGCAGATCTCGTCTTAAACAATGATAGGTTAATCACAGTCAGTTGACAATTCAAAAAGAGTTCGCAGAGCGACGTGTACCTCCTAAGAATCTTGTCAGAGAAAAGATTCAGGGAAATTATTCTAAATGATTTATTACAAAGGATCTTTGATGATAACGCACACGCGGAGAGAACGATTTCTTTAAACTTTAGAAAGATTCTTAAACTCTGGAATACGACTAGGGCTTCACACGGTGCACTTAGACTAGGCAGTCTATTCGATTTGAGTTTTAAACAGGTAACAACGAAGAGCACAGGGGACTCCAGGAGGCGGACGATGGCGTATATGAGGAGAGAAGACACGGCGGAGGACTGCCAGGGGGACTTGGTTTTGAACTTGATGCGCGGAGTAATTGTCTTTTTGGCCATTCTGGTTCTTACCCTGGTGCTACCGAAGCATCTTTGTTCTTCCCCTCTCTCACTATCTCTTTCGCTGGTGCCACGGGCTGAAGCAGGGCTGGTTTTCACATCTTCGATCCTGTTTCTGAGAGCATTGGATTTATTTTGGTTAGGTCGCTCTTGATGAGGATTGTCGTAGCCATGTTCTGTTTGGGTATCTCCGAAAGCATTTTGATTCATCCTAATGTGGTCATTTTTCCGCAGTGAAGGAGGCCTGTGGTAATGATTCTGTAACAAAGGAAAAAAATAATATTACAACCAAACAAATTACGAGTAATGTATAGAAATACAACATATGATTTGGAACATATTATTGCTAAACGTTTTTTCTTTAAAGGCACAATGTTACATAAATAATATTATCGATGTTCCAATCATTCTCTTAAAATCAACTGAATTCAGATAGAAAAAAATAATGCTATGAAAGCACTAGGTGTAATTGACACATACCCAAGTGCATCGTCGCGCTTTGAGCACAATTGTTGCAATATTCAGAAAGGCGTAATATTTGGTTTGCTGTGTCTCGTACAAAATATAAGGTTATTAGGAGTCACTTCGTTACTTCTGTTACTTTACCTTTATTAAAAGACACGAATCCGTCTGTTTTCTAGAAATTTTATTAGAATTTATGTGAATAATGTGTTTCGCCTACCCAAGGCATTCCCAAGGCATTATGAAATGTAGCGAAAATCAAACGCTTTATTATTTTTATACACAAAATAATGGAGTAGAATACGGTAATCAATTTAATTGACGTGATCCAATGCATTGTTGAAAACAATTGAGCTAGCAATTATGATAAATTCTAGAGTATAGGAAAGTATTAACTAGTATTAGTTGAATTTATTACTATTGACAAACATAATGAATACTAAATGACGTTATATAAATCAGAAAAGTATTTCAGTTTCAAAATTCACCTTCATTATTGATCTCATTATGTTATACTCGTATATAAAAAGTGTTTTGTGAACTATTAGTTCAAAAGCTGCATGCAATTACTTTAATGAGCAAATAAATTGCTTCGGGATAGTAAAAGGAAACTGTTCTTCAAGCTCGAGTTATCCATAAAGAAGACTGTTCACCTGTTATCTTCCTTTGTTGCAAACATTCGCTTCCCTTTGTCCAGGCTGCAGCCGCGGGGCGGAGGGGGGGGGGGGAGAGAGGAGAGAGGAGAGGGAGGAGAGGACCGGATGGTATCGGAAAGCAATCAACTGACAAATAATGCAAAACGGAATGCTTTGGTTCATCCGTTTTGTGTTTACAACACAGAAAAAAACGTTAATGGGTAACCCTTAACCATTTTGTTGTAACGAGCATTTTCGATCAAGGAAAACCATAGATTATTATTTCTTGTTCCATTTATGATACTTGATTTCGGCTCTTATTGTATGGCGTCACCAGGACTATCTGTTCTTGGTGGCATCTAGTGGTATCCTTCTTCTTCTTCTTCTTCTCCTTATAGACCTTTGGTCTGTTCCTGAAATCAGGCTGGCCTCTCTTGGGAGGTTGACTCCCAACTATCTCTCCATCTCTTCGGCGGTCTTCCGGGGGGACGGCAGCCGGCAGGAATCTGATGCGCCACAGCGTGTGGGATTCTGGTGGGGTCCATCCTCTGCACGTGCGCATTCCAGTATCTTCTGCGTTGTCTGCCCCATCTCACGACATCCTCCACCTTGCAGATCTCGCGGATGGCCGTGTTCCTCACCCTATAGCGAATAGTCCTACTGCTGTCCGATCTCCTGGTGGTATCCGATCTGAAGAGATCGGATACCACCAGGAGATCGGATAGCCCTTTTGAATGAGTTCCACCCATGTCACCTTGGGCATGTAAAAATCCACATAAAATAATTAATATAAGTTTATTAAATTAAAAAAAACTTTGTTTTATGTATCACAATTGTATTTTTATTTTACGCGACAGCTGTTTCATCAACTTATGTTGACATCATCAGGTGTTACAACATAGGTTGACGAAACAGATGCCGCGTAAAATAAAAATACAATTATAGTACATAAATCAATTTTTTTTAAATTTAACAGTTTATTATGTTAAAGTATCATTGTGTTCAGCCAAAACAATGGACTATTAATATAAGTTTGATAATTATTTATTGGAATGACATGCACCTAATATTAGGTCTATTTATTGCACCTAATATTAGGTCCTTACATATGAAATTGGCGTTTTGTATGGGAGGAACATAAAGTTGATTTTTTTTAAATATAAAATATTTATTTAATCAAAGTATGTACCATTGCTATCTATGCACTTTTGCCATCTCATAGGTAGTTCATCGATCCCTTTACTAAAAAAACCATTCGGACGGGAATCAATAAAATCTTTGAAGTCGGTTTGGACTGCCCCATCGGAGTTGAATTTTTTTCCCTTGCAAGAAGTTATCCAAATTTCGAAAAAAATAGTAATCTGTTGGGGCAAGGTCCGGAGAGTACGGTGGATGTCTTAGACATTCCAATTGAAGCTCTTCTAATTTGGTAGCCGTCTGTTGTGCAGTGTGTAGTCTAGCGTTATCATGAAGCAGCAGTGGCCTAGAGCGATTAACCAGCCTCGGTTGTTTAGCAGCTAGCTTTTCCAACATGGTTTGCAGTTGCTGACAATAGACATCTGCCGTAATCATCTGGCCAGATTTAAGAAAGCTGTAGTGAACGACACCAGCACTAGTCCACCAAACGCTCACAAGTAACTTTTTTGGAGTCAATTTTCGCTTGGAGCATGGTTTGGCTGGTTCGGCAGGGTTCAACGATTACGATGAGCGCTTCCGTTTATCATACGGGATCCAATTTTTATCACAGGTAATGATTCGATTCAAAATCCCTTCATTATTGTGCCGGTTGAGTAATGCAACGCAGCTGTCAACGCGCGTTTGTTGATTTGCTTCATTCAATTCGTGAGGTACCCACCTTTCAAGCTTTTTCATCTTCCCGATTTGCTTCAAGTGGATTAAAATAGTTTTATCACTAACACCGCAGCCTGCAGCTAACTCGGACGTGGTTTGCGATGGATCCGCTTCCACAATAACCTTCAATTCTTCATTATCAACTTCATTATCACGGAGCTTGTTCTGCAGGTCGAAATTTCCAGAACGAAAACGTTGGAACCAAAAACGCACTGTGTTTTCTTTTGCGGCACCGTCGCCATACACATCATTAATCCTTCGAGCCGTTTCTGCAGCACTGGTGCCACGGTGGAACTCGTACTCGTAAATAACGCGATATTTCAAGTTTTCCATTTTGTAAACTGAGTGACGCAAAGAAAAAAAAACAATTGAGGAAAAAACAAATAATTTATAATTTTCGAAACACAAATACTCGAGTAAATAGCTGTATAAATTTGAATTTGGAATTCCTAACCAAAGAGAAGATATTTGAGATCAAATTTGCCAGTACGGCAAAACACCAATTTCATATGTAAGGACCTAATATTTAAATTTGATTACCCACACAAATCAGGATGAAGGTGTAAAAAATGTCTTCTCAAGATTGCTTTGTATTTTTTTCTTTATTGTTTATTCTACTTCATTTGTTCTCCCAAAACAACATTTCGCCCCTTTCAAAAATGATCTACTCAATAACTTTTACTCACCCCAAATTAATCGTTTGTATATTTTTCTTAATAACGAAGTTTTTAATGAAGAAATTAATTTGTACGGAGGTCCACCTCGCTAACTGGAATAGGGGTAGGTGCCACCCCGTTTAAAGAAAACAAATAAGCAAGTACCCACGCAGGTTCCTAACCCGCCCAGGGTAATGATTAAAAATTTATTGGGAAAAGTGAATTGGAAAGATGAAAAATAAACAAAGGAACCGTGAAATGGAACGAATAAATGTTTGTTTCAAATACGTTACCAGCAGCGACTGTATTCCCTTCTCGGGTCGATTCGTTCAATAATTACTTAATAAAAAAGCTTAACAGAGTACACTTTAATAACCTTTTGAATCGAATCGGATTTCTTTTTTAAATATGTTTGTTTTTTAAATGAACACACTTATTTTTTCGTATTCTGTCTCCTCGTCGCTTTCCGTTATTTGGGTCGGCTTTTTTCAATCATTTGGCCTGAAGTGTTTTGCCGGTCCAATTCCATCAAAATTACAATTATGCGCACTCTCATATTCGCATCGTTAGAAGATTGAAGTCTTTCAAATTAGTGAAAGTACGTTCATATAGACTGCAAACTTCCACATACAAAAGGCCCAAGTGATATCAAAAGAATCAGCAAAGATGTTAATAAACTTTGCTGCAAATCAATTCTTAGGATTCTAAAAAAAACCTTCAGAAGACAAATACTATATTGTTTTTTAAACAATGGTGTAAAACTCCATATAAAATAATTAATATAAATAAAAATGTCTGTCTTCTTGGAGTTTTACATGGAATTTTCCATATAAAACTTAATAAAACTCCTAGAAGGTAACGTTTTCATTTATATTAATTTAGACAAATACTTGTATGCTTCAAATCATAAATGCAAGTATGTTCGTATTGTCTTTGAGTAAAATAAACTGATTTTTTCTATATACGCCATCATACTTTGTGTTGTTATGATGATTTTTTTAACTTTTTATTTATTATATACTTTGTAACTAACTAACTAACTAACTAACCATCACGCCGTCTCCCCGAAAGGGTATGCAGAAAGAATGGACTGTCACACTTTAACCGATGCGGCACTCCATCCTTCTCTTTTCTCCCCGCGGGAGACGCGGTTTGTACAACACTAATATTAAAAAAATAACATTACATAGACATGTTTCGGACAACCAGTCCTTCTTCAGTGATACATATTATAAATATACATTTTAAAAATATTATAAAAATTATAATTATAATTTTTTTATAATATTTTTAAAATGTATCTTTATAATATGTATCACTGAAGAAGGACTGGTCGTCCGAAACACGTCTATGTAATTTTTTTAAAATAAAAGTGTTGTATATACAAAGTATGTAAAAAGAAAAAGTGAAATAAACTGATTTGATTTAAATATTTCCTAATGCTGCTGAAATTCAGTCAATTATATCCTGCCAGGATGGACGCATTTGAAAAATGCTTGATGGCGTCGCTTGTTGTAGATCCAGTGGACTGCAAAAAGGACAAACGACTCAGTACTTAATAAACTCAAAATAACACGAAGACTATCTGTAATATGCTGTCGGCGAGTATTGAGTTTCTTTTCTCACATTGGTAGAAGATAGCTAGGTAACAGTATTGTCACAGAAAGTATTCGCGTAGGAGATCTGTCTCTACAGAAATAGAGGTAGATCTCCTGCTCGGTGGTCAGATTAAAGGGATGACTGGGGGAGACCTCTATTAGGCATCACGGGCTGTCGAAAACAGAGAGTATTGGAGGCGTTTTGTTTTAGCTAAGGGCATTCCATGGATCACGACCCCAAGTTATGAGGAAACGAAGAAAGAATAAGTTTCGCTGGTAGAAATGTTCTTCCTTGTAACACAGAGTCTTCACGTTTACTTAGACAGTCGTTGTCAGATGGTTCTGGGTTTTCGTCTCCCTATATTCTTAGTAGCCAAGAAAAATTACTGTTTGATGACAAGGTCATGTGATCTTCTTATAACGTGATCGTGGATTCGACGGCGACGCCTCGATTCTGATTATGTATTCTGATTTTCTGTTATGGGTGCAATCTTAGGACTTTCCCTCACATATTATAAGCGTACCTTTCTTTAAGCGTAACTTCACCCGACCATCGCAGCATGTGCATTTCAACGCGAATTGTATTTTTAAACTATAGATTGAATTTAAATTAAAACGTTTGTTTTATAGTTATTTTATTATATTTTGGAAGAACGACATGTTTCGTTTTGCTAAGGCAAAACATGTCATTCTTTTAAAATATTACATACTAAAACTTCTAGGAAAGCATCGTCTTAATTAATATCAATTATGATAAGTAATATGCAATTTTGTATCATTATTTAAGAAAAAAAAATATCGTAATTTTACAGATATTATGTAATATTATATATGCAAATGTGTATGTGTTTATGTATTATAAATGTGTAGGTATATACATTTTGTCTATATATGCACTTTTATTTTTATGTGTATATGTATGTATTTGTATGTGTATGTGTATGTTTTTGTATGTGTATGTGTATGTATTTGTATGTGTATGTTTTTGTATGTGTATGTATTTGTATGTGTATGCATTTATATGTGTATGCAATTGTATGTGTATGTGCATGTACTTGCATGTGAATTGTAAATGCCTTTGTAGTATGTAATTGGCTTTTCTATATTCTTTCTTTGTGTTTTAATTTATGTATGCAAATCTTACAATAATAGATTATACAATACTTCTTCATCTTCTTCTACTTCTTCTGTGGTGTAGGCGTTGTGGCCTGTTTTTAAAGAGGAATTGGCCTCCCAGCTATCGATCCATCGCTTTGGTGGTCTATCCTCGGTCGACATCCTGGACTTCCCATATCTTCTTATCTTTGAGTTCCTTATCCTCTCTTGCTGTGTCTTGCCAGACATGTTTCTGAGCGTCTTCATTTCTAAATAATAATGAAATAAAACGATGTTTTTTTAAACTATTTCTGATACTCTGGGGGCGTTTTTTGTGATTCTGGTGTCCGCCCTGCACTCAATCCCAATAAAAATAATTATATAAATTAAATATTTATATGTACAATACTGTGAATACAATTAATTTTAAAATTAAAAAATTAAAATGAAAGCACATTTTCTCTGTTGAATATTTTGTCCGGATTTCAATGTATCCGATGCGGATTTTATCAAATGAAGTGGATCCTTTTAACAAATATATAGCGATTGCCCGGGATGGGGCGCGCCCAGACCCACTTCCCGCACTAAATTAATGGCGCCATAATTAATACAGGGAATAAATTATAATTAATATCAAGCGATACCGCACAGTCGTTGGAACATACTGAAACAGAAATATTACCACTTAACCAGCGTGTACCATGCCAGGTACCCGGGTAATTAACGTTTTTCCAAGATTTAATAGAATTACAACACTGTTTTTTTTTTCCACTTTTGGGTTTATTTTTTTTCGACACGTTTGGAATGTTTTAGACCTTCATCATCGGGAGAACGATATAAACAGTTTATATCATTCTCCTAATAATAAAGGTGTAATGCCTTGGAAACACGAGAAAAATGAACTTATAAGTACAAAAGAAGTGTTATAATTAATAATCAAATGATTTTACTGAAATCTCTTGGTGGAAGCTCATTTTAAATAATAATTAAATAAAACGATGTTTTTTTAACTACTTCCACTTTTGTCTTTATTTCGACAGCGACCGGTTTCGCCAGGCTTGCTGTCGAAATAAAGACAAAAGTGGAAGTAGTTAAAAACATCGTTTTATTTAATTATTAGTTATAATTAATAAAACAGTGAATAGTCTTCTGTGTCCGAAACATGTTTGTTTTTATAATTAAAATTTTTGTAATAAAGTGTATGTTGTGTACAAAGTTAAAAAAATAAACATTGTTAATGAATCCGCAACACAAAATTATGGCGTATAAAGAAGAAAATAAAAAAAACGTTATGGAATTCCACTAACGTCTAAAATTTATCCAAAAAAAATAGTCATTGACAAGAAACGTATTTCTATATTAATTTTATTTTATTTTAATGTATTTATTAATGGTAACATGTAGCCATATCAACACATATATTTAAAAACATAGAAAAAATAATGTAAGGCTAATTACAAGAAATAAGAATCATTGCATTGTTGGAAATTCGTCAAAAATATCTAAATTATCCTATTTATACTCCGTATACTCCTACCTATACTCCATTAATTGATAAGTATTAAGTGTTTAACAAAATTGATAAAAATAATTTATCCACATTATGAGGAAAATTTTGTTTTATTGTGGAGTAAAGGAGTACAATTTTTTTCCTTATTGTTTCTTAAACAATGTGAATGAAAACGCCTGTTTTATTATACTCGTAGTTTATGCTAATGCCATGTTTTGCTTGTCTAAGGTATTGTTCACATATTATTATAATGAAACATGTGGCTTAATGATATCTGAAGTTTTAAATCATTGTATTGATAGCCACTATGAAGCCACTGTGTTATAACTTCTTCTTTTTCTTTAATTAGATCGAGTGATCTGTTATCTCGGAACACGCCTCCTGTTGCGATGCGGAAGACCAGCTATATCGCCATCTTTTGGGTGGTCTACCAGGTGGACGTTGGCCTACGGGTATCCCATTTGCAGCAGTGTGTGCGATTCTGTGAGTGTCAAAGAATTATTTTTTAATTTTCTATATTCCGCATGTGTAATGTAAAAATTAGGCGAGGGTACTCGAGTACCCTCGTTAACTCAAAGGTTAGAGCACCAGAAACGCTATCGATCGTGCTGTATAATGTGATACTTTATAATCAGCCGCTATCTGCGGATTTATACTCAAATATATTAATATTACATTACGCATTAATATTCTGGCCCAGCCAGCCCTGCAGAGCCGGTCCATGCCGGATATTTGAGGCTCTTTCCGCACGGAAAGATAAAACAAGCCTTTAAGGTTTAACAAATATACTAATTCTAGAGAATTTCATACGAAGAACTCATTTTGTGATAAGACGTTTTAAATTATAATATTATATATAAAAGAAAATAATACTTTGTATTTAAAGTTATACGAAAATACAAACGTCTGTTTTCTAGAAGTTTTATTTTATTTTATGTGAATGCCGCATTTCACCTGTCTAATGCATTATCAAATACCTTAAGACATTTGAAAAATGTCATTCACATAAAATGTAATGAAAGATCTAGAAAACAGACGTTTTCATTCGTATTAATTTTATTCAATGGAGTTTTACACAATAGTTAGTATATTATATTAACAGGTGTTACTCGTATTTTATATTATGCATGTTTAATTAAATCTAGATATTTGAACCAATCTTATTAAAATTAAAATACAATACCCGATGTGAACAGAAAAAAAGATCAATATTATGAAGAAGGAACTAGGATCAAGGCTTGAACCCAAGTCGCTTGAATCAGGAGTCAAGCGTTCTATCTTGAGTGTGTGTTGAAGATGAATAAAGCGTTTAACGTAGATATTATCCTTTAAAAATACAAACATTTATATTATTTTATTGTTTCTTGAACAATGATGTAAGCCTCCGTTTAAATTATTAATACCAATGAAACCATCTATTTTAATAAAATATAGTGAAACTTCTAGAAAACAGACGTTTTTATACGTTATTTTAATAATAATAGATAATCAAATGATTTTACTGAAATCTATTGAAGGAAGTTCATTTTCAATAATAATTAAATAAAACCATGTTTTTTAACTACTTCCACTTTTTTCTTAATTTCGACAACGACCGGTTTCTCCAGGCTCGCTGGAATCATACACTGGTGTCTGGAATCTACAGTCTGTAGATGCCAGCGAGCTTGGCGAAACCAGTCGCTGTCGAAATAAAGACAAAAGTGGAAGTAGTTAAAAACATTGTTTTATTTAATTATTATGTTAATAATAATGTTTGCCTATTAACAACACGAGAAAAAAATGTATAAACATTCAGAACACAATGCCACGTAAACATAAAATTATCATCTTAACATTTCCGAAATCGTGGGTCTAAACAGCTTTCTTACTTTGCGTGGAGCGGCATCACGTAGTTGTACAGAAAACTTTCACGTTTTCCTTATCGACCAGATCTTTGTCTTTGGATTGTTATATGACTCATTTATACGATTTAACGATGTTTTATGACTCTTTATTTTGGTTACTGACTTAAGCCCGTTTTCCCAAATAGCATCATTAATTACTTACGTGACAAGTTAACACTTTGATTGTTTGATTGCGACATTAATGGTTTTCGCAAATTAAAATATAACTAATTAATTAATATTGCATAAACCTCTAAATAAAGTAAGGTCTTTTAATTTGTCCGGTATTATTTTTTGAAAAACCGTTTTATTAAGACCAAATATATAACATTTAAAATATTTAAACTCAGAACGATTAGAATTTGATTTGATTGACAACATAACACACTTCTTGTACCAAAATTGAAACTAACTAACTAACTTTTTTCCAAAGGGATAAGCAGAAATAATGGACTGCCACACTGATTTTCCTGATATATTTCTTTTGATTCCTCAACATTTATACATCGTGTCATGCATGCAAGCCAATTTCTCCGACTCCTCACGTGATCCACATTTAATATTTGATAAATTGGATCAAACAAACAAACCAATACGCCGTTTCACCGCAGGGGTTGGCAGAGAGAATGGACCGCCACACTACTCTATCCTGGCATACTCTCTAGCTTCCTCCACATTCATACAACGAGTCATACGCGCCCGTCAATTTCTCCGACTTCTAACATGACCATCCTTTAAAATTTGATTAATTTGGTCATACCATGTTTTTCTTGGTCTGCCTCGACTCCGTACCCCATTTACATCATTAACGTATACTTTCTTACCATTCTCTCTCCATCCATGCGTTTCATATGTCCGAACCAATGCAGCGATCCTTTCATAATTTTGTTCATAATACCTTCTTCCGCTCTACATTCCTTTCTTATATCAGCATTTGAGATTCTGTCGTACATCGTTCTACCACACATACGTCTTAGGGACCTCATCTCTACCGCATTTATTTTGCTTTCATCCTTCTTTTGCCAGTTCCATGCTTCGCTTCCATACATTAGTGATGGGACCAGAACTCCATTGTGAACGGCTGTTTTCGCTTTCATGCAGATCATGCCACGTTTTTCTCTATCTTCCCCTATTTCTTGTTCCGTGTAAGTTGTTTATACTCGTATATATTTTCTTTACCATTCTTTCTTTTCACGAATGTGTCCAAAAAAACTTAATGATCCTTCCATTATTTTCTTCATAACATTCGATATGCTTCATAAAGCTTTTATTTTATTTTTTTACGAATATTCACTTTGCTAAAAAAGTCATTTAAAATAATACATACTTATTGAATGTTAAAAATTTATAGTGATTCGGTCAAAATAATGCATTATCTATGGTAATACGTATACATATTTCGCATTTCATTCGTATTTAGCTTGTATAATTAAATATGCAATTCAAAATGTTAAATGTGTCTTATCCTCGTAATCTTTCGAAGCAATATTACAAGATGAGGCGGTCTATCCTCAACAGAGCTGATTGAAAAACAACAGACCCAACGCCCAACCTACGTCATGTTGGGAGACTAAAACGGCCTGTAAATTGATTTATCGCCCCCTGGTTTCTTAAGGGCTTAATTCTGTCAAAGGGATGGGAGGGCGTTGAGAATTATATCGATTATTGAATGCAAAGATAAAATGCCAATTTAAAAATTAACTTTGTTTTTACACCACTTTATCTAATAATTATTACGAATAAAATCAACTGTTTTCTATAAGTTTTATTATAACGACGAATTTATGAATCAAAACACTGTTTTTTCGACTTTTGAGTTTATTTTTCTCGACATCTTTCGACGGCTTACACCTTAATCACCGGGAAAACAATATAAATAGATAAAAAAGATAATAATATAGTTTATATCGTCCTCCCGATGATGAAGGTGTAAGCCTTCGAAACCTGTCGAGAAAAATAAACTCAAAAGTGGAAAGACAGTGATTTAATTCATAAAAATTCTTCATTATGGAATTCCACAGGGTAAAACCCTAGAGTTTTATTATATTTTATGAAGATGAGATGTTTTGCCTTACTTTTGCATTTAAAATGATTTTTGATAGTGCTATAGTAAGGTAAAACATGTCATTCCTATAATTTATAATAAATCTCATGGAACACAGAAGTTTTCAATCGTTTTAAAAGTTACATACAGTAATGATAGTTTTCACTTTGATATTAAAAATAAATGAATGATAATTTAAAATTAGTTTTACCTACCGGCCGCCAGAACCAATCTGCCTCTGGTGACACCGGTGGGAAGAGCAATTAGTCTGCTGAACGCGGTCTCCTCGGAGATCGACGTCTTTCATGTAAGTGAAAGTACGTTCAGGGGGCAAATACTATTGACTTTAGAAAGTATCTTGTCTTCCTATTGTCGAACCATCTCTAATGCGTTCCTGGTACTTTGTTGTATTTTTATAATATTTTACCTGTACTTAATAGATGCCTTAAACATGTTCCTGTTTGTAATGTCTATTGAGTTAAAAAACTGATTTGATTTGTTTTGATTTAAAAAGAGATCAATATTAATTCTATTAAAACATAATTATAATCAATTATTCAATTGAAAAACAAACGAATATGGGAACACTACAATATAATAATAATAATAATTAGGCTAATTTGTATAGCGCCGTTTTCGTGAATAGCTCACCTCAAGGGCGCTTGTGCTATTGCTGGGAAGACGTAATAGTGTAAGGAACACCACAATCAAAGAAGTCTGCAAGGTTCAATGGGGTGACAAGGTTGGTGGTAGTGGTACCAACATATCCAGAGAATATATCCCACAAATAAACATCTCAAAAGCCTCAAGTCTCCGTTTATCTCTTTCGGATAGGCACCATGTCTCGCAGCCGTACATCAAGATACTCCATATATAGGTCTTGATGAGGAGTATTTTCAGTTTTAGGTCTATATTATTCGATTCTATTATTTAAGACCTTTTATTAAATGCAAGCCTAGCCTGATGTATACGGCTGTCGACCTCGCTCTTAGACCGACCGTCCCATGTTATTTTGCTCCCGAGGTAGACAAACTCCTTGGTGTTCTTTAGTGGAACTCCTGACATCACTACTCTCATCTGATGTTGCGTTCGGCCTACAGTCAGCCGCTTTGTTTTGTCTTTATTTTTCTTCATGTTGTAGTCATTTTGAATAATGCTTGGGTTAAATAACTATTACGAATCTTTAAAATTGATTCTCACTTTTACTTAAATTCTCATTCTAATTTCCGTTCTCTTCCCTCGAGAAGGTTCCGCCCACCCCTACGTTCTCCTGCGGTTCAAATCAAGGCGAATCTTTTGTCGAGTATTACCCCTTGTATTAGTAATCTGTCCGCGTAGGGAAGATGTATGGCCCCCTCCCTCTTTCCCGCTCACACCAGGGGAGGGAGGCTGCGGACGAGGGAGATGGCCTATTACCCTGGACGGGTGCAGACGAGGCTCAGACCGGTATTCGATTCCACTAGCATGATTCGAATATGAATCGACCGTTGTGGTGGGGAAACGAAAAAAATACAATATGCATACTCGTAAAATGAAAAGACATTGAATTTCAAACAGACTATTTAAATTTTTTCTATTTTCGCCATACTATGTGTTGTAGATGTTTTATATTTTTATATACTTTGTATACAGCACTCACTTTTTAAACAAAATAAAATTAACATTTTGAATGTATACAAATTCTTGTAGAAAAAAAATGTGAAGATAAGTGCAAAATTCTAGCATAAATACATCTTCCAAAAATTAGTCAGACGTGGTGGTCGTAAGAAGGGCGCAATGGGGAATGTTGTTAAACATAAAGCGATCGCTCAACCCAACCAATGACAGGTCATAAGTCCTGTAAGCGTCTCGGCCACCAGAAAACAATTTTCATCTTCGTCGCTATTGAGATACAATTAATCATTATAAAAATAAAATTAAATATCCAATATATTTCTGACTTTTAAGCCCTTCCTCAGTGATATTATATAAATATTTAAAATCTTACATTTTTTTTTACAAATATGGTCAGTTTTGTCAGATGTTATAAAGATTATTTTGGAACGTTTATGCTTTTATTATGACAATTATTAAAAAATAAAAAAATTAAAATAATAATTTAAAGATCTTATTGGGTTTAATGTATTAACTTACAACAAAGGAAACAAATCAAAGA
The DNA here is from genome assembly GCA_022606425.2 of Lepidostoma basale. NCBI lineage: Eukaryota > Metazoa > Arthropoda > Insecta > Trichoptera > Lepidostomatidae > Lepidostoma > Lepidostoma basale. The sequence continues at coordinate 541,853 of JAHDVF020000075.1, read as the reverse complement.
TTGGACTTGACGTTAAATTTATTAGATTATTTATAAAATTTTCTTAATTTTTAATTGCTTTTTTAATTTCTCAAATTGCGAGATTCAACACCATTATCTTTATTAAATTAATGATCTTTTTTCTTATAGGAAGGGCTGGGTAGTCCGAAACATGTTTTGATATTTAATTTTAATTTGTTTAAAAAGTGAGTGTTTTATACAAAGTATATAAAAAAAATAAATATAAGATTATTTTAAAATTATAATGAATACAATAGGGTTTGAGGAATAACAAAATCAGAAAAATGTATTAATTAAAAATTCCTGAATGACATATATTAAGTTTAAGTCTACTTCAGTTTATGGCTTCGACCGGTTTCAGCACCTCGCTGCCATCTTCTGTTGGAATTGTCGACCGGAAGATGGCAGCGAAACGCCAAAACGAGTAGAAGCCATAAACCTAAGTGGAATTTAATTAAATATATACTACAAAGAAATTTTTAACAAAATAAAAATTAATCAGTAATCATACACATTTGTATTACGAAATGAAACAAACAAACCATCACGCCGTTTCCCCGCAGGGGTAGGCAGAGAGAATAAACCGCCACACTACTCTATCCTGACATACCTCTCTAGCTTCCTCCACATTCCTACAGTTAGTCATACACGCACGTCGATTCTTCCGGCTTCTGACATGACCAACCTTTACAATTTGATTAATTTGGTCATGCCATGTTTTCCTAGGTCTACCTCGACTCAGTATTTCATTTACATCCTTAATGTATTCTTTTTTAACCATTCTTTCTTCACCTATACGCTCCATATGTCCGAACCAACGCAGTGATCCTGTCATAATTTTGTTCATAATAAGTTATTTTGCTCTACATTCCTTTCTAATATCAAGATTTATGATTCTGTCGTACATCGTTCTACCACACATACGTCTTAGGGACCTCATCTCTACCGGATTTATTCTGCTCTCATCTTACGAAACGAAAACATTTATATATAACGAATGTAACATCTCTTTATAAAAGCCGAAATGAAAATATTGTAACTTAACATAAGTGCACAGAGATGGTATAACTCTGTGCACTAATGATAGGTCACAAGAGATGACCTAACGAAGAGATCCGTAGAACCTATAAAATTAATGACACAGTGATAATTATACACAAAGAACACGATTTTGGAGGGACCATATCGAGAGGATGGATCCAGAAAAAAATCCCAAGATCATGATGTACCACACTCCAGAGGGGCGTTGACCATGAATGAGATGAAGACAAAACAGGACTTCTTCATCGCAAGACCAACATTGATAAAGCGATTGTAAGATCTACATATAGAAGAAGATTTTTTATACATTTTCATTGGTATAACTTTCTTCATAGCTACTGTAGTGACGAATTGTAGTATATCCCCGCTCCACAAGACATATTTTCGTGATGTACTTTGTTTTAATAGCAATATGTATTTGAATTGTTTTAACTCTCATAAACATTACACATCTCTAACTGTAACATATTTAAATGATTTTACTGAAATCTCTTGATGGATATTCATTTTAAATAATAATTAAATAAAACGATGTTTTTTAACTACTTCCACTTTTGTCTTTATTTAGACAGCGACCGGTTTCGCCAGACTCGCTGGCATCGACAGACTGGTAACAGTAAACTTAGTCCTTTATATACATACAGATCAGGGGTGGTAAACATGATTCTATACAAAAATAATCTTCATATATTTATGTAAAATTTTTCTGAATTTAACTATTGGTATTACAGGTATTCTTGGAGGTTCGTGTTTAATACAATGTTATATATGAATATGTAAGAGATAATAAAAATTAAAACCCATTGTATTAAACACGAACCTCCAAGAATACCTGTAATACCAATAGTTAAATTCAGAAAAATTTTACATAAATATATGAAGATTATTTTTGTATAGAATCATGTTTACCACCCCTGATCTGTATGTATATAAAGGACTAAGTTTACAATAGTGTTACCAGTCTGTCGATGCCAGCGAGTCTGGCGAAACCGGTCGCTGTCTAAATAAAGACAAAAGTGGAAGTAGTTAAAAAACATCGTTTTATTTAATTATTATGTAACATATTTTATAGTGAAAACGCCAAAAATTAAAAAAAAAAATGACGGGAAGAGAATTTTCAATAAAAAGTTGATAAATAAATACATTTTCACATGAAGCACTCACTTTGTGGTTAAAATTTTTAAATTTATAGACATAAAATAATAAAAACACTTTGTATTTAACGTTTATGGTTATTACGTGGCCAACTAGTTTCGCTTGGACTCAAGCTTCAATAGAGCAATATAATAACTAAAACAGTTACTGTTTCAGTTACAATGTTGCCCTGATGAAGCTTGTGTTCAAGCGAAACTAGTTGACATCAATTATAATAACCATGTTGTGAATAAATACAATGTGTTTTATTATTTTACATCTAAAAGATTAATACATAAATAGTTTTAACCGTTTGTTGAATTATGATTTCATACTACAATATCAAGATAATCCATCAAAAACTTTGAATGCAATGCCGGAAGGAATATATAACTTGCCTTCATCATTCTACCACGCAGAAGCACTTAGACCCATCTGGCTCAGAGATATCAAGTATACCAATAACCAGATATGGCTGGAAAGAGTTCTGCACTCCACGTTTATCTTTTTAAAAGTTATAAATCTTCTCGCAGACAGTTGAAACTTTCTTCGAACAGAACCGGGAGTCAGGAAGAATTCCTTTTTCAAAGCTATTTTCATAGAAAATACTAAACATAGAAGGGTCGTTCTCCTTCATAGATAAGCGAATGCAGCTATCTTGTTCGTATAGACAGGTATTTTTTTCTCCCAGTAAAGTAGGGACGCTGACAGAAATAAAGGCGAAGAGTGACAGGCGTGGAATTAAAAAAAACAAGTAAAAATAGATGCTTCAAGCTAATCATGACTGGAATGTAGGCGTGTCTGAAGGATGATATTTATCTTTTGTAAATGTGAAACCAACAGGACATTCTGATTATTCCAAAGGATTTTATTTTTGGCATCTTTTCCTCTCAAATATCAGATATTTTAAATATTCATTATTAAAGAAAAGCAGGAGGAAGATAATGTATTTGAAAATGTCCAAGTAATCCATAAAAGATAAAATTTGTTGTATAATTGCATAGATTATCACGGTTGGTAGAAGTATGTTTTTTGGGATCCCGGATAATTCCGTGTAACTTGGCTCCTTGGACCGACGTTTCAAAGATCGTAACATGCTCCTTCATCAGCGTAGTTAATGAGATCACTAAGAAGAATGTGAAAAAAATACAGTCTATGATAGAATACTTAATAAAGAAGTAAGAAAGGAATGTACGGCAGATGAATGCGCCCTAAATAAAATAAGGAAAGGACACTTAGATAGTTAGGACATATGAAACGAATGGATGAGGGAAGAATAGTTAAAAAATATATATACAAATAGTGAGAATGGAAAAATAAATCAAGGAAGGCCAAGAAAGATGCGACATGGTCAAATTAATCAATAACTGAAAGGTGACCATGTTTCAAGTAGGGACAATTGATGAGCGTGCATGATAAGAATAGACGATAGATTTATGTCAGGATAGAACAATATGTTGGTCTATCCTCTCTGCCAATCCCTTCGGGTAGACGGTGTGATATAATGAATTATCCATAGAAAGTAATGCTAAAGTGTGTTCAAATAATGGTTTCGAATGCAGGTTATAAACTGTTTACCGTAGTTGCAACTCCACCTGCCCTGTAGTACACAAACCCCTAGCCGCCGTAGAGACAACTCCGAGCTAAAGCATAGACAAACAAAAGTTCCATAGACAAACGTTGGGGAGAGACCAGCGTGCAGCCCGTGGACTATGTACGGCAGGAGAGAGCGGAACAGAACTCGCCTATGTACAATACTCTACAAATATTTACTCCGATACTTCAGGATAACAGGACAAAGAAAATATTAGAAATGCCGTGTAAGCGAATCTTTCGTTCACTAACGCAGTTCACCTGCAGCAGGATTTTTGAAACGAAACACTTGTGTTCAAATAGCTATTTTGGAGGGTAGAAATATAAAATGTTTTCGAGTGCCGAGTCGTGACTTGAGTGGTGCCTATCTCTGCTGTCTGTGTATAAGGAAATAAAACACATTATATAGATGTTTGAAAGATTTTCATGTTGTCCTTACATCTTCTTCTTCTTCTTTCCGTGTCCTGTCAGGTCTCCCCAACGTTGACTATCACCCTTGAGTAGGCCTCTCCGTCCTGGGCAGCTCGGAACAGCTCCCCCACAATCCTTAGCCCAACACGAAGTTACGACAAATAATGGTCAGATGCTATGTTTGGTCAGTGCTGTTATACGGGTTGAGTCATGGACCCTTAAAGTCAATGTTATGAACCAATTGAAGGCCTTTGAGGTGTTCTTACATACTCATTGTTAATATAAGTAAATTACCCTATTAATACAAATTAATCGTCCTAAGGCAATTAATGCAAAGTGAAACATGACAATACCAAATATAATTAAGCCACCCATTGTTTTGGCCGAAACACTATGATACTTTAACATCATAAACTGTTAAATTGTGTTTTATGTATCACGATTGTATTATTATTTTATGCGACAGTTGTTTCGTCAACCTATGTTGACATCATCAGGTGTTACGGTAAATGTCAAATTTTCGTGCTTTTGAAAAAATCACGAGAATTTGACATTTGATATATTATTGTAACATCTGATGATGTTAAAATAGACCATCTTTTTGGTGGTCTTCCCGGGGATCGTCTTCCATGGGGCTGGCCGTGTAACACAAAGAAGGGGAGTCTGGATGGATCCATTCTCCTCACGTGTGTATACCAATATCTTCTCCTTTGCCTTCCTCATCTAACGACATCCTCGACCTCTCATATCTCCCTTATCCGTGTATTCTTTATCCTCTCTTGCAGTGTCTTGCCAGATTTATTTATATCTGAGCGTCTTCATTTCTGACAATCTGAGCGCGATTTTTGTGATTGTGGTGTCCGCCCTGCACTCGATCCCATATGTCATGATGGGTCGCACACAAGTCTTATAAATTCTCACATTGCTGCTGATCTTCATGTCAGGGTTTTACCAAATTGAATTCTTCAAGCATCCTGAAATAACCGCAGCCTTGTTTACTTGCCATATCACTTCACACGGAAGATCTGTTTTCCCACATAAGTCCACACCCAGACATCAAAATTTTTCCACCTGTTCCACTGAAACTAATAATAATAATAATATAATAATAATGTGTTTTTACACATTCATCGTGATTATCCTATTTCCACGACATTTATCTTAAGTTGTCATCTCGAAACTTCCTGTACAAACTTCAGAAGAAGCATTTATTCATTAGGTCGTTTATCTCACGTGTTATTATTAGAGTTAGAGCATTGTAAATGACTTCGGAACGTAAACACCGCGATCCCGTTAATTGCAGAGCCTCCATACGGCACCCGGGGCTGAGCGATGGATAAGGTAACTTAATTCTGTTATTCTCAACTCTGTTCTAAGGGTGGTTAGCGGTAGGATACATAGAAGGTGCGTGACTTTAAAAACACACTCATGTTTATAATATTTACTGGAATATATTATAATTTTAAGACTTCTTCATTTTACTCGAATAGTGTTGTGTCGTTTCTCGCGATGTTGGCGATTAGTGTGGCGAATACTTTCTCGCACAGTGGTTTCCTGGAAAGTGTTATGAGTGGTTTTCTGTTGTCATCTCCAGGAATTTTTGTATAGGTTACCTTTCCTTAGCTGGCGGGTCTCGCTTTTGTGACGCGGTTTTATAAGCCATACGTCCTTTTCCGTTGTTTTCTTAAGATTTATTACAGCAACGGATGCAAAGTTCTAATTTGTTATTTAAAAAAAAACACAATGCACTACGTGTTCTAAAAGTGACCTCCTCCATACTCAGATGTAAATATATATATAAAGTTATATTTAAACCTGAAGATGGAGAAGGTCACCCCCAAAACATGTAGTGTATAATATTTTTATTGTGTAAAAATATTTCGTAAATAAAGCGGTTAAAACAGCATTTAAAATTATCTCTCTAGTTTATTTTTTTCATTATAAGGATGGGATCATTTAAGAAAAAATAAATACATGTTGAAGTTGACTCTTATATAATGTCGTTCTAGTCGTAGTAGATCTTATATAATTCTTATATAAAGTAGAAGCCGAACGTTCACGTGAAATCGATTGTGAAGGGGTAGTTAAAGAAGTTGGTAAGCTGCGCAAGAGGTGGAAGCTGTAGTCTAAGTTGAAGTGGTAGTTGAAATAGATGTTGAAGTTAAAGAACTAAGTAACTAACCATCACGTCGTCTTTTGGTGGGGTGGGCAGGAATAATGAACTACCACATTGTTCTGTCCTGACATACGAGTACTTCTCGCGCTTCCTCTACATTCTTTTGAATTAAAATACTCAATTTATATCAACGTTGAAGCACTTGATTGTATTTTTCATTCATATTTTTTAACACAGATTAAAATTAAAAAATCTGAATTATGTGTAAAGTATGTTTTTTGTGATTTTGTCATGAATGTAAATGAAGTCGATGGTTGTACGGACGCCACTGTGTAGTAGATAGTTTAAATGGGATTAAAAGCCAACGATCCGAATCTGTTCACACTTCTCCCTAATATTCCCGGGAGCTGGGATTACACGGATGATCATTTGCGGTAATAAACGACAATTGTAAAATATTTGATATCATATGAGACTCACTCGCTATCGTGTGTTTCCCTAATACATACTCCTCCCTATTGAAATGATTAAATACCCTTTTGAATTGATTCTCCGATTTTTCGTTTGGATACCTTCATCCAGGCTACAACATCCAAGGTTTCTTTGTTGCTTTTGAAAATAACTTTAGATGTAATTGCTTTTATAACGGAGTTGCGTCACGTTAGCATCTGATTTGTAGACTGCAAGTCTAAAATATCTCATTCTGGAAAAGCGAGCATTCTGAAATTGTCTGTTTTAATTCATGGTACCAAGCAACTCTTGCGCGTCGACGAAACAAAAGTATTATACTACAAAGTTTAGCTGGCAAAATCCTTCATGACCGAATAAAAAATGCAGCAATGCAAAGAATTTGCGAGGTTGGAAACATTCTCAGATGGGGGCGTCAAAATAAGAAGACGCTGGAACAAGTATGTCTTCCGTATGCAAGAAAATAGGATCCCAAAGATAGCTTGAGACAGTCTACCGGAGGGTGGCTTACTACTGAGAAGAAGGCGATGTAGTTTGCAATTCAGTTCCCAAGAGGATACCGAGAACAGGTCATCAGACGTATAAGAATAATAATATATTAAAAAGTCCATTGTTTTTGCCGAAACACTACGATACTTTAACATTATTACTGTTAAATTTTAAAACCATGTTATAAAACCATAATTTATTTTTATTCACTGAGAGTGTCGCGACAGCTGTTTTGCCAACCGACGTTGGCATCATCAGGTGTTACAATAAACTCTTAAATAAATCTCCATAGATGGCGTTAGTATGTAGATTATATATAGAGTAATCTTAAAAAATTAACATATGTAATCAAAATCTTCATAGAAGGCACATTGAAACTGACATGTAAAATCTGACATAGGACTTTAACATATATACAGCTTCCAAAAATTTGTCATACATGGTCATAAACAAAAGTGGAATGGGGAATGTTGTAATTACATAAAGCGTGCGCTTAACCCAACCAATGATAGGTCATAAGTCCTGTAAACACCTCGATCAACCATATTCAGTTTCCAATTTGCATCTTTGTCTCTATTGAGATACAATTAAATCTAAAATACACTTCAATAAAGTTTATTGTAACACCTGATGATGCCAACATCGGTTGGCGAAAAATCAGTCGCGACACTCTCAGAGAAGAAAAATAAATTGTTATATTATAACAGTGTTTTAAATTTTAACAGTAATATAAGAATAAATGTCTATTAAATAACCGTAGCTTAGACTACCTTCTTATGAGACCTTCTTAAATCTTAGGAAAACTTAGTACATAGTAATTGAATAGGTGACGTGAAACGGACACTAAATACAAAAACAAAACAAAAACCGATTTTCTATCTATATGTCAAATAGAACGAAACTGCAAACATTTTTTTTTTGTAATCGTTGCCTTTTTTATTTAATGTATTCAATTGATCTTCGTCTCTTTTTCAACATATACATTACATTTATCTCAACGATCAATCAATTGTATGAACATAAGATCTATCTCCCTTATTTTTTAACTGTCTTCATGAAAATATTGGTAGAGAGAAAATAATATTATTTCTTCAATTCAGTAACTTAATAACGTTCAACTTCTCAATTCACTTTTGTTTTGTATACAACAAGTTGTTTGAAACAAATTACTGTGTATAAATTGTTTTTTTATCTGTTACATTGATTCTCATGACATGTGATTTCATTTATTTAATTTAATTTTATTTATTTATTTTAAACATATCTAAAGCATTACAGATTTTTTTTCCAATACACTAAAGATACAAGTTAGAGATACACAATAATAAGTAATACATAATAGATTAATAAAAAGAGCAAGAAACATAACATGCATGACAAATTAATAAAATAAATATACCATACAATTATTATAAAGATAGCACTTCCCTCAGATGAGCCTAACTATTAGGTCCTTACATATGAAATTGGCGTTTTGCCGTACTGGCAACTTTGATCTCAAATATCTTCTCTTTGGTTAGGATTTCCAAATTCAAATTTATACAGCTATTTACTCAAGTATTTGTGTTTTGAAAATTATGCTTCATTTGTTTTTTCCTCAAATGTTTTTTTTCTTTGCGTCACTCAGTTTACAAAATGGAAAACTTGAAATATCGCGTTATTTACGAGTACGAGTTCCACCGTGGCACCAGTGCTGCAGAAACGGCTCGAAGGATTAATGATGTGTATGGCGACGGTGCCGCAAAAGAAAACACGGTGCGTTTTTGGTTCCAACGTTTTCGTTCTGGAAATTTCGACCTGCAGAACAAGCCCCGTGGACGGCCGGAGACCAAAGTTGATAATGAAGAATTGAAGGCTATTGTGGAAGCGGATCCATCGCAAACCACGTCCGAGTTAGCTGCAGGCTACGGTGTTAGTGATAAAACTGTTTTAATCCACTTGAAGCAAATTGGGAAGGTGAAAAAGCTTGAAAGGTGGGTCCCTCACGAATTGAGTGAAGCAAATCAACAAACGCGCGTTGACTGCTGCGTTGCATTACTCAACCGGCACAATAATGAAGGGATTTTGAATCGAATCAATACCTGTGATGAAAAGTGGATCCTGTATGATAATCGGAAGCCCTCACCGCAATGGCTGAACCCTGCCAAACCAGCCACACCATGCCCCAAGCGAAAATTGACTCCAAAAAAGTTACTTGTGAGCGTTTGGTGGACTAGTGCTGGTGTCGTTCACTACAGCTTTCTTAAATCTGACCAGACGATTACGGCAGATGTTTTTTGTCAGCAACTGCAAACCATGATGGAAAAGCTAGCTGCTAAACAACCGAGGCTGGTTAATCGCTTTAGGCCACTGCTGCTTCATGATAACGCTAGACCACACACTGCACAACAGACGGCTACCAAATTAGAAGAGCTTCAATTGGAATGTCTAAGACATCCACCGTACTCTCCGGACCTTGCTCAACAGATTACTATTTTTTTCGAAATTTGGATAACTTCTTGCAAGGGAAAAAATTCAACTCCGATGGGGCAGTCCAAACCGACTTCAATGATTTTATTGATTCCCGTCCGAATGTTTTTTTTAGTAAAGGGATCGATGAACTACCTATGAGATGGCAAAAGTGCATAGATAGCAATGGTACATACTTTGATTAAATAAATATATTATATTTAAAAAAAATCAACTTTATGTTCCTCCCATACAAAACGCCAATTTCATATGTAAGGACCTAATATTACAAAATATGTCAAACTCCGAGGTGATACGATTAAGCAAAGATATTGCTCTAAGTCTATCGGCATTTTATTTTCACGTGAATTTTACGCCAGCCCACACCAACTTTGCCTGGTCGATCATTTAAATTTACGTAATTTTAGTTAAACAAATAATTATTCTGTTTTCACACCATTCACTAGAATATTTACAATTTCATTTTATCATAAATGTCAATATAAATTGGATTTGACGCGTTTCAAAAAGCTCGAAACTCGAGGTGTTCATGTTATCGACAGGTATTGGAACATGGTGTTCGTGATGCGAGCCAATATCCCAGTAAATGGGGGCCCACACGGCCGCATGCTTATCCCGCATTCCGCCTGGTTACGAGAATCAATCCTGGTATTTATTTCCCGCCCAAAGGAAGAACGGTTTTCATTAAAGCGCGGGAAACCGTTTAGCAGGGTCGACATCGCGTTATTACTCGCGGACATGAATAATACAGGCCGCTCGCAGGGCGCCAACCCGCCGTTGCGGGCCGCTCGCAAGATGGCGGGCGTTGACACGCGCAGGGGTCGGAAAACGACAGGTACTAACCAAAACTGACCACTCAAATGTCATAAAAAAAATCTGCACAAAAATACAAAAATGCGCTTTTTGAAATAACATAAAATTTACTTTTGATCGAAAATAGTTTAATGAACGTCTTTAACAATCGAATTAGTGAGTAGAATTTTGACTAGTCTCTGCGATCGTTGCTTTCTTTTTTATCGGCTATCATACGATACGCACGTGCGCTTCTTGTTTCGTTATGAATCTGATTCACTGTTATTAAAAAAATGTTATTCCTTTTAGATTCATCAATAATTAAATCACCATGTGTATGAGTTCAACTACCTTAAATTTTTTTTCAATCTCTCATCAAAGCTTGGAAATAGCATTTGATTTAGAAACACGGGTTGTGTTAAGGTGACAACACCTAATTTTATGAATTAAAAACCATGATTTCACTCCCATAATTTTGATAAGATACGAAAAAAGTATGTTTACGGGGTAATTTTTTTTCCATGATTCTACCATCTTACGAAAAGGGAGTTTAAGAAATGTTAAGTGAAGGGATATTATTAGAAACTATAATACATATTGGTTATTGAAAGATTCTAACTATTAAATAATTAAGATTTTTCTAGAAGTTTTAATGAAGTTTTAATTAAAAGTTTAAATAATGAAGTTTTAATTTTGAAAACGCTAATTGTTTTGTCTTCGTTACCAATTATTTAAAAATGGTCTTACAAAGGCCAAACACGTGACTCCTACAAGACAATTAAAAAAGCGGACGTTTTTATCAATATTGAATATTATCTTATTGATCTAATAATTCACATGAGCTTTAATAGATCGGTGCTATCGGAGTAATTTATCTATCAGTAATTATCAGTTTATCAGTTTATTTATTCACTCAAAAGATATTACAAACATAAAAATAAAGGGTATAGAATCAGGAACGCATGAGAGATGCTTCAACTTTAGGAAGACAAGATACTCTCTAAAGTTAAGAGTATTTTTCTTCTGAACGTACTTTCACTTATATGAAAGACGTCGATCTCCGAAGTAATTTTGTTCAGCAAATTGATTGCTCTTCCCACCGGCATTATTAGTGGCAGGTTGGTTCTTGCGGCCGGAAGAAAGAATTAAATAATCTATTTGTTTTGGCGGAAACAATTTGAAATTACAACATTATTATGTGTTTAATTAAAACACTGTTATAAAATATCACAATTAATAATTTTTTATTTGAAATTTTCGCAAGAACTGTTTCGGTTACCCATGTTAGCATCGTCAGGTGTTACAATCAACTAAAATTAATTGAAATCAAGATTTTAATAATTAATTAATATTTTGATTTATTTAAATTTGTTTTTATTATAAGATCAATAATTAAATTAAGAAAAATGCTAATTTATTCCATAAATTAATTTACAAACCAAAATAAGTAACCAACACGTTTGATGAAAATAATTAAATTGAGTATTTGTAGGTTTTTTCTTTCGCTCCCCCACATTAATTAAGATACGTAGTACCTATACAGAGTAAATACGTGAATTAAAGCGAAGCTTTAAATTAAGTTCTGTTGAAAATTTAATTATCCACCCGACCACGTGCCAAAGTTTAATCGCTCCTGCGTTAGGTACCTTTATATTTTTTAATAATGGCAACACTGTCAAGGCTGATGTGTGGCAGGTGGAATTGTTCGGCGGTGACGCGTCACGTTTGGCGGGAAATACAAACCTTTTGTCTCTTGACTTGTAAAGACTTCACTGCCGACCGAACGCTTGGGGAGAGACGCCGTTCTTTCTACCCAGAAAGAGTGCATCTTTACAAAAGTTCGAGATAAATAAAGATGGAACGGTCACGCATGGCGAAAGGATGAATCATTTTAGTTTTCTTTTCTATATTTACTTTGTGGTCACACAATAAAATTAAATGTACATGTTTCTTACTGATATATTTGTTTAAGTAAAATAAAATAATTCTGATTTTGAAAATTTGGTTTGGTTCATGTGGTGCTCCTGTAAGTTTGGAGACATATCGGGTATAAGTGAATTGTTTTGGTCAATTTAACTGTTGCCGCACTTTATAATAGTTAATTGTGACACGTAATACGTTTGTATTGTATTGATGTTAAAATTATATTAGTTTTATCGTTTTTATAAAGAATTTTGACAGGTGTAAAAATAAATTTTTCGTTTGTTCCAATGACAATTTGAAAATTTTCTTCAATATTATTTTTAAGTTCTTGCTGGTCAAGTGCCTAATTACAGCAAATTTAAAAAACGGTGGATACGTGTAACATAAATTAAATAAACACAAAAGTCCGGATCGTCCATGTCAACATGTGCAACATTGAAAAAAGCATTATGTGTTATTACATTATGTGCTAATAAAAAAAAAACCAGTGGATTCGAGGAACATAAATTAAATAGACAATATGTGCACCATCTAAAAAGAACATTTTGTGTTAAATTATTTTAGAATTATTTTGTGGGTGTTGGACGATCGAAATTTGCTTGGGAGATGCCTATTGGTGGCGATGAGGTTCGCAACCCATCACACCGCGTCTCCCGGGGAGCGAAAAGAGAAGGATGGAGCGCCGCATCAGTAAAAGTGTGACAGTCCATTCTTTCTGCCTACCCTTTCGGGGAGACGGCGTGATGGTTAGTTAGTTAGTTAGTTAAAATAAAATAATATTTTTTCTTGGAAAACCTTTTTTAAAATCCACCGTATTTGTGTCTTCGACCGTTCGGTTTCGGCGGTTTCGGCAGTTCGCTGCCATCATCTGGTACCTATATCAAATTTTGCTAGGGTTATATATGAAATGAAAATGGCGGGGGGTTGAAGTTTTACGATTCTATATAATCCAATGGTATTAAAATCTTGTGACAAAATTTGATATGCACAGCAGAAGATGGCAGCAAGCTGCCGAAACCGGCCGAAGACACAAAAATCAGTGGTTTTCAACTAATATACATTTTAAGAAGATTTTTTAAAATTTATTATATATTTTATTTATTATGCATGAAATTTCAAATATAATATAATTTTTGGATGGTTGTAATTTTTCCTCTGTGTAAAAACATATACAAAATACTTCACAGAAGGATCACAATCAAAAAATAAAATGGAGTGTATTCAAATATTTCATAACCTTTATTTTAAGATTTTAATATTAATGGTGTTCTTGTGCCGACCCTTATGTATGGAAGTGAAGCATGGAACTGGCAAAAGAAGGATGAAAGTAGAAGAAATGCAGTAGAAATGAGATCTCTAAGACGAATGTGTGGCAAATCTGTTTATGATAGAGTGACAAATGCAAGTATAAGAAGTGAATGTGGTGCGAATGAAAGTGTTATGAACAAAATAAGGAAAGGGTCATTAAGATGGTTTGGACACATGGAAAGAATGAGTGAAGATAGAATGGTAAAGAAGGTATATGTAAACGGCGTGAACGGAGCTAGAAATAGAGGAAGGCCGAGGAAAATGTGGCATGATCAAATCAATCAAATATTGAATGTCGGTCACGTGAGGAGTCGGAAAAATCGACGTGCGTGCATGACAGGACAGAACAGTGTGGCGTTCCATTCTTTCTGCCTACCCCTCCGGGGAGACGGCGTGATGGTAAGTTAGTTTAGTTAGTTAATATTAACTGTTTAAATATAAAAAAAAATAGTTTTCACAATTGATTAAATTTTGTCGCGACAGTTATTTCGCTAACCAATGTTAGCATCGTCAGGTCTTACAATCCAGGATTGTAAAACCTGACGTTAACAATAACAATTTTTTTTTATTTAAACAGTTGAAAATGTTGAATTATCAAAGTGTTACCCCCAAAACAATGGATTATCTAAGAATTTATTAATATATTTTTATTAATATATTCACGTGAGTACCAAATTTGATGAAAAAGTGAAATATTCGTAAAACATAATTTGTCTTATACTACACACACACACACACACACACACACACACACACACACACACAAACCATCACGCCGTTTCCCCGCAGGGGTAGGCAGAGAGAATGGACCGCCACACTACTCTAAAACCTTTTTAGCTTCCTCCACATTCATACAACGAGTCATACACGCACGTCGATTCCTCCGACTTCTAACATGACCAACCTTTAAAATTAGATTAATTTGGTCATGCCTGCCTCAACTTCGTACTCCATTTACATCGTTAACGTATACTTTTTAAACCATTCTTTCATCACATTTGTACGAACCAACGCAGCGATCCTTTCATAATTTTGTTCATAATATCTTCTTCCGCTCTACATTCCTTTCTAATATCAGCATTTGAGATTCTGTCATATATCGTTCTACCACACATACGTCTTAAAGACCTCATCTCTACCGCATTTATTCTGCTCTCATCCTTCTTCTGCCAGTTCCATGCTTCGCTTCCATACATTAGGGTTTGGTCTTATACTATCACACAAAAAAAAATATAATGAATAAAAATCAATATTTTGAAGGAAAGAAAGGATGCAATACGTTAAATTTTCCTCTGAGCTAACTTCACGTGTACGGAGCACAATCTCCTTTCCAAAAAAAATGTTGCTATAAAAAATTCAGGGAGCTTAGGACCGTTTTCAAACTGATAAATTAGGGTCTTTGTCCCGCGGACGATGCCGGAACAATAATTTTAAAGCACCACCGCCGTTCAGCGGAGGCTTTGTTTAGTAATTAACGTCGCCTCTGGCCCACGTATTGATTCCCGGCTTAGACCCACGTGTACCCGCATACATAATTCACGGTTCGATTAGTTTCATTGTTTTCGCAGGTCTCTCCTTCATCATGGACGGATGTTAAGAGGCTAATGGGACTGTTTACTCTATAATTACACCCGTCCTAATAATAACGGAATTAATTACTCATTCTGCCATCAGTTCTTAGATATCAAATAGAAATATCATAATTTCTATAATTTGATTCAATTCGTCGATTCGAATAAACATTTAAGCAATAACCAACCCGCATCTAGTGATGTCGGTAGGAAGAGCGATCAGTCTGCTAAACATGATGACCTAGGAAATCAACGTCTTTCATATCAGTAAAAATGCCTTCAGAAGACAAATACGTAATCATGATAATCAAATGATTTTACTGAAATCTCATAATGGAAGTTCATTTAAATAATAATAAAAAAAACGATGTATTTTAACTACTACCACTTTTGTCTTTATTTCGATAGCAACCGGTTTCGTGTCAAGTCCTTTATACAGATCAGGGGTGGTAAACATGATTCTATGTTTTTGTATGACGACCTTCGTGGCAGAGTGGTTACGATCTCTGACTTCCATGCCGAAGGTCCTGGGTTCGATTCCCGGCGATGGCAGTGTGATTGTCACACTGTCTTTGGTCTGGTGTAGAATTCACGTGACAATAAAATGGCGATAGATTGGCTACCTATCACATGTCACAAGAATCAATATAATAGCTAAAATATAAAAAAAAATGTATACAGTAATTGGGTCGAAACGACCTGTTGTGTACATAAAAAAAAAAAAAAATGATTACCACCCCTGATCTGTATGTACGAGTATAAAGGACTCGGTTTGCTATAGTGTCACCAGTCTGTCAGTAAAGTGGAAGTAGTTAAAATACATCTTCTTCTTCTTTCCGTGTCCTGTCAGGTCTCCTCAACGTTGACTATCACCCTTGAGTAGGCCTCCCCGTCCTGGGCAGTTCGGAACAGTTTTATACATCGTTTTATTTTATTATTAAATACTCTTGACTTAAGAGAGTATCTTGTCTTCTTAAAGTAGAACCATCTCTCATGCGTTCCTAGTGCTTTACCTTTTCTCAAATAGATGCCTTAAACTATAATATAAATATGCTTGTAATATATTTTGAGTAAATAAATAAACTGATTTAACCCTATTTTAATAAAATTTAATAAAACTTCTAGAAAACAGATGTTTTAATTCGTTATTTAACCCTCCCTTCCCTGTGATGGGTATCTTCTACACGTTGCTTCTAATAACCATCAATATCTCTATACATTTAATAAATACAAGGTTAAGATTTTGGGTATTCCTCCATAGTATATTTACGCATTGATTAAAATAATAATATTAATAATAATCAGAATTCATCGGGTACATCGGAGGTATTTTGTGAACATCGGAAACACAATTTGTAGCGCTGAGTACGCGACACTATATTCGCATCTCACTCTTGCATATGTTCTAGCTCAATGTTCTCACTCTCGGCCGTCCCGCCGCCGCCGGTAGTCGCTTTCGGGCTTCCAACCAGAGCGGGTCTATGCCCGTTCCGTGAGCGTTGCAAGATGTTTTTTTAAATGTTTGTAGCAATTAAATCTAAATTATTAAAACTTTTGACTTCAATTATAATTATATAAGGGGATTAGCTATGAATGTTCCTATTTTTCCAATTTAAATCGCTTTTTTTTAACGCGTACTGACTACCCTACACCAGAACGCACGTTTTTATTTTAGCACCGTAAGAGAAAAGTTAATAAGGAGTTTTATATCTTTGTTCAACAAACGATCACTTAAGTTTGTAATTAAAATAAATTGTAAAATAAATTTAATTGTATCTCAATAGAGACGAAGACGCAAACTGGAAACTGAATATGGATGATCAAGGTGTTAACAGGACTTATGACCTTCATTGGTTGGGTTAAGCGCACGCTTTATGTAATTACAACATTCCCCATTCCACATTTGTTTTTTATGATCATGCATGATAAATTTTTGGAAGTTGTATATACCCGTATACTCCAAATCCATACTTATCTTCACGAGTCAGTTTTAATTGGCCATCTATGTAGATTTGATTACACATGTCAATCTTTTTTAAGATTAACCTATATAATCCACCCACTAACGCCATCTATGGAGAATGATTTTTAGCATTTCTTCTTCTTCCTGTGCCGTGTCAGGTCCCCCCGACGTTGGCGATCACTCCGGCGAAAACCTCCCTGTCCTGCGCTGCCCGAAACAGGTCATCCACCGTCCTCATTCCGGTCCACTCTCTAATGTTGCGCAGCCAGGACATCTGTTTTCTGCCAACTCCCCGTCTTCCCTCTATCTTGCCCTCCAATATAAGTCGGAGGAGGCGGTACTTTTCTCCACGCAGCACGTGACCCAAATATGAGACCTTTTTCACTTTGACATTCGACAACAGCTCTCTCTTGGCTCCGGCTCTCCTAAGTACTTCGACGTTACTGACCTTTTCGGTCCAAGGTATACGAAGCATTCTTCTGTGTATCCACATTTCGAATGCTTCTAACCGATTCATTACGTTCACTTTTAGAGTCCATGTTTCACTTCCGTATAATAGAGCTGACCATATGTAAGCTTTTATCATTCTTTGTCGAAGTTTAAGATTTAAATTATCGTCACAGAAGAAGGGTCTCATCTTATTAAATGCAGCACGTGCAACTTCTATTCTACATTTTACTTCTGTATCTGGGTCGAGTGTTTTAGTAATGATACTGCCGAGGTATTTAAACTGGTCAACCATTTCGATATTTACTCCTTTTAGTCGCAAAGATGATCCAGAATAATCAAGTCTTCCAAACGACATCCACTTGGTCTTAGCGACATTTATTGTCAGACCCAATTCTTCTCCAGCCGTGTCAATCTTATTTAGGAGCTCTTGGAGATCAGGTATACTTTCAGCCAATATGACTGTATCGTCAGCATATCTGATATTATTTATAACGATCTTCACTCCAAGGCTAGAGTTTTCTAGAGTTCTTTGGAAAACTTTATTGGAGTACAGATTAAACAATAGAGGTGACAGAATACAACCTTGTCGAACTCCTCTTTGTATAGCTATAGCCTCTGTATTTCCACTTCCATATCTGATCTTTGCCGTTTGATACCAGTAGAGGTTTCTTATGAAATTCAGGTCTTTGGAGTCAATGTTACAGTCTTTGAGCATCTCCATGAGTGTCGTGTGCCTTACCCTGTCAAACGCTTTTTCATAATCGATGAAGCATGCAAACACCTCTTTGCGTTGATCTCGACACTTCTGTAGCAGGACATTGACTGCCAGTAGCGCTTCTCTGGTTCCGAATGCATTTCGGAATCCGAATTGTGTGTCATCTAGATCTTGCTCGCACTTGTTTCTTATTCGGGCATGTATAATTTTAAGAAACAGTTTTAGTACATGACTCATTAGGCTAATCATGCGATAGTCATTACAATTCTTTGGGTGCTGCTTCTTAGGTAAGGTGACAAATATCGATTTCAGCCATTCTTGGGGGATAATCCCTGTGTCATAAATCTTATTAAATAGCCTCAGCAGGTAGTGAATATTTTCCTCATTTCGCATTTAGCAAACTACTTTATTAACACAATCATCCATATTCAGTTTCCAGTTTGCGTTTTCGTCTCTATTGAGATACAATTAAATTTGAATTAACCACCCACCATGGGTGAAAATCCAAGATTCGTATACAAGTATAAGTATGCATTCACAAAAATATTTGTAACATAAATGTTTGAAACACGATGTAGAAACCTTTCGCTTAATACGCGCGTGATATTAATGAGAGTAATGGAGGTGTGATTTAAAAGCCAAGTTGCCTAGTTAGAGGTGATGTACGCGGATAGTTGTCAAACATATTAGCCAGGCGGCGCGCCACGGGCACGGGGCGCAGGCTCGCGCCGGAGATTACCAGATTAGGGGCGGGAGATCATAATACCCTCACTTCACACTGAATATTACCAACCGAATGGAACGATGGCGATTTATCGCCAGAACTTGGGCTTCTAATTGCGGGAGATAGCTTTACTGTGTAATTTGATAGGTACTCGAGTACGAGCTTAGAATATAGACATGTAAAATACCACGCATATACGAGTACAATACTTCATTTGGGTAAATATTATAATATATATATATATTTTTTGTATATTATATACTCGTATTGAATGTCGGCCATGTGAGGAGTCAGAGAAATCGACGCGCGTGCATGACACGATGTATGAATGTTGAGGGAGCGAGAGAAATATGTCAGAAAAGAAAAGTGTGGCAATCCATTCCTTCTGCTTACCCCTTCGGAGAGACGGCTTGATGGTAAGTTAGTTAGTTAGTTATAAAATTTTTCAAATATAATATAATGAATTTACTAAAACCTCTTGATTAAAGTTCATTTTAAATAATAACAACTAATCAACACGCCTTTTTTGGAAGGGTAGACTTAGAGGCAGGACTGCCATACTGAACTGTCCTGACAAACCTTACGAGATTCCTCTATTTTTCCGACTTTTCCTAATTATTTTTGATTTATTTGGTCATGCCATGTTTTGCTTTCCTTCCACGGCTTCTTTTTCTATATATTCTGCCAGTATATATCATTTTAACCATTATTCTCTCGTATATTCGTTCCATATGTACAAACCATTTCAGGGATCCTGTTTTCATTTTTCTTGTGATGCGATCATATTTCATTTTCCCAGACATTCCTCTCAGTAATCTCATTTCTACGCCATTTATCCTACATTCATCCATCTTTTGCCAACTCCAAGTTTCACCTCCATGCATTAAATAAAAATAATATAAAAATATAAAACAATGTTTTTTTTGGACCAACTTCCACTTTGTCTTTATATCGATAGCGACCAGCTTCGCCAGACTCGCTGGCATCGGCATACTAGTGACACTGGTATTAACTTATTCATTATTCAGTTTTAACATTCTGTCGATGCTAGCGAGCCTGGCGAAAGCGGTCGCTGTCGAAATAAAGACAAAAGTAGAAGTACTTAAAAAAAAAAGAAATCTTTTTAACCGTCGCGTTGCCATGTGGTCAATTGAGTTTCCACTGCCAATTTAAAGTTGATTTTCTTAAAACCTATGGACTCTAATATTATAAAAAAAAATTGTAATCCTCCATTGAAGTGTTTTCAATATTTCGTAATAAAAAAAAGCAAAAAATTACTTCCTTCATCCCAAAAATTTTTTTTTTCTAAGACTGCCCTCACCTTCATTCGTGTTAAGGTAGAATTTGTTTTGCTAATATTTACAACTTTATCAAAAGTGACAAATACTTATCCGCTGTTTTGAACGTATTATAAATTATATGTTTGACCTTTTCATAGGTACGTAATAATACCGACTGTGGACGGAAACGCTGCACGCAACTTAATAATATCAGAACTGTGAAAATATTAACACTTTACCAAAAGGGACAAATATTAATACGTACTCGTTGTCTTGAACGTACTATACATTTTGCCTAGGTGCCTTTATCATACGTAAAATCTCGTAAAGTCTCGCCCCGCCGGCCGCGGCGCGGCGCCACGGAGCGAGACAAGTTTATACTTGGTGCCAGTTGCTCGTATGCTGTGACGCATTCCATATCAGAAATCGCATGGTTCCAGAAAAAAATTAATAATGATATGTTTTTCAAATAATCCATGTATATTATAGATATCGATCTATTCCTAATGAAATTCCCTACCAGATGACATAAATTTAATTTTGATTCATCGAGTCATATGCTTGATATTTAGATAAAGTTAGCGGTAAACTGAATTGACCACGTGGGAGCGAGCGTTTTGTTTTGAACACGGTACGTTAAGGGTTAACAATATGAAATATTGCATTCCCATGAGTTTTAATAACTCATTGTGTTTTTACACAACATTTTATTCACCTTTAATATCAAACAAGGCCTGATCTAACAGAACGCGAATTTCGCAATGAAAAGCTAAATTTTGGTTGTTGCGAATTACAAACCAATTGTAATATATTAATCTCCCCCAAACACGTCAAACTCCGTGCAAACTTTTACAGTTCGCTGTATTGGGTTGACTGTTGCCGCGAAGTACAGATTTGTGGTATTCGCGCTCCAATACACAATATTAAATAATTACTCATTTAATATTATAAAATGTGCGAAAATGTAATACTTCCAACAGTGAAATGAAACTTCTGTAATTTGTTGGACATAAACTATCACCTTGAACTGCAAAAACAGTTAAATTTTTCGGTGATTTAGTTTTTTGACCAAGTCAATATGTTTCAAATGGTTATCAACCTTCTCGTCTCTTTCAGCCTATTCCCGTCCTCTCCTGGACAAAGGCCTCCTCCATTCGCTTCCATGTCACTCCATGCTATCCCGACGTGTCTATTCAGATCATCATTCCACCGTAGTTGCGGTCGCCCTGCACTTCTCCTTGCCGTCCACGGTTTCCAAGTCAGCAGTCCTCTTGTTCATTTTTCATCTGAGCTTTTGGCTACCTGACCTGCCCATTGTTATTTTAGAGTCGCCACCCGGTGGATGATGTCAGTGACCTTTGTTTTTTCTCTAACCGTATCGTTTCTGACTCTGACTCTTATTCCTAACATGACTCTTTCCATGGCTCTTTGGGTCATTCGTAGTTTCTCGGCACTTTGTTTGGACAATGTAACAGTTTCAAGACCATGAGTACCAACTGGCAGAATGCAGGCTTCATAGAATTTTCGTTTCAGGTTGATCGGTATTTTCCGGTTTTTAAGGATGTAGCTCATGTTTCCAAAAGCTGACCAGCTCAGCTAGATATATAATAATAAATAAGGCTAATTTGTATAGCGCCGCCGTTTTCGTGCTCACCTTAAGGGCGTTTGACAATGTTTTTAGTCATGAGAGCTGCAGGTAACACCAGCAATTAGATAACCGTTGTTTACATTTTATGCAATATTTTGAAATGGTAGGTTTTTAGGTGAAATTTAAAATCTGTCGGATTGTCAATGCTTCTGAGGCGTGCAAGAAGCATATTTCAGGTGGACGGACCTGCCACTGCGAAAGACCGATCTCCGAAATTTGTCCGGGGGTTGAGCTTTGGTTAAACTAATCTGCCGATTGCCGAGGAGTTTGCTGATCGAAGCGTAGATTGCCGTCCGGGCTATTAGCAACACAAAGTTCAGATATATAGGCTGGTGCCATTCCGTGAAGCGCTTTAAAAACCGTCCAGCATAGTTAATACTGGATTCTTTCAGAACACTTGAGCCGGTGAAGATATTTTAGATGTTGTGAAATATGCGAGTTTTTTGGAACCCCTTTTATAAGTCACGCTGCGGCATTAAAAACATGCTGTGTATCATCCAGTTTACCAATTTTACAGTGAGTTATTCGCAAATATTTGGTTTCATCCGAGATCGATGAGATTATTACAAGCGCTAGTGTGACAATTGTCATTACGTTCGTGTTAACATTTCGATACTCCGGGGGATGGATATTGTCGCATCTGTCACGCGGGTGGCTGGTTTATAGGCTCACGCCGGGGGTTGTATTACGCCGGGGGGTATTGAATCAAAGATTAAATGGCAACTCTAATAACTTTCCAGCAGTTTATCTACGGAACAAATAAGCGCTTCTCACACGATTTACGATTCAACGTCTTAGATAAACTGATTGCGAATTTTTTTATAAATTAAAGTTTAATTCATAATAATTCGTTATTATGGAGTTCCACAGCGTTAACGTCTTAAGTTTATCTAAAATTAAACTGATTGCATTAAATCTGGAAAATTAATCATTTATCCATGCTTGGTATTTCTCATATTAAACATTAATAATACCGTAGTATTTGATCTGAAATCTGATCCATAGAAATTGCAAAATTATGTCGAAAGTATAATAAACGGAGGAGAAATTAAACATTTTGGATTATGGATTATCTACCATTTCTAGAGCATCGCCCTCTTTACAAGAAAATCGTTTCAATCTGGCAGTGAATTAAATCATTAAAATTGTATAGGCATCAGATTAAATAATTTAGAAGCCATAAAGTTTATAATAGCCATTAACAGCAATAATTAAATTAACCTACCGTGCAGCCCTATTCTTAATTTGTGTCCAGCGAAGTTAGGAAATTCTTCATAAGCTCGTCTTTACTCCCATTTGTTGTGACGTTTGCATTATAATAGTATTCGTTTGTACCTAAAACACCTAATAATAATTTACATTTCCTAGAAATTTGCTTCTTCAAACATCTTTATTTGCTTATCTCCTATTTTCTTTCTCACTACTCTGACTTCGCATTATTTGAATTTATTTGTTCCTAATAACTTGTACCCCGTATTTGTACCTAATCACATGTACCCCGTATGACATGTCATACATGGAAAAGTATGTATGACATGTCATGTCCAGCAGTGGACGACAAAGGCTGTTAAAGAAGAAGAAGAAGAATCACATTAATTTGCAATTTCTCGAATTTTTTTTTCTTCGAACATTTTTTAGATTATTCCTATCCCTCTCGCACTACCTCCTCTGATTTCACCACCATTTATTATTATATTATATATACATGTTCATTTTGTGTTTTTGTTTAGTTGTTATAATACCCTGATGAAGCTGGGCTCCAGGCGAAACTAGTTGGCATCAATTATAATAACCATTAAGGGATATATATGAAGTGTTTCATTTTATATATACGAGTATAAGTTTTAAATAATTATGTATTAAGCTAAGTCTAGAGACTAGAAAAACACAACGATGTACGGTCTCTGACTTTGAAGTGATGGCGTCACGGTTAGTTAGTTAGTTAGTAAGTAAGTTGTACTTAACATTGGCCTTCCGCTAGTCAGGAAGTAATATGCGTAATGAAAGTTGAATTAATTACTAATCCCATCCGTCCTTGAAGGCTGTCCTTATTAAAGGACCCCGTAAGATCTGGGAGGGTTAACGCCCGCCGTAAAAGTGTTTCAGTAAGGGTCCGTTTGTGTCTGCAGAGTGGAGCCCCCAGACACGTATCGTATTTGACACGAGGGCTTTTTACAACGGCCGAGCAGATATGCGACGTTTTCATGACATAAAGAAACTAATGGAAAATAATTTAATGTATTTTTTGAAACTCTTTTATAAACATACTATTTTCATTTTTTAGTATTATTATTATTTTGTTGCGGAGCTTTTAACATCACTACACCGAGAGCCAAATCGATAAGGTAAGTAGTCTGGTAACTTAAGCCGATTTTCATGTCTTTTTTGGAGGGCGTTTTTTTGTAGGATAAAAAAAATGAATCGTTTTGGAAATTTAGGATGTTTTTATTTACATATTACATATACAAAAAATCATACTTTTGAAAAAATAAAATAGTTTATTATTATTATTATTATTAATCGAAGTTGGCACCTAGAAAAAAAAGCGCGTGGGTGGCCCGGGTGATTTTGGCTCTTGATGTTATCTGAAATCAAAAATTCTTCATCTAAAGACATGTCATTCTGGTCGGAACTACAGAAGTTAAATTTCATGGATAAATAACAAAATGGCGGACTTTGAAAAAAAAAGTCGGCAAAGAAGGGGTTGTAAAATAAAAAGTTAGGGGTAAAAAAATGTCTCGGTAGTTCCGACGAGAATGACATGTGTATAGATTAAGAATTTTCAAGAATTTTTGATTTCAGATAACATAAAGAGCCTAAATCACCCGGGCCACCCACGCGCTTTTTTTTCGAGGTGCCAACTTGGATTATTAATAATAATAATAATAAACTATTAAATTTTATCTAAAAATATTATTTTGTATCTTTAATATGTTAATAAAAACATTCTAAACTTCCAAAACGTTTCATTTTTATTTACCTACATAAAAACGCCCTCCAAAAAAAACATGAAAATCGATTTAAGTTACCAGCCTACTACCTTAAAGGGTGTGAAAAATGAACATTAACCATGTGATTAGAAACATAAGAGTTATATCTTTGTAACTTTTATTGTAAAGTGTTAACGAATTCACTCTAACAAATTGCATCCAAACAGGTCTATCTCCGATGCTAAGTCGTTTAGAAAACGAATCAAAATTATCATTACCTTTATCATTATTATTTTAAATAATTAATGTTTTTAATTGAAATTTCTTGGTAGAAGTTCATTAAAAAAAAAAAAAAATTGATACATTTTTTTATTATTATTATGTATTTAGTGTGTTTCCACTTGTGTTTATGTTCGACCGGTTTTGGCAGCTTGGTGCCATCTTTTGGGCGAACTTGAAAATACAAGTGGAAGCACACTAAATAAATAATAATAAATAAATTTTTGTATAATTTTTTTTTTGTTTTCATTATTCATTATTTTTTTTGTTGAATCGCTCTTTACATCATTACAGCGCGAACCAACAGACCAAAGATAGTGTGACAATTACATTGTCATTGCTGGAAATCGAACCCGGGACCTTCGGGTTTGGCAGTCAAAGCACTTACCAATCGGCCACGAAGGTCCTCAAAGGTCAGCATGTTTGAAATACAGGTATATACTTCGTCTACTTCTTCTTTATGTAGATCTTACTATCTGTTTAGACAGAATATCAAATTTGGTCCCTTGATAAAGACGCCCAGCTTTCTCGCTATCTCTTTGGTGATCATCCTAGTGGCCGACGGCTCTCTGGGGTTTCGTACATCACAATATTAGGAATCCTCGCTGGGTCCATCATATCGATGTTTTACCATATCCCAATCACATCAATATTACAGATTAGTTAGGTATCTTTTATCTAAGGGTTCTATTCACGAGGTCGCAATGGATTTAAATATAAATTATCAAACATTTACTATAAATAATTTAAGCGTTAAATTATAAAACTTTGTTTATGTATCACAATTTTAATTTAAAAAAATATTTTTCACGACAGCTGTTTCATCAACCTATGTTGACATCATGAGGTGTTACAATAATTTATCAACTGTTAAAATTATACGAAAGAAATGATTCAAATTTACATAGAAACCAATACACGTAAAGTAACACCTGATGATGTCAAAATAGATTGACGAAACAGCTGTCGCAAAAAATCAAAACAAAACAAATTGTTTTATATTTTAACGCTTAATAATATTGAAGTATTACAGTGTTTCGGCCAAAACAAAGGACTATTTAATAATTTTTTTTTCTTTGCAAAAAATTTAACAGATGAACTAAACATTACGCCATCTTTCAAAAGGGGTAGGCTGTAATAATGGTCCCCACACTGTTCTTTTACGCAATGTTTCGTGGATGCACATCATTTTCTCAGATTTACAAAAAATGTTTTTCGACATGTTTAAAAGTTTTTTATACCTCATCATCGGTAGAACGCTATAAATTAATACTTTCGTATGAAGCACTTAATTTGTGGCGTGGCATTATTAAATATAATATTAATACACTTTTAATTTATATTTACAGCGTTTGATGAGTATAACTTGCGCTTTCAAGACGTATTCTAAATTAAGAGGGATAGACAGAGAACTACACAGCTCTGTTCTGATATACTCCTCGAGATCTTTCTATTTTTGATACATTGTGACACTCACATTCGTCGATTTTTCCGACTTTAAATATGGCCACCTTTAAGTAATTGCTTTATTTGGTTTTCAAATCAAATCAAATCAGTTTAATAACTCAAAAGACATTACAAACAGAAAATGTTTAAGGCATCTATTGAGAACAGGTACAATATTATAAAAATACAACATAGTACCAGGAACGCATTAGAGATGGTTCGACATTAGGAAGACAAGATACTTTCTAAAGTCAAGAGTATTTGTCTCCTGAACGTACCTTCACTAATATGAAAGACGTCGATCTCCGAGGAGACCGCGTTCAGCAGACTAATTGCTCTTCCCACCGGTGTCACCAGAGGCAGATTATGTATTGTTTTTCTCAACCGTCTTCGGTTTCTTTTTTCATTAACATTGCTTGTATAATATTTTTTCACCATTTTTCTCTCACCATTTTTTCTACGTATTTCCCTATTGTTAAATAATTAGTATGGATTTTCACATTATTGTACCAGCAGAAGTAAATTAATATAAAAAAATTGCTTTAAAGAGCAAACGTGTATGATATTGGTTAAAAATATGTCGGATCATACTCGCCACGTGTCTGGCGTGTGCAGCGTCCGTGGATATAAATGGACCTTAAATCATCTCTGTCCTTTAATCCCACGCGTAATTTTGCCTCCGAAGTTAGGACCTCCGGGACGCCTAATAACAGAGGACCGTCAGGATTACCTCTAGATTCATTACCCAATCTGGGAGGAATTGCCTTTCCGGCGTCTTCAATATTTTTGCATATTTAAAGCCTTCCTGTCCTCGGGGACAAGGATTAAATCATTCCTCGTAAGACTTCGTCGAACTTTTTCTTAAGAGGGTCCCATCCCCCTTTTTATTACCTACATAACGTTTCGGCATTACATACTTCAGGAACAATTTAAAAAACATAAAATCGTGATAGGTTATCGATAATAAAACTCTTTTAGACACTTTCGTTCAAAGCACTTAATTTGTGATGCAGAATTGTTAGAAAAAAATAATGAACACTTTTATATTAATTGTATTATGAACAAAGATGTAAAACTTTACATTTACCATCTTATCTTGTAAGTATTTGCATTCAAAACATACTACATTTACTGTTAAACATTCAAAATTCATCGTGATTTGTTACTGGGACATATCTATACGTTAATTATTTCGTAATGTTACTGTTAACATTATATATTGAACCTAAAAAATTCCTAGTAATTCAGCTGTAAATTTAAATGTTACTGTCTATCATTATGAATTGAACCACAAAAATTCCTAGAAATTTCAGTTATAATTTTACTGTTTATTATTTTGTTGAAATTCAGTAGTAAATTTACGTTTCACTCGTCATAAGTTCTAATAAAAACCTTCAAATTGTTTTATTTAACAACTAAAAAAATTGCATTATATACTTTTTCTCCCACCCTTAAGATTTCTCAATTCAATATAAGGGCACATTGTTTGGCGATTAGATTCAGTTCAGGAAACAAAATGATATAATTTATATAAATTAAATCCAAGTGAAACCACTAAACAATCTCGTTAACTATTATAATTTAATAAAAAAAAAATACATAATAATTAATACGAATAAAATCAACTGTTTTTTAGAAGTTTTGTTATAATTTATGGGAATGATCGAGTTTATTGGCGTGAAAAACATAGTATTGCGAAATCAGATGTGCTTGTAAAACTCGCCGAATGAATGAAAAAGAGACAAAATAAGAATAAGAATCATTCTAGCGAGAAATATTGTGATTATTTTATTAATACAATAAAAAAAAACGTTGTTTTTTATAACATTTAAAATAGTTTATAGGAAAGACCCGTTCCGCCTTCCTAAGGCATTCTCAAATATGGCGAAAATTAAGCGCGTTTTTATATTGAAATAAAATAATTGTACACATTAATATTCCTTAAATTGCAGGTTAAAAATCCTTTGCAGTATTTTTGAGTTTATCTCTTAATTATTGACAATAGTGCATTGAGCCACACCGATTACCATTTTTTTTTTGTATCCAACATGTCGTTTGAACCCAATTACTGTATTAAATTTTAAAAATCTATTCCATTGATTTTCTCATGACATGTGATAGGTAGCTTATCAATCGCCATTTTATTGTCACGTGAATTCTACACCGGACCAAAGAAAGTGTGACAATCACACAGTTTTCGCCGGAAATCAACCCGCGACCTTCGGTATGTCAGTGAGAGCTCTAACCGCGAAGGTCGTTAATTATAGTTTTCTGCTTTTTTAACTCGTGGTTTTAAACAACAACGTGCTTGATTTTCGCTACGTTTGATAGTGCCTAAGAAGGACAAAACATGCCATTCCCATATATTAAAAAAAAACAGACGTTTTCATACGAATTATCGCATTTAAACAATTATTATTAGCTAAAATGTATTTATAATTTACATTTTAGTGCGAGAATGCTTGAATTTGAATAAAATAATCAATAAGATGGTTTTGACGGCTAACCACGAGGTAGACGACCCCCGGGTAGACCACCGAAAAGATGGATCGACAGTTGGGAATCGACCTCATAGGAGGCCGATCCCTCTTGATAATCAAGTCACAAGGACTACATTAAGAAGATTTAGAAAAATAAATGTATTCAAACAGGATATTAACAAATTTATTAATTGAAAATTCGCCTTAGTTGCATCTAAAAAATCCACTTTTGATGCCAACTTGTTTAGAAGATAAATTTATTTGATAAATGAGGGATTTGAAGTGCTTTCGTTTTGTACTTTAGGGCATAACATATTACATATTTTTTTGCTCTGTTGTAGCTGTAGGAAAATAATAAAATAATAATTGCCAAAAGCGAAGATGGCAGTACATAATGGAGTTCTAGTGCCAACCCTTATGTATGTAAGTGAACCATGGAGCTGATGAAAGTACGATAAAGGCCGCCATAAAATCACTGCGAAAAATATGTATATGATGGAATACCGAACGACGAAATAAGGATGAAATGTAAGGCAATTGATTGCAAACCAACGATTGACAAAGCTTGCATCTTACGTAAAATAAAAAAAATAAAACCGATGGTTTGGACATATGGAACGAATGGATGAGACGGTTAAAATGCGTATATAACATAAGCATTATGAGTGAAAATAGAAGCCGTGGAAGACCAAGAAAAGCACGGTATGACCAAATTAATCAAATACTTAATGGCGGCTACGTTCGATGTAGGAAAAATCGATGAGCGTATATGTTACGATGTATGAATGTAGAGGAAACTAGAAAGGTATGTAAGGACAGAGGAGTATGGGGGTTCTGATAGTCAGTTAGTTAGTAGTTAATTCAAATCAGTAAAGAGTCAGTCAAACTATTGATCTGTAGCGATAAGAAAAAGAAGAAGAAGAAGCGGAGTAAGAAGATTATCGACAATCTACCCTTTCCAGCTCCCTTGAAAATGTGGCGGTGTGAGTTGTGTCTTTAGTTCCCGAAACTATTGTAATGAATTGAAAGCGAGTGCGGAATGGTATCCGGAGGTAAGGGATACATCGGGCCGTGTTTTTGTATTTGAACGACGATTTAGAAAACGACCCGCCGGCCGCGTCCCCAGGGACCTACCGAAGTTATCCGCTCCAGACTAACGCTCCCCGCACAGTGGGATGATACCAATTTACTTCGGAACCGAGATGGCGCTCATTACTCACGCGGGCGGGAACATTGATTCAATAAATGTTGGAGGTCGAATGCGCCGAGGGAAGCATTTGTATTAATTTTATAGTAACCCATTTTAATTAAACAACACTATATAACCATTCTCTTCCCCCGACTGGAATTAGGATGTCAGCCCGTTTTTTTGGATTTGACGGATGTTCCCTTTTTCCTCTCACGGTCTCCACGACAAGACTCTGAGAGATCATCATCATCATCAGTCGTCTGTCATCCACTGCTGAACGTAGGCCTCTCCCAAATTCCATAATGATGATTTTTATGAATTAAAACATTGCTTCTTTTCACTTTTAAGTTTATTTTTCTCGACATGTTTCGAAGGCTTTCACTATCATCATCAGCCGTCTGTCATCCACTGTTGAACGCAGGCCTCTCCCAAAGCACGCCACCACCCCCTATCCATTGCCGCTCCCATCCATCCATGTCCAGCAATCCTCTTCTGATCGTCGGT
Source organism: Lepidostoma basale (assembly GCA_022606425.2). Taxonomy (NCBI): domain Eukaryota; kingdom Metazoa; phylum Arthropoda; class Insecta; order Trichoptera; family Lepidostomatidae; genus Lepidostoma; species Lepidostoma basale. Next base: position 510,930 of record JAHDVF020000075.1, on the reverse strand, counting down.
CCAGCGGGCAGGGGGACGTCCAACTCTGCGAAATTCTGTACGGGGTCTCCACTCCAGAACCCATCTCCTCCATCGGCCGTCGGTTCTCCGATAGATATGGCCAGCCCGTCGCCATTTCAGCCCGCCCATCCTCAGAGCCACCTCAGTCACCTTGGTTTGTTGTCGAATAATTTTTTTCTAGAAGTATTATAAAATTTATCGGAAAAACACGTTTCACCTTGCTGAGGCATTATCAAATGGATATTTGATAATGCCTAAGCAAGGCAAAACATGTCTTTTCTATAAATTATGATAAAACTTCTAGTATTTGTTTTTCATTCTTAATAATTATTTAATATGTAGTTTTACATCATTGTTCAATAAAAAAAAAAATTCTCAATGTCGTAACCCATTTTGCCATACATATTTTTTTTATAAATCGGTTAATCGTTTAAGGTGGCCAAATCAATATTTGGGAACACAAAATTTTGAAATTTAATATACTTGTCACAGTATTTTAAACTTATAGACATAAAATAATAAGACGCTTTTAAGCGTCGACGCTTGATGCCAACTAGTTTCGCTTAGACCCAAGATTTATCAGTGCATTATAATAACAAATAATATATCCAAAATTTACATGTATGTATAATATATAACATATCATAACAAATGGTGGTGAATTCAGAGGGGAAAGTACGAGTATATCTATATCTTTTAAATGCCTAACCACAAAGTGATTGCTTTATGTGAAAATGTAACAATATTTAAAAAAAAATTCTTAATTTAGTGCAAGCTATCACACTGTGCGAAAAGGGCTTAATGGAATCGAAGTGTGTACCTTGAGTGAAGGTAAAGATGAAGATCCTAGTTCCGAGCGGCTCTAAGTTGGCCTCCGCTAAGTGGCGTCCACCCCCTTCCTCTGTCCGAGTCCCCTCCCTCCCTTCCTCCAGCCTCTCGGCGTTGAATCAATACCCCTGATTGCTCCTCTCAATCTCCTTCTCCACCAAATGCCCCTTATTTGATTTTAACTTCATGGTGAGGTTCTACTTAATCTGCGGTGTGCCGCAGGGGTTGTTTTTAGACCCCACTTTAACGGAGAATATGCAAGTTATAGAATATCTTTAAGGGTAGATTTTTATTTATTTAATTGACGACCTTTGATTGCCAGAGTGGCAAGATCTTTGACTACAACATCGAAGGTCCCGGATTCTATTCCCAGCGATGCCAGTCTGATTGTCAAACTACCTTTGGTCTGGTAATGAATTCACGTGCCAATAAAAAGAGCGATAGACTAGCTACCTATCACATGTCATGAGAATCAATATGATAGCTATACCATTTATATCGATTTGACTCGTGCTGTAATGACGTAAATAGCGATTCAACAAATTAAAAATAATAATGTCCTCGCAAAGCGAAACAAATTTGCCACAATTTATATAATTTCAATAAATTAAATCGAAGTAAAACCACTAAACAATCGTGTTTACTATTATAAATTTAAAATGGAGTTTGACAAAACTAATACCTCAACCATCAATATGTAGCTGAGAAGTTGAGAGAAAGCGCGTAGATTGAATGAATATCACAAAATATAATATGTAATTTACTAATTGGAACGCCTATAAATAATTGATAACAACGTTGAAATTCTGTAGCAGATATCATTATTTTCGTGAAATGTTTTGTTTGGCATATTTTACATTTGAATTATACAATTTCTCTTCTCGTAAAAAATGCGTAATACTATTTCTTGTTTGTTTTTATAAGCACCGTAAAATGTTACTACCGATATAAACATTTATGAATTTTCATTTAAGGATTAATTGTATCTCAATAGAGACGAAGATGTAAATTATTTGGAAACAGAATATGGTAGTCGAGGCGTTTACAGGACTTATGACCTGTCATTGGTTGGGTTAAGCGATCACTTTATGTTTAACAACATTCACCATTCCGTCCTTTTTACGACACCACGTCTGACAAATTTTTGGAACTTGTATATATGTTTTCTCCGGGGCTTTTTCGGTTTTTAAGTTGATTAATGGCTGCTCTAAGTTCGTCTCTGTTTATTTCAGGTATTTTTTCTGAACCCATACGTTGGCGCGACGATATCCGGAGAAGTGCGGGAAGTGCCTGGATAAGGATCGCTCAGAATAGAAGAGAATGGAAAATGCGAGAGGAGGCCTATGTCCAGGAGTGGACGGTCAATACGGGCTGAAGAAGAAGAAGAAGAAGAAGAAGTATGTATGTTAATATTTTTTAATAACTTCACTGTTGGTAGGTCCATCTACACTAGTGCCATCTATTAAGATAATTTGTAATATTCTATTTCTAAATAATTTACATCTTCGTCTCTATTGAGATACAATTAATCCTTAAAATGATTAACCCGCAATGGGTAAAAATCCATTATTTGTCTATAAGTATTTGTATACAAAAAAAACAAATTTTCATTTAAATTAAAAATAAGTAGACGTTTTTATCAATAAATAATTTCGGCGGAAAAGAATTAGATGATTCTGTATTCTAGACAATAAATAATGAAGGGAATTGTTTAGAACTATGAGCGCTCCACATTAGCGAGGACAAGCTTTCGGGAGGCGACAAAGCAGTTGTGAATTCAACTAAATAGTTGCACAATGATAATTAATTCGGCAAAGTTAATCAGAAGCTGCGGAGATTATATCTGCGAGATTTAGTGACGCTAGGCGGGCGCTGACTACAGGAGGCAGTGGCGATCGTCGCTTTTGTTCTTGTTCAAATAATTTGATCGGTCTTTTCCTTCTTGTTCCAACCATTATCCCCTTCCTTCTCTTCCAGACATAAGACTAGCAGAAGAAAGATGAGAGTAGAATACATGTGGTAGAGATGACGCCACTAAAACGTATGTGTGATTGAACATTATATGATAGATTTTCAAATGCTGATATAAGGAAATTAAGTAGAGCGGAAAAAAATATTATGAACAAAATTATGAAAGGAGTAATGCCTTTATTGTTACTTGAACAATGATGTAAAACTCCATATTAAATAATTAACTCCATTGAAAACGTCTGTTTTTAAGAATTTTCATTATATTTTATGTGTATACTCGTATGCGTAGATTTCTGCGTAGGTTCGGACAAGTGGAGCACATGCTGTAGACCTCAGAGAGTTGCTTTTTCTGTGAGGCGGATTCCCAGTTCTCTTAACAACTTTAAGGAGGACTTCCACCAGGACGAGTCCCGTCAGGCTAATTAAATAGTTCAATATAGGAGACCTTGGTGGTGCCCATTCTTTGGACCGGACCGTACCAGTCATACATTTATATGGCCTCATGAATTTGTAATCAGTTTTAGATTCATAAGGTTATATTACAATTTCTTACAGTCCATTGTTTTGGCCGAAACACTATGATACTTTAACATTTTATAACTGTTAATGAAAAAACTTTGTTTTTATATCACAATTGTATTTATTTTACGACAGCTGCTTCATCAACCAACAGTGTTACAATTGTATTGTCAACAACATTGGTTGATGAAACAGCTGTCGTAAAATAAATACAATTGTGATATAAAAACAAAGTTATTTCATTAACAGTTATACAATTTTTTACTAACCATCACCATTATGCCGTTTCCCAAAAGGAGTAGGCAGTGAGGATGGACCGCCACACTGCTCTATCTTGAGGCTCCTCTATATTCATAAATCGAAACATGCACGTTCGTTGATTTTGCCGACTTCGAATGAATTTGAAAATGGCGATGGAAAATGTGGCGTACCTTGGATTGGAGAACAATAAAATGTAACTTACCGCCACTGAAGGTCTTGCAGATAGTGTGTGGAGGGTGCTGGGGACTAATTTACGACATTCCGGGGTAATTTTGTGGAAATATCATTTTAAATAAATCAAACTTCGCGAGGTTTTAATTGCCTTTCTGGGGAATTAAAATTATCGGAATTTATTGTAGCGCCGTATCCCGATATTCTGGGTAACTTTCGCTCCTCTGCTCCCGGCCAGGTTATTTATGTTTTAAATAGACGCCATATACTCCCGCTCGGTGGCGCGAAGTTGTATTGCGGGTAGAGTTATAATACTATGTGGGCCGTAATAATAATTACCGAGTATTATCGGGGGCTACCTTGTTCCATAATACATACTTTCGGTACCTATTTGATTCTGCTGAATTCGTTATGCTTTCCAAAATGGGGTGAGTCGCGATCAAGAACAATAACAATTATTTCAAGAATAAATTTTATCTCAATAGAGACGAAGATGCAAACCGGAAACTGAATATGGTGATCGAGGTGTTTACAGGACTTATGACCTGTCATTGGTTGGGTTAAGCGCACGCTTTATATAATTACAACATTCTCCATTCCACCTTTCTTATGACCACCACGTCTGACAAATTTTTGGAAGTTGTATATATGTTAATATCCAACACCACAATTCACATGTCAGTTTCAATTTACAGACCAGCGCCGTCTATGAAGATTAGATTTAAGCATTAAGCAGAAGATCTTTATAACGCAATGTGAAAGGCTACCGCCAGTAACGCACTGCTAGATAACGCCTGGAAATGTCACTCCAATTTATATGCAATTATTTATTTATTGTTTCTGAACATAATTATGTAAAATGTCTGTTTTATACAAGTTTTTTTCATCATCATGAATTGAGGAAGACTGTCCTTCACAAACTCTGAGACATCTTGGGCAGGGGAATGCGTTGGCAGTGGAGCCATTACCGTCTCCCGGTGATCTATATCTTCATGTTTATATCATATTTTCAATAAACCGCCCTAACTTCAGGTTATTTTGCGAGAAACGTGCAAAATAAAATAAGGTTTTTAATTAATGAAATTTAATTATATATAAATTTAATTTTTTTAAATTATGAAACGTCAAATACTCGGCCGCACTCTTCGCCTGCCCCTTGTAAAACTATCATATTTATGAAGACTTGTACTAATGTGTTGTTGGCACACGCGCGTATCCCTGACAGTTTGTACATTTTAGGTACATTATTTTTTCTCAAGCGCGTACGTGATACGGGATAGCGCAGAATGGTACAGTCAAAGTGAACGTATCACGTACGTTCAAGTACTTGGGGCGGTTAATTTTGAATTGGGAAAAATTAATCTAATTAACAAACAAACTATGACGCCGTATTCCCAAAGTGATAGACAGAGAGATAAATTCACCACACTGTTCTTTCCTGATTCCTCAACATATTAATACATTGTGTGATGCACGCATATCGATTTCTCCAATTCTAGACTTAGTCAAAGCCATCATATGAAAGACCCAAGTGGCATCCCAAAAACCTGCAAAAATGTTACATTTTGCTGCAAACCAATCCCCGAGATTGAAATTTAACATTTAATATTTCAAGAATTGATTGTATCTCAATAGAGACGAAGATGCGAATTGGAAACAGAATATGGTTGATCAAGGAGTTTACAGGACTTATGACCGGTCATTGGTTGGGTTAAACGCACGCTTTATGTAATACAACATTCCCCATTCCACCTTCCTTCTTATGATCACCATGTCTGACAAACTTTTTTTTTGGAAGTTGTATATATGTTATACTCTAAGACTACTCTTTACGTGGAAGTTTATACAATCTACATACTAACGCCATCTATGAAGATTTGTGTTTTATTAAGCATTAAGCCGAACATTTTTTTAACACAATGTGAAAGGCTACCGCCATTAGCGCATTGTTAGAAGCCGCCTGGAGATGTCACTCCTATCTATATGCCAAACTTGGACCAGTTATGTTTACAACATTTTTTGAATGTATACAAACAAATACTTCGTCTCTATTGAGATACAATTAATTTTTGAATTAATAACCCGCAATGGGTGAAATACAGTATTCGTGTACAAGTTCAAAAACAAACATTCATTCATTCGTATACACTCAAAAAATATTTAATATTTATTTTTTGATTATGTAACGTTTTACTCCGTTTAACTCTATTTCTAGTTCCATTTACGTCGTTATCATATCTTTATTTCCAAGTGTCCAAACCATCTTAATGACACTTTCATTCGCACTGCATACACTTATTATATTTACATTCGATACTATATGATAATCAGATTTACAACAAAAATTTCATTTCTACTGCATTTATTCTATTTTTATCTATTTTCTGCAGTTCCATGCTTCACTTTCATACAAAAAACTGTTAGATTTTAAACGATTCTTAATGCGCCTTTGAGGTGGTTACATCATGAAAAAAGTGGTTTAAAAGTTAACTTATTATTAATAATAATAATACTAATAATAATATGCTAATTTTTTATGCGCTGTTTTTGTAATTTAATCACCTCAAGGGCGCATTAAGACGTGTTTTAAATCTAAATGTGAACGCTGCATCTGATTAATATACGCGATCGATTAGAAATTATTAATAAGAGACGGCCCCTGGAAGACAAACTATTAAATTTCCCTTTCCAAATAAAAACATTTGTTGTTTGTTATTTACTGTCTTCTTAGCTTTCAAAATTTAAAATGTTTTGTATCATAAATGTTTCCTTAAAATAATAAAATCTCGACAGGCACTTAGTTGAAACTTTTTCGCTTACTCTTATAGGAATCAGAAGTAATAAAATATCATAAAAAAGAAATAACGCAGTGGAACAGAACATAATTATGTATAGAAGGTCATTGCCGGCACAGTCCGCGGATTCGCAGAAGTTCCCGTCATCGGAAACGGTGGCACATTACCCCTAATAGGTCACGAGCCATTAAATGGCGCGAAAAACAAACATTTTAAAATGGCCGCCTCCGCCGGGACTTTTACGTACGTACGCATTACTCGTACAATCACTCCACAGGGCGCGCCGAGCTAGGGACGCTCTCGCATCAAATGGTTGCCGGTTTCGATTAATACGTTTTATCGGTTCATCTTGACTTTCTGAAATCATTGTCCCTTATGTAAGGAAGCGAAGCATGCAACTGGCAAAAGAAGGATGAAAGTAGAATAAATGCAGTAGAAATGAGATCTCTTTTACGAATGTGTGGATACTCTGTGTATGATAAAGTGTCGAATGAAAATATAAGAAGTGAATGCGGTGCGAAAGTTGGTGTTATGAACAAAATAATGAAATGATCATTAAGATGGTTTGGGCATATGAAAATAATGAATGAAGAAAGAATGGTAAAAAAATTATATGTTAACGATGTAAATAGAACCTAGAGGAAGACCGAGGAAAACGTTGCACGATCAAATAAATCAAAAATTTAATGTCGGCCACGTGAGGAGTCAGAGAAATCGACGCGTGTGCATGACACGATGTACGAATGTTGAGGAATGGAGAGAAATATGCCAGGAAAGAAAATGTATTATTTCGGTCTACCCCTTCGTGGAGACGGCGTGATGGTTAGTTAGTTTTTTTTGTCCCGGGGAAATAAATAAATTAATACAAGAAAAGAGTTAGAGAAACAATATAATAAATTATTTATTTATATCATATGTTTTATTTTAAGAATTTAGTGAAAGTATAATGATAAGATTTTTATTCCGACAGTTTTTTTATTTCCGATAACAAGTCTTCATGGCTGTTTCTGGTTTCAACATTTATTCCGTTACCTCATCACGGGTATTTTCCCAAACGGTTTAGAGCCTTAAATAATGTGGGAGTCGCGGGGAGCTGTACTCAACAGCGTCGGATCGGCATAATGCAGCTCCTAATATTCACCCCATAAAATATTTGCACGGAGAACTTAAGCCGCTTACCACCGTGTTCCGCGACTGCTATTTACTTTGCTACTTAACGCGGCTGCCGGATTTAAAATCACAATCTCCAGAGATTACCTTCAATTATGGAAGGACCTACAATTAGCTCAGAGAAGTATAGAAAGTTAACTAAATGCCGAGAGTGCGATAATGATGAAAAACAGGAAACCTTTGCTAATAAAGCGCATTTTTTATGAATTAAAAATAATTCGAATAACTTTTTGAAAACATTGTATTTTGGGTACACTGTCGGAGAGATAAGGACAATCTTGAAAAAACTCATCATCATAGGCAAAGTAGAGGGAAAGCGACCACAAAGACGACCACTAAGTTGCTGGTTTGATCAAATCAGGACTCTGACTGGTATATGCATCCTGGACTCTGACTCTCGCGTCGAGAATACGTATTTTCACAACTCTTCACTTTTTACAAACATGTTTTGGGATACCGACGCCCTTTTCCACTTTTCCTTTTTTAAATCAATGCTTCAAATGTGAGTCCACAACACAAAGTGAAGGTGAATATACATAGATGAAAATACAGATTTGAAGACATATGCATGTAATGGATTCGAGAGAAATGTGCCAGAATAGAACATTGTGGTGGTGCAATCTCTTTGCCTATCCCTGCGGAGAGATGGCGTGATGGGTAGGTAAATAGTTTGACACTTGTTAACCCTTATGAATTTAATTCTATATATTTAACTTTTGCTTTTTAATTGATAGTTTTTCACACCATTGGAAATTCATTAGTTTATAGTTTCATTGGATTGCGGCAAAGGTTATTAACATTATTGTTGGTTCTTTGGATGTTAATTGTGCCTTTTTAATGCGGTAGTTTCCCGTTGCTTTATAAATTTATATAAAGCGAGTTATTTGAACCCAATTACCATAACGCCCATAAACGACCCAGCGTATTCTTTTTCAATAATATTACAAATGATCACCTATTCTTCTTCTTTGCAGGCATTGACGCATCTCCTAGGCATAGGTTTGCAGCGAAGTCTTGCACCTGGTCTTCTACTACGCGCAGTCTACTACAGTCCTCTTTAAATCAACACATGAGGTGCAATTTATCATTTATTATCTGCTCATGTAAGTAAAATTGCATATCAAGTACATAATCAAACGAAGCCATGAATCAGTTTTTTGACATATTTAAAAAATAAAATTTAACGGTTTTTCACTTAGTATTTATTCACTTTATTTTAGTAAACAGTGCCAACTGGTTTCACTCTAGCGAACTTCCTCAGGGCTATATATTAAACAGTAAAAAATCAGTATTTTTTACAGTTTGTATGATAAAGCTTGCGGCAGAGTGAAACAGGTTGGCGCTGTTTACTCAAATAAAATGGCATTTTCTAATTGAAAAAGTATTTAATTTTATTTTTAAATATATAATTTTTTACAACATTTTGAATGTATACAAATACTTGAATGTAGACGAATACTGGATTTTATCCATTCATCATCATCATCATCATCCTAAGCTCGACAGCCCTGGGTGGGCCTTGGCTGAATCCAGGAGCTTCCTCCATTCTTGTCTGTTTGATGCCCTTATTCTCCAATTTCTCACTTGCAACACCGATGCATCCGTGTTGACACTGTCCATCCATCGCATTTTGGGCCTTCCTGGTCTTCTACATCCCTGTGGTACTGAGAGCGTGAGGCGTTTTGTAGGGTTGTCGTCGTCCATTCTGATTATGTGACCAGCCCATCTCAGGCGCCCTACTTTGATGGATCTGATCACATCGGGCTCTTTATAGATATCATATAGCTCTCGGTTATATCGACGACGCCAACCATTGTGGTCTCTCACTGGGCCATATATTGTCCTAAGAACCCTTCTTTCAAATGCTGCGATGGACCTTTCAGTGTGTTTTGTCATCACCCAGGTTTCAGAGGCATATGTGAGGACTGGTTTGATTTTATCCATTACGGATTATCAATTCAAGGATTCATTGTATCTCAATAGAGACAAAGATGCAAATTGGAAACAGAATATGATGATCGAGGTGTTTACAGGACTTATGACCTGTCATTGGTTGGGTTAAGCGCATGCTTTATGTAATACAACATTCCCCATTCCACCTTTTCTTATGACACCATGTTTGACAAATTTTCGGAAGTTGTATATATGTTAATCTGTAACATCACCCTTTACATGGTAGTTTCAATCTACACACCAGCGCCATCTATGAAGATTGGATTTTTAGCATTAAGCAGAAGATCTTTTTAACGCAATGTGAAAGGCTACCGCCATTATCGTATTGCTAGAAAACGCCTGGAGATATAATTTTATTAATAATTCAGTTTACACAAGTTAATTTTAAAATTCTAAAGCCCTGTAAAACGAATGTGTTCTTCATTATGTTCAATTCACCGACGACGCGACAGTACAAACGGGATTAGAGAAAGCCCTTCAGTCTGTCATGCAAACTCCACTCGTCCTGGTTTTACGGCCTGGAGTTCACTTAAACATTTTTCAAGTGCGCGAGCGTATGTCAATTTATTTTACGCCAGTGGGTGGCCCCTTCAAGAGTTTAAGTTTCTGACGGGAATTCTGTTCAAATATCCGCCGACACCCGCCGGGTAATGATATAATTGTACACATACGTAAATGGTATCATGTTGAATAGAAGTGAGTGAAAACAAATACAAGTTTCGGGGAAATTTTAGTCCATTTGTGAAGTATAAAATGTTCCATGACTAATGAAATCAAATAACATGATTAATACCTTTTACGTGACACCAACTGCTTAATTGATTTAGCATAAAAGATACATACGAGTACATAGAAAAGAGCCTTAATAAAAAGTAAATCTAATATTTAATGTTATTATACTTCTTCTATTACCAGAGAAGGCAAGGGGATACTACTCTGGATATTATTCCCCAGGTCATCACCATGTAAAAGGGTGATAGTCAACGTTAGGAAGACCTGACAGGACACAGAAAGAAGATACTTCTTCTAGTTATGTCAAGTGAGCTAACAAAATGAATTGGGACCAAAAAAACAAGTGAAATAAAACTAAATAGGTCTTTAAGGAAATTACTATTATTTAAAATTCGTCATTTTCAAAAAATGCCCATTCACAATGGAGTTTTAGTTTCAACCCTTATGTATGGAAGCAAATTATGGAACTGGCAGAAGAAATATGAGAGCAAAATAAATGCGCTAGAGATGGGATCCTTTAGACGAAACAATATACGACAGAGTATGAAATGCTGATATTAGGAATGAATGTAAGCGGAAAAAAGTATTATTAACAATAACAAGAAACATATCTTCGTCTTATCGCTTTAGTTTGTGCCTCGTATTCTTTTCCAAAATCGCAACAGTTTACTTCATTCATAACTTCCAAAGTCTAAGTTTTAAAAAATAATTTACAACACAAATGATCTTTCTTTTTACACCACTGTAACCATTGTAAAGCTTTGGTAGGCGCGAATCCGGTTGGGTTGATAAAACAAAAAAAAGTATGTAGTCAAAGTACACAGGTGTCATAAATTATGTTTTGTAATGTTACACTACAAATGAAGCACTTCATACGAAAGTATAATATATTATTTATTATGTTAATTTTTACTATTTACGACACTAACTAACTAACTAACTAACCATTACGGATCATATGAATGGACTGTCACACCTTTCTTTTCTGACATATTTCTCTCGCTTCCTCATACATGGTGTCATGCACCCGCGTCGATTTGTCTGACTCCTTACGTGGCTGATATTGAATATTAAACTAACTACAATATTTATATCTACTTGATTTGACATACAGGTATATCTAGACAATACTATTTGATTTGACATATAGCAGGGAAGTACCCGATGGATATCCAGAATACTTCAGTGGAGGCCATGGATAAAGAAAAGGAGTGTCAGGAGGCCACTTAAAAGATGAACTGACGATATTGCCAGAATAGCTGGAACAAACTGGATGCAGAAAGGACAAGACAGGGACGAGTGGAAGAAAATGGAATAGGGATCTATCTAACTATGCAGGGAAGAAGGTTGAAGGTTGAAATAATAGAAGAAGACTTGATTTGATGAATGAGAATCCATGGCATTGTTTTGTCTATCGCACAATATCATAATAAGTGTTTTTTGTTAACGGGTATTTTTTACCTACTAGAATATTTAAGATTTAAGAGACGATTGAATTGAAGTTATTTTAACATTGAAAACTCAGTCAGACACATCACAGCACCGGTGTGTATTATTGGTTTAGATATAGGGATGATACAGACCCAAGTTGGACGCCAAATTAGATAACCAGGTCCAGTAACGGAATTAGTCTCTCCCGAGCCCGCCTGCTAGGCCGCTCGCCTGAGCTAATCACGTCAGCGTGAACATATTAGTATTAGTCGAGCATCGCAATTATGTTCGTCTCTGTGCACATTTATGTGAGATTGCCAGATGATTAAATGGGAAGATTTCACAATATTTTTCGTCTGTCAATAAATTCGTCTTAAAAAGAGTTTATCATTACTAACGTTGTAATAATATAATTAACTTGTATTCAATAAAAAGAAAAAATATTAATTGTATCTCAATAGAGACGAAGATTTAATTTTTTTTTGAAAACAGAATATGGTAGTAGAGGCGTTTACAGGACTTATGACCTGTCATTGGTTGGGTCTGTCAATAAATTCGTCTTCAAAAGAGTTTATCATTACTTACGTTGTAATAATATAATTAACTTATATTCAATAAAAAGAAAAAGTATTAATTGTATCTTAATAGAGACGAAGATTTAATTTTTTTTTTTGGAAACAGAATATGGTAGTAGAGGCGTTTACAGGACTTATGACCTTTCATTGGTTGGGTTAAGCGATCACTTTATGTTAACAACATTCCGCATTGCGTCTTTCTTACGACCACCACGAATGACAAATTTATTTTTTAAACTTGTATATATGCTACTATGTTAAATAACTTCATGTTGAATGTACGTTGGAAATGTTGTTAACATAAAGTGATCGCTTAACCCAACCATATGACCAATGACAGGTCATAAGTCCTGTAAACGCCTCGCTTACTTTAGAGAGTAACTTGAATTCACAATGTAGAACTTTCTATCATGCGACTCAAAAGATGCCTTGTAATGCCTGTTGAGATAATAAACTGATTTGATTCGATGATATATACATATTAGTAAATGAAAGACCGAGGAAAATATGGCACGATCAAGCAAATCAAATATGAAATGTCGGTTTCCTCGAGCAGTTGGAGAAATCGACGTGCGTGCATGACACGAAATATGAATGTTGAGGAAGGGACATAAGTATGTTAGAAAAGAACAGTGTGGGAGTCTATTCTTTCTGCCCACCCCTTTGTGATGGTTAGTTAGTTATTTGGTTTTGTAACTCTCCGAATTTAATAAAAATGAGGTTGCGTAGAATATTGCAAACATTGCGGGAAAGATTTCCTACATATATGATTTTTCATTTTGAATACGTACTATATTAAAAGACCAAATATAAAACCGTTAATAAAAAAATAAATACGATGAAGCTTTATTTTCAATTTATTAAATGCAGCTAGCTGTATTCGGAAACGAAATAAGATTTTACAATTTCAATGAAACGCAGTTTGCCTATACTTAGGCGCAAATTGTTATATTATATTTCTTCCTCGCCCATCTCGTTATTTATATAATAATACAAAACGGTTTGCTGATCTAAACGTCAATAGAAAATAATGAAAATATTCGCCATTCCCGTAACTAAATAACAACGGCGGACTGTTTTATTCTCCCTATAAAATTTTATCCCGGGCCATAAAGATTAAAAAAACAGCAAACACGCTTTAATGAATCGCTGACTGCGGGCTGGCCAGGAGAGGAGGAGGGGAGGAGGGGAGAGGGGAGCTGGACGCTGTTTGATGTAAACAGAGGTTTACAAAATGGATTATTATTCATTAAAAAATATAATCCGATTTATTCAAAATGCACAAATTTGTTTATAAATTCGCAACATGATCGTTGACTATAATCTTGACAACCAAACGGCAAATCGTTGTTTTTTTAAGTATTATTAATATCTGTAATCTATATCTAACAAATGACTTGCCTAGCAGAGTGGTACGAGATATAACTGCCACGCCTAATGTATCGGGTTCGATTTCCGGCGATGGCTGTGTGATTGTCACACTGTCTTTGGTGTGGTGTAGAATTTACGTGACATTAAAATTGTGATAGATTAGCGACCTATCGATATATAGTTTAAACATTAATAAGGTTCAAAACATCTTTTGTATAAAAAGTCAAATAAATGAGTTATACATCTTAGATTGTTTTATATGAAAATACGCTGTGTTTTTAACAATGATGTGTAACTCGTTAAAATTAAAACGTCTAATTTATACAAGTTTCATAATATTTTATGGGATTTACATGTTCCACCTTACTAAAGCATTCCAAAATATCATTTGTAAATGGCTAAAAAAATAAGAATATGTCATTCCCATGAAATATTATATTATATAATACGTTTTTATTTTTATGAATTTCCTTATTAGTACTCACCTGTTTAATAATTGTATTTTTTAAAATATATTTTCATTGATAACTGTTGAGACAAGGTTAGAAAACTCGCAAAGAGATACATTCAAGTAGCTGCACTTTTATAAGGTGAAAATATCATTTTGGATCATTATTCAGAAAAGTTTGAGAATCGCAATTTTCTACCCTACGAGCGAGAACTGTATACAACTAATTGTTTTTTAACGATGTTCTTCTAATAAGCAAATTTTTCTAGGAAGCAGTATGGAAATTTTGTTTCAGTTTGCGCGAATGTGGCTTTGAGCTTTCATTAGGAAAATGATCCGACAGACTTTGAAATTTTGCTGGAATAACTGCTCTCTTATTTAAAGATGTATATCGCCTTTATATACTACGTCATTAGAATACTTTCATTTGCATTTTTATGCAAGCTTCTTTTAATGCATGAAAAAAGATTTAAGTTGCGAAAAATTACAGTTAATAAAAATTGAGTTCCAACAACAATTACAGTTACATATGTATGTCATAATCATAAAATACTACAACATTAACTTAACAGGTAACAAAAGTAATTCATACAATTGATTATATCTGTATTGCTGTATGTTACCCTTAATAAATAAATAAACAAATAAATATCTGTTTCCTAGAAGTTTTATTATAATTTATAGGAATGATATGTTTCGCCTGTCTAAGGCAATATCAAATGTCGGTAACATTTTATTCTCATAAATTATATTAAAACTGATATAAAATAGAAATTTTCATTTATATTAATTATAATAAATGATTATTTAATATGGAGTTTTACACAATAGTTAAAGAAAAAAGAAAAAGGTAACTATTGTCATTATTTGTTTCAAAACATAAAAAAAAAAGATTTCTTTAACAATGATAAAAAACTCAATTTTAAATAATTAATATGAATTAAAATTTCCGTTGTCTAGAAGTTTAATTATATTTTATTACAATAACATTTTTCGTCACATTTGGTAATACTTTAGCAAGGTAGCATGTTTGTTCCATTATGTATAACAAAACTTCTAGAAAACAGACGTTTATACTCATATTAATTGATGCAATTCTATATTTAATTATTCATTGTTTTGGCCAAAACATTATAATAATTCAACGTTATTTAAAGTTTTAATTTTGATACACTATTTTTTTTATGAGATTGTCGTTACAGCTGTTTCGACAATCTATGTTGACATCATCGGGTGTAACAAAAAACTTTTGTTCGTAACTCCTCAAAATGCCAACACAAGTTTGCGAAACAGCTATCCGACTATCTATTGTAAAATAATAATTTAATTTTGATATTATTATTATTATTTTGTTCAATTGCTCTTTACATCATGACAGCATGAGCCAAATCGATTTAAAGGGTATTATAGCTATTATAGTGATTCTCGTGACATGTGATAGATTGCTAATCTATTTTATTGTCACGTGAATTCTACACCAGACCAAAAACAGTGTGATAATCACAATGCCCTTGGCAGGAATCGAACCTGGAACCTACGGGGTGGCAGTCAATGCACTTACCACTCGGCCACGAAGGTCGTTTAAAATGTTTTTTAAAGTTATAAATTAAAACACTGCTTTTTCTCGACAAGTTTCGAAAACTTCACCCCCTTATCGGGAGTACTATGTAAACAAGTTTATCAAATATAAAATATAAACGAATGATGAATGTGTTAATTCTTCAAAACACGTAGAGAAAAATAAACTTAAGAATTAAAACAAACTGTATTTTGATTCAGTAAAAAAATCGGTATTACAAAAAGTGCTACCATCATTTATAGTGTAAACGTCTTAAGTTTAACAAAAGTAAATAGATTTTTACTATTTAAACGATGGTAATGTTATGTCGTTTACCACAGTGCAAAAGAATGTCCCTTGATTCTTTGATGATATAAATTGAATTGAAAACTAATGTTTAAACTAGCATCCTCATGCGTTCATGGATGATGAAGATTTTCACTATCTTTGTAACGTCAAACAACAAATGACATTTCACAACTGGGGCCCATCTGAGTCAATCTGCTTCTTTCCTCGCAATCTCCCATTCAACAAAGACTACATTGTGTCAAGTCAAACAACCGATCGGATAGGGGGCTCCACAGTACAGTTACTGAACCAACAAAGGAAAAATCTGATTTCGTCTCGTTTCTAATTTTCTCTCCAAAGAGAATCTTTGAATCTGAAAGTTTTTCCAATCTAAAACTCACGAAAATACTAGCAAAGTTTCAAGGCTCCTTAGTGCTAGTAGGGAACATTAGTGGACCGATCCCCACCCAGAGGGGGGGGGTGGAAGATCGTACAGACGAAACTAAGAATTAAAATGAGATTCTCTTAATTAATTAGTGAAATTATCTTAAAAGCGAGCCGAATGGAAATTCGAAACTGGATTTTTCTTTGTTTTTCGTTTGGATAATTTTATATTATTTTCTTGAAACATTTTGGTAAATTTGTTTACTATTAGGGGGACCAGACAAAAAAAGAAACAAACTTTGTTCATAATTTTTTGAAATTATTTATCATTATTTTACCAAAAATGTAATATACACCGTTTGAAATGACTTGATTTCACCTATCTGGGAAATTTATGAATCCCTACTGTAAAATTCAATTGGTTTTGAATCAAAATACTTAGATACGCCCAATTTTACTTCTTCGAAACAAGTGTAGTTTTTGCCAACTAAAAAATGTTTCATCAACCAAAACAAGTAGAAATCGAATGGAGCGATGCCCGGCAAATATGGTGGGTGTCTTATCGTCATCCAATGCAGGTCGTTAATTTTTTGTTCAGTATTTTTTGAAGCATGTGGCCGTGCATTATCCTATTGCAAAAACACTTGTCCACGATTAGCTAGGGCAGATCTCTTTATCACAAAACATTTGGGTGTTTATGGTTTGTCCAGGTTTGGGTGTTGAAAAATAAAATATTCTCTTGCAGTTCTACCAAACGATCAAAATACCTATTTTTGCTGTAAAAACTGGCATTGGAGTGGCTTTTGCTAATTACCTATACGACAGCCATTATTTTTTTAGATTTTGGTTAGAATACAACACCCACTTTTCGTCTTTGGTTATGAAATGTTGTGAAAATAGCGTTTTTGAATTTCACTCCAAAAGCTCTCAATCCAGAGTAGAAAATAAAAAGAATCGTTTTTTTTTCAAATTTTCTAAGTTTTGATCTTTAAAAATATGACCCTAAGAGGATATACAGAAATTTTGAATATTTTTTTATTAACAGCTATTTATGTGGCGCACCGACTAAATCGGTCCGGTTGGGAAGAATGACAAAACAGGCAGGCAAACTCTGATAACCTGGGAAGATCCCACATTATGAAAACTCTTTTGTACTCAATAAATCATTAGAAATCGATTTCATGGAAAGTCGAAAATTGTATGAGGCTGAACACACGTCGAAAGATCGCGTGAAACTCGACTCCAAACTTTAAACGCGTTTTTCCAAAAATGACTTTTTCTAATGTACCGATATACTTGAAAATTTGCACAAAAAATTGAATATTTGAGTATCGCACTACGCAGGGTTTATAAAAAATATTTTTTTACCATTTAAAAAAAAATCGTAAGTTGAAAAAAATAGGACAATAGCGAAATTTTTTTCAAATCGCCGCCATTTTCCTAATATAACTAACTAACCATCACGCCGTCTCCCCGAAAGGGTAGGCAGAAAGAATGGACTGCCACACTTTAATCGATGCGGTACTCCATCCTTCTCTTTTCGCCATCGCGAGAGACGCGGTGTGATGGGTTGCGAACCCTCATCGCCACCAAAATAATATATATATATATATATATATATATATATATATATATATATATGTTATATTATATATATATATATATATATACATATATATATATATATATATATATATATATATATATATATATATATATATATATATATATATATATATATATATATATATATATATATATATATATATATATATATATATATATATATATATATATATATATATATATATATATATATTAATATATATATATATATATAAACTAACTAACTAATAACCATCACGCCGTCTCCCCGAAGGGGTAGCAGAAAGAATGGACTGCCACACTTTTCTTTCCTGACATATTTCTCTCGCTTCCTCAACATTCATACATCGTGTCATGCACGCGCGTCGATTTCTCTGACTCCTCACATGGCCGACATTCAATATTTGATTTATTTGATCGTGCCACGTTTTCCTCGGTCTTCCTCTATTTCTGGTACCATTTACATCATTAACATATAATTTTTTTACCATTCTTTCTTCATTCATTCTTTCCATATGTCCAAACCATCTTAATGATCCTTTCATTATTTTGTTCATGACACCATCATTCGCACCGCATTCACTTCTTATATTTTCATTCGACACTCTATCATACACAGAATATCCACACATTCGTCTAAGAGATCTCATTTCTACTGCATTTATTCTACTTTCATCCTTCCTTTGCCAGTTCCATGCTTCGCTTCCATACATAAGGGTCGGTAGAAGAACACCATTGTGCACTGCCATTCTAGCTTTTTTGGATAGGTTTTTGTTTGCGATGACAACTTTAAGTGCACCATTCACTTTGTTGCCTGCCCCAACCCTTCTTTCAATATCCCTCTCCACTCGCCCATCTCTTGTAAACATACTACCTAAATACACGAACTCAACTACTTGCTCCAAATTTTCACCATTCACGCTAATGTTGCAGACTGTCGTGGTTTCTTCCTTTTCAAAAATCATTACCTTGGACTTATTAACATTCATCATCAGATCATTTCGCATGCATACCTCATACATACAATTCACCAGGACTTGTAGTTCATGCTCGTTGTCAGCAAGTAGGACAGCGTCATCCGCATACAAGAGACAGCTTACTGACACTCCGCTCATTTTGGCACCTACATCCAACCCTTTCAGCTCTTTCATACAATTGTCCATATACAGATTAAATAACCACGGGGACATTACGCAACCTTGTTTGACACCTTTATTGATATCAAACCAGGCTGTAAGATCTCCATTTACTCTGACACTAGCAGTGCTTTCCGTGTATAGTGACTTAATGGCCGTGATCAGTTTTGTACTTATTCCATATTCAGACAATATTTTCCACAACTTTTCTCTATTAACGTAATCATATGCTTTTTGTAAGTCGACAAATGCACAGAAAAGTTTGCGATTTTTGGCCAGAAACTTCTCTGTCAATGTACGAAGTCCAAAAATTTGATCCATACATCCTCTGCCATTCATAAAGGCACCTTGCACATCCCAAACTTTGTCACTCGTCAATTTTCTTACTCTTTCTATTAAAATTCTGCCATAGACTTTACCAACGACACTCAAAAGACTAATAGCTCTGTGGTTTCCACATTCCATACGCGATCCTTTTCCTTTGTACAGGGGCATAATTACTGCTCTCCTCCAGTCTAGCGGCGTATATCCCTCCTCCAAGCACTGGTTAAATAACTTACATAACCATGTAGAAACCACTTCGCCACCGCTTTTAATAAAGTCTATGGCAATACAATCAAACCCAACAGCTTTTCCACTTTTCATTGCACTCACGGATCTTTTCATCTCATTCGTACTTATTTTTTCAATATTATCATTCATAGGTCCCGCACTCGCACTAGCTGTCATATTTTCGATCACGCTTGTATCACCACCATACATCTCCTTAAAATATTCCATCCATCTTTCTTGTATGATCTTACTCTCCGTTAACATTCTTCCCTCGTTGTCTAAAATTGCTTTCACACATCCACTATCAGGAGGATTTCGGGCTTTTTTAACTTCTTTCCAAAACATTTTTAAATTTGCTTGGAAGTTGTTTGTCATTTTGAGCCCTTCTTCCTCCTTCAGCTTTTCTTTCCGCGCTTTCACTACCGACTTCACTCTCTTCTTGCATACCTTATACAAATCTTTTGCTCTTTCATACTTAACTCTGTCATTCTTATTTATCGACAACATATTCAACCAAGCATCTTTCTTCTCTTTAACAGCAATCTTTACGTCATCATTCCACCATGCATCCCCTTTCCTTCTTCCTTGTACACACACACCACACGATTCTTTCGCTGATTCACAAACTCTCCTTCAAGTATTTCCAGGTCTCGTCAATACTCAACTCACTTACATCCCGCTCACTCAATCTATCTTTCACTTTTCTTACGAAATTATTTCTTACGTCATTGTTTTGCAGTTTTTCAACTTTGACTCTAGTCGGTGCGGCTACTGTTTTGCTTCTTCTGGTTCGCCATCCCCGGAATAAGATCACTTTTGCCACTACTAAAAAATGATCCGTTTCCAGTTCGGCTCCCCTGAAGACCCTTGAATCAACAGTATCCGCCCGTAATCTAGAGTCTACAATGACGTAATCTATAATGGACCTTTCAAATCCTCTTTCCCAAGTATAGAGATGGATTCTCTTATGATCGAAGATGGTATTTGATACAAAGAGACCCCATTCTATACACAATTCAAGCAGTCTCCTTCCATTATCATTTATTCGTCTATCACCAAACGTACCCAGACATTCCTCGTACCCACTCCTACGGATTCCCACCCAACCGTTCATATCACCTGCTATTATCAATCTTTCGTTTTCACTCTTACACACCAATGTCTCTCTCACTTTGTCCCAAAACTCATCTTTACTCGCCTCATTTTCGTTGTTACCAGGGGCGTATCCAATTAAAAGGAAAACTCTTGTTAACCCGATCTTGAAGCGAATCCACATGAGTCTTGGGCTAACACATTTATAACCTTTCATACATTCTACCATCCTTGGAGCTAGCACCGCCGCCACGCCTTGGGTTATGTATATATAATATTTTAAAATTTCATAACTAAATCCTTTTTGTATATTTTTTTAAATCACTGGAAGGACTAGAATCCTGCCAACGAGGACGTGTTTTTTTTGTAAGTCCCCATTTTGCTGACCCGCCCCTTTTTTGGATTTAAGTTTTTTTTTTTACAATTGTACCCTTTTATGTTGTTTTAATATCATTAAATAATTTATAAAAAAATGGATCGTAAATTATTTACTGTTCGTTTAATTTTCTTCTTCTTCAAGTCCCGGTCGGGTCCCCTCAACGTTGGCGATCACCTCGACGAACCTGCCCCTGTCCTGCGCCGCTCGGAACAGCTCCTCTACACTTTGGATGCTGGACCACTCCCTCACGTTTCGCAGCCAGGACATCTGTTTCCTACCGGGCCCTCGGTGTCCTTCAATTTTCCCCTCCAATATCAGTTGGATTAGGTGGTACTTTTCCCCACGCAGTACATGACCCAGATGTGAAATTTATTTTTATGGCGCCCGAAAAACGCCAAATATTCGGGCATCCAAAAAAAAAAAAAAAAACTTAACTCGTGAGGTATCCATATTTTTTGTCTCCAAGTCTTGCAATACAATTTTTTAACGTGCTCTTTTACACTTGACCATGAATGTCCGAGTTTGTCTGCAAGTTTCTGAATAGTTGATGTTGGATTTTGTCCAATAAATAAATTTAAATTATCGTCATCCACTTGGTTTATCCAACTTCAAGGATTTAAAAAATTGAAATCCCCAGATCGTAGCCGTTTGAACCACCTATGACATTTACGAACATCTTAAACATCCCCCAATGTAGTAGAAATATTTTTTGTAGCACTTGTTGCGGTCTGTTTCTTCAAAAAGGGTATAGCATAATAGTCTGAATAAATTGGTTGTAATTATTTTTTTATTTAAAAAACGCAATACGCTTCAGGTATATACTCGATACAACCCAAAGCACGTTGTTAAGATCGGCTGGCGAAGCACAACCGACCATTGAAAAACGAGAATAAAAAAATACATTTTTTCCGGTCCCCCTAATATTTATCGGTTTTATTCTTACATAAATTAGACACACACAGAGAAAACTTCGCTAAGTAATTAATACAAATGAATATGTCTGTTTTCTAGGAGTTTTATTATATTTTATCTTTCGCCTATCTAAGGAATAATTATCTGTCTATACCATATTAAAATAGCTTAGACAAACAAAAACATGTCATTCCTATAAATTATAATAAAACTATAAAACAGATATTTTCATTCGTTTAAATGATTTGATATGGAGTTTTACTTCATCGTTTAATAAACAAACAATTTTTGATGTAGAACTGAGATATTTTAGATGAATGAGGGATAAATATGCATATGATAGAGTATCAAATAAAGAAAGTGAATGCAGTGCAAATAAAAGTGTCAAACAAAAAAATGAAAGGATAATTAACCCTTTGTTGCTGGTACTTTTGCGATACTTTTAATCTACAAATGGTATTTTCATTCGAAATATGACTATTTTGTTAAACAAATATAAAAAAAAATCGTAAATAATATATACCACTAACTCACTCCCTCACACTCTGTCAAAAATGTCTACGATTCTTTTATGAATTATGACTTCGATCTTTCAGAATAGGCATTTCTGTCAGAATAGGCCGGTGAAGCAAAAGCCGATATATCGACTTTTGGCAACCAAAGCGTTAAGATGGTTTTGACATATGGAAATAATGACTGAATGGTAAAGAAACAAACAAACTACCTTCACGCTGTCTCTCTGAAGGGGAAGGCAGAAATAATTGAATGCCATACTTTTTTTTCCTGATACTCTGTTTTCACTTTTTCAACATTCATACACCGTGTCATGCACGCACGTCGATTTTTCCGACTTTTCACGTGGTCGACATGCAATATTTGATAAATTAGATCGTTTTACATTTTTCTCGGTCTTCTTTTATTTCTTCTTCCATTTACATCGGTAACGAATACTTTTTTTCCATTATTTCTTAATTTATTCTCTCCATGTATCTAAACCATTTAAATGTTCCGTTCATTATTTTGTTCATAACACTATAAATAGTAAATGCTAAAGATTGTTTATGTAAACGACGTTAACGGATTTAGAAAAGGAAAAAGATTGAGAGAAACATTGCACGATCAAATAAATCTAATATTAAATCAATAAAGTCAGACTTATCGACAAATATATATATATTTTTCCTTGTATACAACAGGTCGTTTGAACCCAATTACTGTATACAATTTATTTTAGCCATAATATTGATTCTTATGACATGTGATAGGTAGCCAATCTATCGCCATTTTATTGTCCCGAGAATTCTACACCAGACCAAAAACAGTGTAACAATTACACTGCCATCGCCGGGAATCGAACCCGGGACATTTGGTATGGAAGTCAGAGCTTATACCACACTGCCACGAAGGTCGACAATTAACAATTAACAATCGAGTAATGCGAATCAAATGAATGTTGAGGAATCGAGAGAAGGTCAGGAAATAACAGTATGACGGTTCATTCTTTACGTCCACCCCGTCGGGGAGACAATGTGTAATATATTTATTTTAATTAGTTTTTTTATCAATCGGTATTATTTATAAATAAATTAGACATACTTAGAGATAAGCTCGCTTACCTTGAATAATACATTTTGCAATAAAATTCGATGAAAATTATAATGTTTTCGATGTAATGTTGAACAAGTTTGATGATAAATATTTATGTTGATTTTATGACGAATTTGCAGATTGTGCGATGAACTCTTATATTTCATATCGATGATGAATATTTATTTTAATAAAGCGATATATTTTTATAACTTTGTTTTGACATTGTAGACTTACCTCGTTCATCTACAAATGTAATATTTTAGAGAACGTAAAATTTGACAAGGATCGCGCAATGCCACTTTCAGCGCCAAAAAACGAATTTAAAATATCATATTTCTTTTCATCCCCGACCTTTATTTTTCTATTTGTTCCCCCAATTCTGTTTCTGGCACTCCCAATGAAGTAAGCACCAAAAATTTACTTGGGCGAAATATTCCCTCTCTATTTTGTTTTGCTCTATTCAGCGGAGTAGGTACTCGTGGTTGGGAATAAAACCCCTGGCAATAATGTGCACAATGATTTCCCGCCAATTGGCATTTTCTATGGAGCACTTTGACATTTCTGACTGCCGCGCTTTTGTTTTCATCTTGTTTGCGGAAAATCGGCACTTCAGCGTCGAGGACTCATTTTAACCACGAATTCAATTAGTTTTATTACTTGAGATGATTTATCGATTCATTTCATCGGTTGATGAAGATTGCTGAAGGCGGTTATTTTTTAACAGGTTTGAAGAATCTAAACAGTGACGATTTAGAAGGTTTTCTTTCTTTATATTTAATTGTTTTTATTTTATAATCGCCACTTTTGTTATAAATTTTCAGAACTGGAACGCAACTCAACTATAAAATAACTTTATTACATAAAATAACCAAAATCAATAGAATAATTAATAAACGGGTACAAATTTCTAGAAAATACGATTCTAGTTATCCCCTTGTATTTTTCATATTTTGCTGTGTCATAATTGTAAAAACATGTTTTTCTAAGAAACACTTTGCGTTGGATTTACCTTAAGCATCTTTCTGCTGTTAGAAGTATAATACTAAGTATAATATCAAATAATATTCATATTTATTATTCTCAAAGTAAAAAAGTATTACGTCTTATAAGTAGTCACAACATTAAGTAATTCCAAGAAATATAGCAATATTTTTTAGGGTTTTTTCATGCTCTTAATTTAAGATACTTCCTTTTACTGATTTTCTTTTAGTTTGAGTATATACGAGTATAAACAGGTGGGCGACTGACTTTTTCCACATTTATTGTTTTTTAAATGGAAAACATGTCTTCATATTCTCTCTTCCTTTATGAATGTTAAACTCTACATTAAAGAATTGAAATTGAACAGAAAAATTAGAAATATAAATTTAAAATAACTAGTAATATTCTTGTGAAATGATTATCCAGCAAGGATTATAATATTTTGAAACCAATACGAAAAAATTCTCCATATTAAATCGCTGGAAATACAACTGTCATGCACCACCCTTTAATGTTTACAACCGTCAGGTAAAACAAGAAATTAATGAAAGATAAAGAAACTTATGTATTAAGTAAAACAAGGCAATAGCAAAATACAAAAAGAAATATACAAATCAGGTAAAATAAGACAATAGCATGAGACAAAGAAAAAACACACATAACAAGTAAGATAACTGTTGTGATCAAATTTAGTCTTGTGATGAAGACGTCCAGCTTTCCAGAAATTCCTGGCTAGAAAACTATCAGTTACAGCACAACATCCCTGTTTAGAGCTGCTGTATCAAGGGTAGAAATAGCGACGGAGCTGTCCAACTTCCGATAATAGAGGAATAAGAAGAATAAGAAGGAAATCATTATGTTTGCAAAGATTTATATCAGAATGGTGAATATTTGACACGAACCTGGATATTGTTACACTCCCAAGGTTCGGAGGGTTCAGACAACAAACAACTATCTCCACAACACACGGACCACGGCTGGGATTAGGGTCAGATACTGATTCGACCGTAAATCTCTGACCTTCAGCGGGAGGCGGTCACGCCGCAAGCCAGACCGTTTATTTATCTCCTTCGATTTCAATTCTTCTCTTTAACGGTTATCCGCGTTATGAAGAACATTCAATAAATGATCGGTCTCAATAAACCGGCACAGATAAAATAAACCCTCTCCCCTTTCTCGAAGTGAGACACCCGCCGAGAGATGGGAGGTCGCATCGAATAATCGATTTACAAATCGATGCGTCGTAAAGTATACTTAAAAACTATTTTTTTAGTCCAAATAGTGATTTAAATAAGTAACCTGACATGGTCACCAACAATGAGGCGCTACATAGAGCCAAAGTAAGGTAATTTTGAGAATTCTAGTAATATAGCATGATCAAATGCTATGTGTGGTCTGTTTTATTGCACGGGTGTGAAACTTGGACCATGAAAGTTAACTTAATTAACAGACTGGAAGCATTTGAAATGTGGCTCCAACGCCGAATGCTCAGAGTTCCCTGGACAGACATGGTTACTAATACCGAAGTCCTGAGGCGAGCTAGAGTTGACAGGGAATTGTTATCAACTATCAAGGTTCGAAATATCTCTCATCTGGGTCACATACTGCGTGGAGAAAAGTACCACCTTCTCCAACTGATATTGGAGGGGAAAATTGAGGGACGCCGAGGGTCCGGAAGGAGACAAATGTCTTGGCTGCGAAACGTGAGGAAGTGGACCGGCATCCGAAGTGTCGAGCTGTTCCGAGCAGCGCAGGACAGGTACAGGTTCGCCGAGGTGATTGCCAACGTTGGGGGGACCCGACAGGGCAATAGAAGAAGAAGAATATAGCATATTTGGGGCACATTTTGCGTAACGAGTAATACAGTCTGCTGCACCGCATCATGAAGGGAAGATTGAGGGTAGACGTGGTGTGGGAAGACGCCAGGTGTTCTGGTTTGAGAATATCAAAGAGTGGACCGGAATTCGGAGGGTGGGGAGTGGTTTCGTCTGTCACAGGACAGAGAGGCCTACGCCAGAGTGATAGCCAACATTCAGAGGACCTGACATGGCACTCCAAGGTTGTCTTCATCGTCTTCTTTTGCTTTATTTAGAACTGTGTCCTGTTATTTCTCGGAGCCTGTTCCTAGGATGCAGATGTCCAACTGTCTCGCCATCTTTTAGGTGGTCTTCTTGCTGGTCGATTTCCTATTGGGACTTTATTTGCGGCTATATTTACTACTCTTTCAGAACATGCTCTTTCCAGCTCTCCAGTAGCGTAAAGGTGTAAATATAAACAAAATAATAAAAACATTTCAAATTCAGGCATCTGATTAAATTTTACTTGAAGCCAACTAGTTTCGTGAGTACCAAAACTTAATCAGGGCAATACAAGAACTGAATCATTACTTATATTATGTATTTTTTAAAATATATTTTGAAATTTAATAAAGTGTGAGAAGAATTACATTTTCATACATAAATAAAAAAAGCATCGAAAGGAAAAATGTTCAGTCTCTGTTAAACTTGATGACCATCTCTAGCCCTATTGAATGGGCGGGGTGCCGGTTTAAAAGCTTTCTTGCCACTGTCGGCAGAGGACACCCTTTTAAACACGAAATAGAGATTTTTCCAATCGTCCTCCCAAACCCAATCACCCTTCCTTGAAGGGCTACAGACCCTGTGATCACATTGAAATTTCGGCTCCTTGAATATTTATCTAATAAAAGTTTACAGGTACATTTTATTGATTGACGGCTTCTGGGTTATTGTGTCACGGTCCGGAGGGATCCTTATCTAATTTTTGAGGTTAAAAACGTCCTACTTTCTCAGATTTTCATAACCGATTTTTTTAGTATTCTTATAACTCATCTGCTTTTAATTTAAAAAAAAATACTGGTGAACTTTAATTTTTAAATGCACATCTAACATTAAAACATATTGTTTTAATATTTTTAGGATAAATAAAGAAAAAGTAAAAGTTCATTGTAAAAAAATAACCTTTATAATATAATGCATTTATTTTTATTCCCTATGAACTTAAGCATTAAACGGTTCGAAAGTTTGCTGGTGGCGAAGTATACTATAAAGATTTTTTATTTTATTTTAATAATTTACACTGAACTTTTACCAGAAATTACAAAATTTGAGAAAAGATTCGATAAAAACGGTAATCATGTTTTTAACTTATGAACCGGTATATGAGAGTTCCATTTACATCATTATATGTTAATGATGTAAATGGAACCAGAAATAGAGGAAGACCGAGGAAAACGTGGCACGATCAAATAAATCAAATATTGAATGTCGGCCATGTGAGGAGTCAGAGAAATCGACGCGCGTGCATGACACGATGTATGAATGTTGAGGAAGCGAGAGAAATGTCAGGAAAGAAAAATGTGGCAGTCCATTCTTTCTGCCTACCCCTTCGGGGAGACGTATTTCATATTTCTGGTTCCATTTACATCATTAACATATAATTTTTTTATCATTCTTTCTTCATTCATTCATTCCTTATGTCCAAATCATCTTAATGATCCTTTCATTATTTTGTTCATGACACCACCATTCGCACCGCATTCACTTCTTATATTTTTATTCGACACTCTATCATACACAGAGTATCCACACATTCGTCTAAGAGATCTAATTTCTACTGCATTTATTCTACTTTCATCCTTCTTTTGCCAGTTCCATGCTTCAGAATAATAATAATACATGACAGCTTTCATGCCATATACATATTTAGAAAATATGTATATCTAATTATGTCATTTTGGGGTTGCAGACGACTTGGACGCATCTGTAGTGTTTGTAATCTTTGTAAATAAATAAATGAAATGAAATGAATACGTTCTAGAGAATACGTGCTCATTTTTGGTATAACGCATGGCCGTGATTTAAATTGGATAAGTAAATTATTAGGCTGTGTGTAATAAACGTAATAGGTACTTACCCCCGCAATAACTGTAGCCCGAGATTCATTTGCTAATTAAGTTCTTGAGAACTCGGCTAAACTAATTACAAAGAACACGGTGGCCTGGAGCGCCGAGGGGAGCTTCTCATACATGGACCAGAACGTCTTTGCAGCGTTATCCTTGTATGTGTTTCTTACTTTAAAATTATTCAAATATCGAAAGTGTAAACATCTTAAGTTTAATAACTTACCAACAAACTAATCATCCCGCCATCCCCCCGAACGGGTAGGCAGAAAGAATTAACTCCCTCACTGTTCTTCTCTGACATTTAACTTCTTTTTCTGCATTCATACATCGTGACATGCAAGCACGTAGATTTCTCAAGAAGTCATCTTACATGGCCGACTTTCTTCTTCCTTGTTGTAGACCTATGTGGTCTGTTCTCCAGAGTATTGTTCCTCCTGTGAGGTAGACTCCATCCTTTAGAAAGTCTTCCACGAGGACGAGTTCCATGATGCTGATTATGTAGTACAATATAGGGGAGTCTGGTGGTGTCTACTCTTTGAACAATACCATACCAATCTCTTTTTCGTTGTCTGCTCCATCTTATAATATCCTCAACCTCACATATCCCTCTTATTCTGGTGTTTCTCACGCGATCTCTCAGTGTCTTTCCTGATATCGTCCTTCAATACTTAATTTAATTATTTATTGTTTGTTGAACAAAACAATTTTATGTACAATACTTGATTTATTTGATCGTGCCACGTTTTCTTCTATTCTTGTTTTGCTTACATCGTTAAATTAAACTTTTTTTACCAATCTTCCTTTATTTATTCTTTCCATGTGTCCAAACCATTCTTATGACACTTTCATTTGCACTGCATTCACTTTTTATATTCTTTTTTAACACTCTATCAAACACAGATTTACGATACATTCATTTTATTGTTTCTTAAACAATGATGTAAATTTTTTAATTGTATCTCAATAGAGACGAAGAAACAAACTGGAAACTGAATATGGATGATCAAGGTGTTTACAGGACTTATGACCTGTCATTGGTTGGGTTAAGCGCACGCTTTATGTAATTACAACATTCCCCATTCCACCACTATTATTATGATCATGCATGACACATTTTTGGAAGTTGTATATATACTCCAAATCCATACCTATCTTCATGTGTCAGTTCCAGTTAGCCATCTATGTAGATTTGATTGTACTAATTAATTTTTTAAGATTAATCTATACAATCCACCCACTAACGCCATCTATGAAGAATGATTGTTTAGCATTTAGCAAACTACTTTATTAACACAATGCGAAGAGGCTACCGCCTCCTAGCGCACTGTTTTAGAAGTCGCCTGGAGTATCACTCCTATTTTATACGCCAAAGAATTGACCAGAATATTTACAAATATTTGTGAAATGTATACTTATATCCGTATACGAATCCTGGATTTTCACCTGTGGGTGGTTAATTTAAATTAAAAATTTAAATTAACCACCCACAGGTGAAAATCCAGGATTCGTATACAGATATAAGTATACATTTCACAAAAAATAAATGATGTAAAACTCCATATTCAATTATTAATATGTATGAAAAAACGATTGTTTTCAAGGGGTTTTATCATAATAATTATGTATGACATATATAGTTATGGCATTATCAAATGCATTTGATATCTAAGGCATTTGATAATGATTTAGAAGGGCGAAACATGTCATACATAAATATTATAATAAAACTCCTTAAAAACTATCGTTTTTTCATATAAATTACTAATACGATACATTCGTTTAGTAGATCCCATTACTACTGCATTTATTCTACTCTTATCCTTCTTTTGCCAGCTCCATGCTTCATTATTCAAATTTTTATACTGATCAACACAATAATGTGCGAGTAGCAAAATAAAACGGTTGGCTTACACTCAATTCCATAAAATCAGATTGAAAGTTATTAAACCAAATGTAATGTGGATAACTAACAACCCGGGTGTCAGGGGGAAGTGTTCTGTCAGCGCGGGAGGGGGTGGAAGCCGTGCACGGGGAGGGGAAGAGGGAGGGGGGGACCAGATCCGTCCATTAATCTCATTGATTTATGTAGGAGGGCCTAGATAGGTGTAATTTAAGATCAGCATCCTAGACTTAATACGGCGCTGTTTATCTCATTCCGAGACTCATCAACCGGATTTTGTTTATTACAAACATACAATCGTATCAGAAATGTATCACACATGAGACGTTATTAGATTTAACTGTATATAAAGCGTTAACACGTGGAACCCAAATATAAAATAATGTTGGAATCTCTTCTATATTCGTCATCACTTTGTGTTGTGGATTCACATTTGTATAACTGTTTGGTAACATTGTATATCACAAGACTATTTATCACTTTTTACAAACATGTTTCGTCATTAATTCATACACTGAAAAAGGGAAGTTTGTGTCCCGAAACATGTTTGTAAAAAATACATGAAAAGTTTTGTGATAATTAAATTTTATTATAGGCGTTATCTAGCAGTGCGTTAATGGCGGTAGCCTTTCACATTGCGTTATAAAGATCTTCTGCTTAATGCATAAATCTAATCTTCATAGATGGTGCTAGTCTGTCAATTGAAACTGACATGTGAATTGTGGTGTTGGATATTAATATATATACAACTTCCAAAAATTTGCAAGACATTGTGGTCATGAGAAAGGTGGAATGGGGAATGTTGTAATTACATAAAGCGTGCGCTTAACCCAACCAATGACAGGTCATAAAGTTCTGTAAACACCTCGATCACCATATTCAGTTTCCAGTTTGCATCTTCGTCTCTATTGAGATAAAATTAATCCTTGAATTAAACAACAACAACAACAAAACCATCACGCCGTTTCCCCGCAGGGGTAGGCAGAGAGAATGGACCGCCACACTACTCTATCCTGGCACACCTCTCTAGCTTCCTCCACATTCATACATCGAGTCATACACGCACGTCGATTCTTCCGGCTTCTGACATGACCAACTTTTAATATTTGATTAATTTGGTCATGCCATGTTTTCCTCGGTCTACCTCGACTCCTTACTCCATTTACATTGTTAACGTATACTTTTTTAACCATTCTTTCTTCACCCATGCGCTCCATATGTCCGAACCAACGAAGTGAACCTTTCATAATTTTGTTCATAATACCTTCTTTCGCTCTACACTCTTTCCTAATATCAGCATTTGAGATTCTGTCGTACATCGTTCTACCGCACATACGTCTTAGGGACCTCATCTCTACCGCATTTATTCTGCGCTCATCTTTCTTCTGCCAGTTCCATGCTTCGCTTCCATACATAAGGGTTGGAACCAGAACTCCATTGTGAACGGCCATTTTCGCTTTCATTGATAAATTCTTGCTTCCAATAACTACTTTTAAAGCTCCATTCACTTTGTTACCCGCACCAACCCTTCTTTCAATATCACTGTCCGTTCGGCCATCCGCTGTGAACATGCTACCTAAATACACAAATTCGCTCACCTGTTCCAAGTTTCTTCATTTACACTTATATTACAAACTGTCATTTGCTCTTCCCTTTCAAAAACTAACACCTTTGACTTTCCGACATTCATCATTAAATCGTTCGACTTGCATACCTCATACATTCTCGACACCAAGACTTGTAATTCAAATTTTAGAACCATTCAAATGGTTTGGATGAAATATTCTAATAAATGAGTAAAGCATACCTACGTGAACAATACAAATATTTCTTGAAATAAGAAAAAAAAGGGTTATTCTCCATTTGAGTGTGGGGGTAGATTCACAAAAGAACTTAATTTAATATGCAAATGACAATATTTCATTGTTTATTCTATGCACGGACTACATTTATGGAATCTATGGTTTCTTCCTTTTCTTTTAGTGACGCAACGTATTCTAGGTCACGTGTCACTGCTGGGTGACGTCACGCAGAAAGGTGAAACCATATCCTAAGAGGGACGTTTTGCCAGTACGACAGAGTAGTCACGAACAAAATTCAGAACGTACCCATTGATTAGTTTTAATTCTAAGTTTCGTTTTGTTTTATGGTACGGAGTTTTTGTTAAGTGCGTTTCCCTACCGAGGCATCGCGTCCTCTGGGAATTTTATTCGACTTTATATTAAAATGTATCCCCAGTAGCGGGACATAAAATCGCACCTCGAATGGAAAACTGTCACAAGTCGAAATGATATTTTTGAGTTGTGTCACTATTTACGGCGGATTTAACTTATCTGAAGATATAACAATATGCGGAGATAAAAGTCGCGCCTTGAATATAGATGTGATACTGCGGATGATGTTGTCTTAAGGTAGACGGGGGTTAAAGTAAGCTTAAATGGTTTGGTAAATTTAAATACTAAAATGTAAAAACATTATTTATTTATCGAAGAGTCTAATGCTCTAATAAGCTAGCCGGGAAAATAATTTTTAATGAGTGCGAAAATGGTCGTTCACAATGGAATGGAATGGCTTAAACAAACTCTTGTCTTCTACTTCTTCTTTTAATAGATTTGACAATCTGTGGTACAAATATCATGTCTCAACAATTGAATGAAATTAAACACCTTGATTTAATTATATTTTTAAATGAAATTTCTTGGTGGAAGTTCATTTAAAATAATGAAAACAAAAAATAATGTTTTATTATTGTTTTAGTGTGCTTCCACTTGTGTTTAACGTCGACCGGTTTCGGCAGCTTGCTGCCATCTTCTGGTCTAGAATAGACATAAAGTATACTATTAATACAGTAATAAAGAAATTTTGTATCAATTATTTTTTATTTTCATAACATCTTGATTTTCTTTTGTTTCTTGAACAATGTTGTAATACTCTATATTCAATAATTAATAAAAATGAAAAAGTGTGTTTTACTATAATTTTTTGCTTGTCGAAAGCATAAGATTAGACTTTTAATAATGATTGAATAATTGATTGGACATTTGATAATGCCTCAGACAGTCAAAACATGTCATTTATACAACAAAAAAGAATCCCGCCGTTTCTTGAAGAAGTGGGCAGATATAATGGACCGCCATACTACTCGATCCTGACACGCGTCTCTAGCTTTCTTCACGTTCACACAACGACTCATATAGAGGCGCGTCGATTCTTCCGACTTCTAGCATGGTCAAATTTTAAAATTTGATTAATCTAGAAATGTTTAGTTTTTCTCGGTCTTCAACGACTCCGTAATCCATTCAAAGAGTTAACTTTTATTTATTGTTTCTTGAACAATGATGTGAAACTCCATATCAACTAATTAATATGAATGAAAACGTCAGTTTTCTAGAAGTTTTATTATATTTTATAGGAATAACAGGTTTGCCGTTCTAAGGCATAAATGAATATAACATTTGATAATGCCTTAGAAGGGCGAAAATTGTCATTCCCATAAAACATAATAAAACTTCTAGAAAACTGACGTTTTCATTTGTATTAATTAGTTGACTAACACTTTATACGAGTACTTTGGAAATTAAAAAAACTTTGTTTAAACCACATTTAAAACATGTCGTATATTTTAATATTTTTTATTTAAAGGGGTTTAAACAATTTTTTTTTTAATTCCCGAAGTATATTACTATGGAATTCCACAGTGTTAATGCCCTAACGTTCAATAAACTTATACTTTCTTTAACATTTTCCTTCATCTATGCGTTCCATATGTAAAAGCCAACGCAGTTGGAAGTTTAGAAATTCTTTAAAAAATGACTTGTGCCACATTTCGCCTAGAATGGGGAACGCGGATGTTCCGAGAGGTGGGCGCAGTAATATTATTCCATACACATGACATTCATCGTAAATTTTGACACTGTTGAGAGAAACGCCTCTGTTTGTTCTCTTTCTCGGCGCTGGGGAGGGGCCCCGGAATCTTATTTCACAGATATCTTCAATAAATCACTCCCACTCACTGCTATCCGGGGCTCCGTCCCTGTACCCTTATTGCGGATACGGCGTGAGCTAGTCTTCTGGCTTGGATTGGCCACGACGTAAACCAGAGATATTCATAGATGAAGAATTCGCTCGAAATATTGCCTATAGGTAGGATTAAAAGTGTGGGCTGCGAAATTTTCAGTTTCAATTTAATCTGATAATCAGAATATATAGGCATACTATAAATGGGCAAAAAAGCATAGCGAGAAAGGAATAAATCGATTTTTTCGAAAATTATTCTAAATGCACACAATGCGTATGATCCAGAACGTTTCTGGATTATTTTGAAATTGGTTCTGATTATTATTGTACGACAGTGTATAGTATGCCTGAAGAATCTGCCGTGTCAGGATGCCTGAAGAATCTGGTCTGGAAAAACAAGCACATGCGTATCGACAGCAAGATCAGAATCTACAAAACATGCGTGCGACCCATCATGACGTACGCTGTAGAGACGCGGGCTGACACTGTGCGAACCAAGGGACTACTAAGAACATCGGAGATGAAGGTCCTAAGATCAATCACTGGAAAAACCCTCCGAGATCGTGATCGCAACGCAGACATAAGAAAAACCTGCGAAATAGAGGATATCGTTCAGTGGAGTAGATCCAGAAGAAGATACTGGAGGGACCATGTAGCCCGAATGGATGGTGACTGACTCGCATATACAGCCGCCTATGAAATCCCTTCCGGACACCGCCCACCTGGAAGACCGCCTAAGAGATGGAGGGACAGCTGGATCTCATCATCCGACGAGATATGATTTCTGTGTCACAGATCGTCAGATCTATCAAAAGAAGAAGAAGAAGAAGAAGAAGTGTATAGTAAACAAAAAAACCAATTTGGTGTTTTTTATTATGACATTTTCAATGTATGTAAAAAAAAATTAAAGTTAATACTTATTTTTTATTGCAATTTTACAGTGTACAGAAAAAAACAGTTCTTAAAGTGTACAGGTCTTAAAGCTTAGAAAATCTTTACTTCCGTGAATATTACACGGGTCGCAACTAGCATTTAAAGTTTGCCAAGTAAAATTTATTGTACTTAACAATAATCTTATTAACTATCACACCATCTCCTAGAAGGGGTAGAAAGAGAATATAAAACACCACACTGTTCTTTTCTGAAACACTTCTCTCATTTTTTCAATATTCTAATATTGTATCATGCAAGCACGTCGATTTATCCGACTCCTCACGTGGCCAATATTGTTGTCACGCTTTTCTTGGTTTTCCTCGATTTCCAGTTCCATTTACATCCTAAATAACTTTTTATACCATTCTTCCTTCATTCTGCATGTGTCTAAAGCATCTTCGTTCGCGCTGCACTCTCTACATTATTTTTTTGTTTAAATATCTAGTGTTTCGATAACAGCAAGCCTGGCAAAACCGGTCGCTGTCCAAGTAAGGACAAAAGTGGAAGTTATTATTAGAAAATATCGTTTTTTTCCAATATAGTAACGTATTCAATTAGGATATTTAATATTTCTTCAAAAGCGACACATTTTAAAAGCTTCACCCTCGTAAATTAATTTGTAAAGCAATTTAATAATATCAATTGAAAGGCCATGATATTTTATTGCTTCCTTTCATATTAGAGTTACAGAAATTCTTTCATTTCAGTGTTCAGTGGGTGCGAAATGCGGCCGCTCCAAAGCGCCAACCGCAATAACGCATTTCAATGTATTTAGTATCCCCCTTTCAAAGAATCCAATAAACCAAAGTCGCTTATAATGTACACCAATGTGATTAAAACGTTAATAACTTTTTTTCATTCTTAAATGTTGATTTCATTTTTGTAAAAACAAAAAAAATCTGTCAATATATTATATTATTAAACCTATGTTAGTTCTATTTTTTAAATAGATGTTTGCATATTTTGGTTAAATTTGAAATTGTATCCTGAATTT
Organism: Lepidostoma basale; assembly: GCA_022606425.2. Classification (NCBI taxonomy): domain Eukaryota; kingdom Metazoa; phylum Arthropoda; class Insecta; order Trichoptera; family Lepidostomatidae; genus Lepidostoma; species Lepidostoma basale. Next base: position 474,462 of record JAHDVF020000075.1, on the reverse strand, counting down.
AAATTGCCACATGAAACACTTACTTTGTGGTAACACATTTAAAATTATTGCTTATATAAAATAAAATAACACTTATTATATTTATCACAGAATTGTTATAACCACATTATCAGGGCAATATAAAAAATAAAAAATAGTATTCATATTTCTTTTTAACTAATAAACTAACTAATTAACCAACACGCTATCTAGTACTACAATCTTAAGATTTCTTTTATGTTTTCTTTAATCTTTTGAGAGTTTCGTGATCGAGTGATAAGTGATTTGACTGCCCCACTGAAGGTGTCGTGTTCGTTTCCCGGTTATCGCAGTGTGATTGTCATACTGTATTTGATCTGATGAAAAATTTAGGTGAGCATAAAATGGCAATAGATTAGCAACCTAACACATGTCCCGAGAATCAATTGATAGCTATATCCTTTACATCGATTCGGCTCGCGCTATAATGGTGTAAAAAGCAATTCAACAAAATGAATATAATAATAATATACCATAATTCTTCTTCTTTTTCTTCTTCTTCCGCAGCCTATTCCCGTCCACTCCTGGACAGAGGCCTCCTCCATTTGCTTCCATGTCATTCTGTTCTGTGCAGATTGCACCTAGGTTATCATAATTAATACGAATGAAAACGTCAGTTTTCTAGAAGTTTTATTTTCTAGAAGTTTTATTATATTTTATGGGAATGACATGTTTCGCCCTTCTAAGGCATTATCAAATAACAATGTCTTTGCATTTGATAATGCCTCAAAAATGCGAAACATGTCAAAAACTGACGTTTTCATTCGTATTAATTATTTATAATGGAGTTTTACATCATTGTTAAAGAAACAATAAATAATAAATTGCATGTTTTTTTTATTTCTTCAATGCAATTTTTCTAAATTAGTTTTAAAATATGAACGTGATCTAATCATGCACGTAATATATGTTAGTTTACCAATCGTGACATGTAACAACCGCTATTTTAATATCTCAATGTGCCGCAGCACCTGTTCACCCTCGCAGCATATTCCCGCATACATTACTCGCATATTATGTCATTAATAACACGCGGAGCGGGTAATAGATTGCCGCCATCTACCTGCGATGCGAGCTGGAAGAACCTCTTCTATTGAGATTCGCGCCCGTTTTCAGGGCCAGCGGCCTCTGGGTTCCCGATTGCGAAGGCAAGATATTGTTATCGATATAAATTGCCCATCGATCCGGCAATGAAACAGCAACGTTTGTGGAGATTGGGCCGACCTAGATTTCAGTAAGCGGATATTATCAATACGTTTACATTACAGACGAGACATTAACTAACTTATCGCGTTTTTGGTGGGGAGGATTGACTTGTTTATGTATAAATGAGTTAACATCTATTTTAGTTCATTTTTATTTGCTGACACGCAATAAAAATCTTATTCTTCTTCTTTTTAACTAAGTCCAATTTACTTGGGATCAGCTTTTCTTGTATGGCGTATTCAGGACTGTCTTTTCTGGGCAGCAGCTAGTAGAATTCGGTCTCTTGTGAGACTGTTTTGTACAATTTTTTAATTTTATTTCGTAGTAATCTTCCTTCTTCTTCTTCCTCAGCCTATTCTCGTCCACTCCTGGACAAAGGCCTCCTCCATTCGCTTCCATGTCACTCTCTTCTGTGCAGACTGCATCCAGGTTATTCCGACCTGTCTGTTCAGATCATTCTTCCATCGTAGTTGAGGTCGCCCTGCACTTCTCTTTGCCGTCCACAGTCTCCAAGTCAGCAGTCTTTTTGTACACTTTTCGTCTGAGCTTCTGGCTACGTGACCTGCCCATTGCCATTTTAGAGTCGCCACCCGGTGGATGATGTCAGTGACCTTTGTTTTTTATCTCACCGTATCGTTTCTGACTCTGTCTATTAGGTTTATTGCTAACATGGCTCTTTCCATGGATCTTTGGGTCACTCGTAGCTTCTCGGCACTTTGTTTGGACAGTGTAATAGTTTCAAGACCATAAGTACCAACTGGCAGAACGCAGGCTTCATAGACTTTTTATTTCAGGTTGATCGGTATTTAACGGTTTTTAAGGATGTAACTCATGTTTCCGAAAGCTGCCCAGTTTAGTCCGAATTCGTGGTAATCACCCGTATAAATAACAAAAAAATGTTAATTGAAAAAAAAAGTTTGTTTAGTTGAAATCCACTAATGTTTGTGCCTAAGACAAGTTTCAGCAGCTTGCTGCCATCTTCTGATCACCCATCTGATAATGGTAGCAAGCTGCCGAAACTGGTCGAAGAAACAAACAATAGTGAATTTTAGTTAAATGTATATTAAAAAAAAAACTATTTTTCAGCTTCCTCAATTTGGCGCTGTGCAGTTTTTCCTCCTGTTGTTTTTTTTGTTTTTTTCTGGGGAATTAAAATACAAAAAAACCCATGAGCTTCTTCTAATAGATCAAACAACTGCTTTCAGTTGAGGTTTGTGAATACTCCTTTATTATATTACTTAGGTACTCTTCTTCTTCTTCCATATTGTAGACCTATGTGGTCTGTTCTCCAGAGTGTTGTTCCTCCTGTGAGGTAGATATCGATCTGCCCTTCCATATTTTAGGAGATCTTCCACGAGGACGAGTCCCATGAGGGTGATTATGGAATGCAATATAGGGGAGTCTGGTGGTGTCCATTCTTCGGACATGACCGTACCAGTCCCTTTTTTGCTGTCTGCTGCATCTTACAATATCCTCAACCTCACATATCTCTCTTATTCTGGTGTTCCTCACGCGATCTCTCAGTGTCTTGCCTGCTATCGTCCTCAGTGTCCTCATTTCAGAAGTTCTCAAAACATTTTTGGTCCTTACTGTGTCTGCCCTTGCTTCGATGCCATATGTTATTATTGGTCTTACGCATGCTTTATAGATTCTTATTTTACTCTTAATGGCCATGTCTTTGTTTTTCCATATTGTGGATTTTAGAGCCCCAGGGATTGCAGCTGCCTTGTTTATTTGGGTTTGTATTTCTTCCCGCAGATTCGCTGCCCCACCAGGTCTATGTCTAGATACTTGAAGGTCCTGATCTGTTCTATGGGTTGATTTTTACATGTCAGGTTACATGTTTTGGATGTTTTGGAAAAGGTCATACATTCTATTTTTCCGACTAAGGCACTACTTTTTCTAATATTTTGAGAAGCAGATTTTTATTTATTTAACAAGGTTAAAAAAAACGTTTTCTTTCTACGAAACAAAACATATTTTACACTGATAGAAGCGCAAGTTAGGGTTCACCGAATGAATATTTGATAATTCAAAAATAAACATTTGAATCAAATAAATTCTGTTTTTCATTCATCGTTTCGTTGTGTGTGAAAGTTCCTCTTGATACTGAATTTCCCTCTCGATATCGTGACCCTAGGCAATGTAATGGCCATGTAATATGCCTCCACAATGCCTAACAATTTGAACGCTAACAATTTAAATGTTCCTAACCCCACCATGAGTTCCGTCATGAAGGGAATCAATTTGGGTAAAACTCGCGTGGATTTGCGAAACAAAAGAAAACATATTTATTATTTCACTTCCCAGAATTTCTTATTCCGGAGCTTTCGAATAATAAAACTTGATGTGAAACCACAAAACTTCAACCAACCACCAAGGAAAAAAAGAAAATCAAATATCTTATATAAAAAATAGTTTACATATCATTCAAGGTTTTTGAAAATTTAAGACATAAGGTTAATGGAAAAAAATGATTGAAAACGTCTCTTGGAGTTTAATTATATTTTAGATGGAATGACATGTTTTGCCCTTCTAAGGCATTATTCAAATTCCTTAGAAGAGCAAAACATGTCATTAATTAATTAATATAGAGTTTTACATCATTAAAAACATGTTAATCACATGAAACATTAAATTCATGTAATTAACCAACTAACTAGCTAACTAACCATCACGCTGTCTTCCCTGAGAAGTATGCAGAAATAATGGACTACCACATTGTTCTCTCCTGACAAACTCTTGATTCCTTTACATTCATACACCGTGCCATGCACGCACGGCGATTTTTCCGACTCCTAACGTGACCTATATTTAATATTTTATTGTCTCACGTTTTCTTCGCCTTTCCTCTATATATAGCTCCATTGACGTCGTTTACAAATATTATACTTTTTTACCATTATGTCTTCATCCATTCATTCTACATGTCCAAATCATCTTAATGAACTTTTCTTAATTTATTACGACGCATTCATCCGCCTGACGTTCCTTTCTTACTTCTTAGTTTCTTAGTTTAACCGTATCCTTCTTAGGAATCCCATTTCTACGCCATTTATCCTATTTTAATCATTGTTCATCCAGCTCCAAGTTTCACTTCCATTTGGATCTGACTGGGTCAAATGCTATTTTTAATTCTCGACGTATTCAAAAGTTGAAAACAATATTTAATATATGCTTTGCTGCCAGTAAAACACTATTATACATGAGCTGTGTAGGCGGATATACACTATTTAAATAATCTATGCCTTTGAATAGGTAAAAACCTGAAAATGTATCATAGCAAAACAGCAAAATCATATTTCTTGTACAAAAAAAGAGCGCAACTGTTTCTTAAACTCCGATTACAAAAGAAAACGTGAAATATTTTGTATCTAGTAGAGTATTAATTATTATCACACATTAGTCTAAGCAATTTCGTTATTAGTCAAACACCAGTCAACGAGAAGACCCTGTGTCAGTTTACCTTCCCTGATAAATATTTATAGATAGAGTGAGAATGTTACACTCATACCCTGCATACTATTGTTATACGAAACGCACGTTAATTTGGTTTGGCAAAATAATGAAATATTTGCTACGCGCCTGAGTATATGCAATTTGCATTGCACCGATAGTTCAATTATTGCCTGCCTAACTAAAATAACTCCATAACTATGCCACCGCACCATTCCGAATAGTGCTCGATAATTAAATTTCGTTTGTGAGTTATTTCACTACTAGTATTCTATATGTGAAATTTAGTTTAATTAATATATAATATTTGTTTTTGGACTATGGTGGAAATTGATTTCTTTATGGAACACTTAAGCTATACTTAACGCTGATTATGTACCTGATCTTAGCACTTAACATTTAACCTCTGTTTTGACATAAAGTACATCTCGAGCTTTCTCTTCACATCGTAATACACACAATCGTCGGTTTTTCCGATTGCAAATGTATTCGGCCATTAGTAATTGATTTATTTGTTTATTGTTTCTTGAACGATGATGTAAAAATCTATATTAAATCATTAATATAATTAAAAACATCTGTCTAATATGAGTTTTATTTAGTTGTTTTATGGAAGTACATGTTTCGCCCTTCTTAGGCATTATCTAATGTGAACATATAAATAATGATAATGCCTATGAAGGGTGAAATATGTCATTCCATAAAAAACTTAATAAAACTTCTAGAAGACAGAAGTTGAAATTTCAAAGTTTTATTTGTTAATTTGAAATTTTAGACAATATCCGAATTTTTAGGTACGATAAAACTTAAACTCAAACTTATCACGCTAGGTAGCATAATTTTTATAATCTTGGGATTGAAATTTTAGATTTTATGTTTATATTATATTTATTATTTCTTTCACAATGATGTTGAACTCAATTTTAAATAATTTATATTAATAAAAACGCCTGTTTCCTAGTAAAAAGTCTAAGTTTTCTTATAATTTATGGAAAATCAAACATTTGATAATGCCTTCAAAAACGAACCATGTAATTCCCATAAATTAATGTAAAACTCCTGGAAACCAAACCATTTCTTTCGTATTAAATGCATAATATGATATTTAGTATTTGACCATCATAAGAGGTCCCTTGTAATTGATACTCTACTATATGCAAAATATTTCACGTTTTTTGTAATCGGAGTTTTAGAAACAGTTGCGCTCTTTTTATGTACACTAAATATGATTGTGCTGTTTTGTTATGATTCGCTTTCAGGTTTACACCTTTAAAAAGGCATAGATTATTTGTATTATGTATATCCGCCTACAAAGAACATGTATAATAAGTATTTTACTGGCAGCAAAGCATATATTAAATATAGTTTTAACTTTTTAAAACGTCGGGAATTAAAAATAGCATTTGACCCAGTCAGATCCAAATGGAAGGGAAATTTGGAGCTGGAGCACAAGAATGAAAATAGAATAAATCCTTATATAGCCTCTAAGTGAGACACCCAATAAAGACGTTTCCATGGCCCTTTGCGCAACTTTTATTAAATGAAAGACACGGCATGACAAAATTATTTAATGACTAAAAGGTGACCAGGATTGATGTCAGAATAATCGACGAGCGTGCGTGTCACAAATAAAATAACCTTCTTTGAGGCGCATCTCTCCCGCGTTTTATTCCGTTCCTGAAGCGAACAAAAGAAACTCGGCATACGTGGTGGATGTGGCGAGATGAGGGAAACGTGATGTGAGCGATGCTAAGGGGGTAAAAGGAAGGGAGGTGGAGGGGATGTCACCGCATATTAGGAATAGAGACAGGGCGGGCCGAGGTAGCTTCGTGCCCTTCATAACATGACAACCTGACTTATACATCTTACCCTTTATTTCCTTTGGCAATTATAATCAAAATGTATTTTGATAAACCGAGGTAAATTTGATATTTGTTCCGTGAAAATATCATTTCTTCAATATATTTCTAACTAACAAACCATCACATAACTATGCGTAGGCGAATATAATGGACTGCCAAATTGTTCGTTTTACCAACTTCTTTAGTTCCTCAACATTCATACATCGTGTCTTGCACTCATGTTAATTTCTCAGACTGTGGCCAATATTTAATATTCGATTTATTTGATCGTGCCACGTTTTCTTCAGTCATCCTATCTATCTAATTTAATTTACATTATTAATATATACTTTTTTTAACATTATTTCTTTATTCATTCTTTCCATGTGTCCTAACTATTGTATTGTTCCTTTGATTATTTTGTTCAGAACGCTTTCATTCGCACTGCATTCACTTCTTATATTTTCATTCGACACTCTATCCTACACACATTTTCTAAACATACTTCGTTTCCATAGACAAGGGTCGGTAAAATAATTGCTAGGAATGTAAACGTCTTTTTTTTAAAACTTTTGTTTTATTTTATAAATTTCGTCTTGACTTAACATATGGTGATGCCTTAGTAAGGTAAAACATATAATTCTATGAAATATACATATACATATACATACACTTCTTGACAACAGAGGTTTTCATTCGTATTAAATAAATTAAAAACACATAATAAAAGTATACGGTAACGATGTAAATGGAGTACGGGGTCGAGGTAGACCGAGGAAAACATGACAAAACCAAATTAATACAATTTTAAATGTTGGTCATGTTAGAAGCCGGAAGAATCGACGTGCGTGTATAACTCGCTGTATGAATGTGGAGGAAGCTAGAGAGGTATGCCAGGATAGAGCAGTGTGGCATTCCATTATATCTGCCTACCCCTGCGGAGAAACGGCGTGATGTTTTGTTTTTTATTGTTGTATTGTGTTATTGTTGTTAAAAACACATAGTCCATTGTTTTAGACGAAACACTATGATACTTCAACAGAATTAACTATTGAGTTTTAAACGCTGTTATGGTATCACCATTTTTTAAAATTATTTTTATATTTTTCACAACAGCTATATCACAAATCGATGTTGACAGATGTTGGCCAACCTACATTTGCCTACAGTTGTCAAAATTTTCCACAAAAACAAAAAAAAAAATGTAACTCCTGATGATGATTACATCAGTTAGCGAAACAGCTGTCGCGAAAAATAAAAATGATAAAAAATTGTGATACCATAACAGAAATAACAATATAAACATAAAAAAAACTCTACATATTTGTAACTAGCTAACTACTTAACCAACCTTCACGCCGTCTCCCCGAAGGGGTAGGCAGATAAAATAGACTGCCACACTTTTCTTTCCTGACATATTTCTCTCGCTTCCTCAACATTCATACATCGTGTCATGCACGCGCATTGATTTCTCTCACTCCTCACATGGCCGACATTCAATATTTGATTTATTTGATCGTGCCACGTTTTCCTCGGTCTTCCTCTATTTCTAGTTCCATTTACATCATTAACATATAATTTTTTTACCTCTTCATTCATTCTTTCCATATGTCCAAACCATCTTAATGATCCTTTCATTATTTTGTTTATGACACCATCTTTCGCACCGCATTCACTTCTTATATTTTCATTCGACACTCTATCATCAACAGAGTATTCACACATTCGTCTAAAAGATCTCATCATCTTGTAAACGTCTATAATTGTCAGCGTATTATCTTTATGTCAATCATAATGATAGATGGGATCGAATTAAGCAACTGTACAGGTATGCCCGAATATAGTCAACACCCCACGTGGGGCGTGTGATCCCCGGCGCGGCCCTGCGGCCCTCGTCTCAAGGGACAGGGCCGGCCGCCGTATATCTCCGGCGAGTTACGGCCCACCTGACCAGCGGCAGTGCCCGGGACTATGTAACAATGATAACTGCCCAAATATTTTCTTAGCAAAGAGAATTTATTACAATAAATCTTAACTCGGACCAACTCGCTCCCTCGGGGATTGGTTGATACAACGAGGAGAATATACGCCGGGATACAATTAGTTTAATACGACCATTTCAAAGATGAATGGTGAAGAAAACAAGAGAAAACAGAAAAATTGTTTCTGAATGATATCTTTTGTAATATGAAATAATCTTAGTAATATAATTTCAGAATTAAACTTCTTTTTCTTCTTTCGGTGCTGTGTCAGGTACACCCAACGTTGGCGACCACTGCAGCAAAAGCATCTCTATCCTGGGCCACTTGGAACTCTTGTAATGCCTGTCTACTTTTTAATGTTCCGCAGCCAATACAGCTGCCTTCTACCAATTCCCCGACGTCCCTCTACTTTACCCATTAATGTCAGTCGAAGGAGGTGGTATTTTTCTCCCCTTAGCACATGACCCAAATATGAGACCTTTCTAATTTTCACACTCGACAACAGTTCTTTATTGCAACAGTCTGCATTACTGACCCAATCGTTCCACGGTGTACGGACCATTCTGCGGTATATTCACATCTCGAACGCTTCCAACCGGTCCATTACATTCACTTTCAGAGTCCAGGTTTTGCAGCCATATAGTAGAACATACCATATATAACATTTAATCATTCTTTGTCGGAGTTTTAAGTTAAGATTATCGTAGTATAAAACAGATTATTAAAATTAACAGACCAAAAAATTAATACAAATGAAAACGTCTGGTTTCTAGACGTTTCGTTATTTTTTATGGCGTTGACATGTTTTGTCTTATTAAGGCATTATCAAATGTAATTTATCGTCATTGTGTTTTCACGTGAATTCTGCACCAGACCAAGGATAGTGTGACAATCACACTGCCATCGCCAGGAATCTAACATTGACATTTATTCTGTTCTTATCCTTCTACTGCCAGTTCCATGCTTCATACATTAGGGTTGGGACCAGAACTCCAATGTGAACGGCCGTTTTCGTTTTCATTGATGTATTCTTGTTTCCAAAAACTATTTTTAAAGCTCCATTCACCTTGTTACCCGTACCAACCCTTCTTTCGACGTCACTATCCGTTTGGCCATCGACTTAGCCTAAAACAAATTGATTCTCAATTACTCCATCAATGCAGGGAATTTAACTTTTAAAAATTTCTAGACTAATTAAGTTTATTTCTAGGAAAGTGCCTTTAACTAACTAACAATCACGCCGTCTCCCCGAATGGGTAGGCAGAAAGAATGGACTGCCACACTTTTCTTTCCTGACATATTTCTCTCGCTTCCTCAACATTCATACATCGTGTCATGCACGCGCGTCGATTTCTCTGACTCCTCACATGGCTGACATTTAATATTTGATTTATTTGATCGTGCCACGTTTTCCTCGATCTTCCTCTATTTCAGGTTCCATTTACATCAGTAACATATAATTTTTTTACCATTCTTTCTTCATTCATTCTTTCCATATGTCCAAACCATCTTAATGATCCTTTCATTATTATGTTCATGACACCATCATTCGCACCGCATTCACTTCTTATATTTTCATTTGACACTCTATCATACACAGAGTATCCACACATTCGTCTAAGAGATCTCATTTCTGCTGCATTTATTCTACTTTCATCCTTCTTTTGCTAAGTTCCATTCAAAGTTTCATTTCCATTCAACGATTCCAGTTCAAAGTGCCTTTACGTATGTTAATATTATAACTATAACACACGACGCCTCTGGAAACGACAAAAAGTCAGTAAAACCTTCCACCATAATGCAAGAGAGATAAGGCTTTATTTAGGGTCATCCCTACGAAACTACTTTGCCATATACACGATGAAGAAGAAAAAAAAACGTTTACATGTCTTCTCCTTCTTGTTCCTCTTATATCTTCGCTGGAAAAAATATCATGACTATTTCTACCTTTGATAAAGCACCTCTTAACAGAGATGTTGTGATGCAATTGAACCATTCTCGTAGATTTTCTATCTAGGAATTTCTTTTTCTTCTCCGTTAATTTTACCTTGGATGAAGATATACTTTTTATTTAAATGTTAAATCAATCTACAAAAGTTGGGATATACTCGTAATTTATTGAAACTATGATTATAAAAAAAAATGAATAACGTTGAATATTTTGGCAACTTTTATTGCCTTCATATGAATAAGCGATATATTTTAACAAATATTTCTCCAAATGGCCGATCAAATACATAATCTGGTTTCGTTACTTTTTTAAACAATGATGTATAACTCTATGTTAAATAATTTATACCAATAAAAACGTGCATTTTCTAGAAGATTTATCGTATTTTATATGAATAACATGTTTTGCCTGTCTAAGGCTTTAGGCTTTTAAAAGTTTGATATTTTATTTGATAATGTGAATAATTATAATTAATGTTTATAATTGAAAATTGTTAATAATGAAATAGTCCATTATTTTGGCCGAAACAGTAATATACTTTAACATTCTAAACTGTTAAATAAAAAAAAAAACGTTGTTTTATGTATCACAATTGTGTCTTTATTTTAAGCAACAGCTGTTACGTCAATCTATGTTTGTTGATATCATCATCATAATAAAATTTCTAGAAAACAGATATTTTCATTCATATTGATTAAGCTTGTACATTTTTGATAAATCTCTTCTCTACGCTTTAAATGACCCCACAATTCATTATCTATATAATATTGAAGGAAAACAGATATTTTAACATAATCAAATGATTTTACTGAAATCACACATTTTAATTGCGGCTTCTATTTCCATGTAAATAACTTTTAAACAATATTTTAACCATTTTTTTGTTGTCCATTTGTTCCATATGCTAAAACCATCTCAGTGATTTTTATTTAATTTATCTTAAGATGTTATCTTGTAGTTAACATTTCTTCCCGATTTCGTAGTTCGGTATTTTATCTTGTATCGTTTTCGCGCACATTCTCCTTAGTGATCTCACTTCTCCGGCATTTATCCTTCTTTGTCAGCCTTAAGCTTCCACTTCCATACGCATTAAAACAAATATATTTGAACAGTATAATAATAGGAGAGTCATAAACAAAGCCAGCCGTAGAAAATAATCTCTTATACAGACAAAAGGTTAACATCCCCATTTGGAATCAGGTAAATGTCGAACGAGAGTAAACATACGTGTAAGGACACGTGGAAAGCTCGCGAGGAGGGCGTTATTGTGGAAGGGTGAAAAGGGGGAGGAGACAGCATCAATCCTCGTAGTTGAAGGATCGGGGCTAAGGAATTCAATAATGTGGTGATTTTTCTTTTTTTTTCTCCAGCGTTTCAGGTCGTGGCCTGATGAAAGAGTATTTGTGAAAATGTGCCTCAAATTAAAAGTAAATTGATTCATAAAAAATAATCAATTAAGTTGGGAAAAATATTGGAAAATATGGAAAAGTTACACTTTTAGTTCGATTACACAGTGAAGTTTTTAAACATGATAAGTTTAATTATATATACCAAATGGAAAGATTATTAAGATATCTTTAATATAGATATATTGTATTTTAATATATATTTTGAAAGATGTTCAATGCAGAATTAGCACAATAATTACAAGACATGCGTTTGCTCCATCATGACGTATGGAATAGAGGTCAGAGCTGATACCAATAGAACTAAGAACCTTAGAGTAGCAGAAATGCGAACCCTACGCTCCATTGCAGGCAAAATCCTCAGAAATTGGATCAGAAATGAAACGATAAGGTCTGTCTGTGGTGTTGGGGACATAATAAGATGGGGAAGCAGTAGAAGGTGCTTTTGGAGAGACCACGTGGACCGCACGGAGAATATAAGAATTGTAAAAAATGTTAAAGATGAAAACACAAGCAGCAAGAGATTACCAGAAAGGCCGCCAAAGAGACGGAGAGATGGCTGGACTTCATCATCATTAAATTGGGTAGTGGTCTAGGGGGTAGGACGCTTGGCTCCTGATCTAGAGGACTTGGGTTCGAGCCTGGACACGACCAGATTCCTTCTTCATAATAATGAGCTATTTTCTGCTCATATTGAAGATTGTAAAATAAATTCTAATATCATCGATTTAAATCATTGGTAGCCCACTCTCACAAACAAGTCATACAACCTAAACTAAGCGGAAGAAGACGAAAATGTTCAATGCAGAATTAGCAATATTTTATGATAGAATGAAAATGTGATGTTTTTAAAACAATATGAAATATTACTTTGTTGTGCTTTTAATAATACGATGACCTTCGTGGCAAAGTGGTAAGAGCTCTGTATGTCATAACTGGTGACGGTAGTGTGATTGTCATACTGTCTTTGGTCAGGTGTGGAATTCACGTGACAATAAAATGACGATAGAAAAACTAATAAAAAATAATTATTAATACATATAACAAATAGCCCAGGTTAATTTTAATTTTTTTTATTTTTTATAATAGTCTTTCTTTCTTTAGTTTTTATTATATATTTATATCCGAAGAGGAAGTATCTTCCGAAACATGTCGCGTTTTTAAAAAAATATGTTATTTTTAAATGACCTAGTAGCGCCAACCGTTTTTGCGCTATAGTGATCTTCCTCAGGGCTATACACAATCTCAATTATTTTTATGTTTTAAAGTTTAATTTAATTTAAAAAAATGTCAAACCACCAAGTAATGGTTCATTCAATCAAAGTTTAAATATTTTTGTGTTGTGACTTCTCCTTCACTTCTTCTTCTTTCTTCACCAGCCCGAGCGGTCCATCCTGTATCCTGGCTGATTTATCCCGCACAGTTTCCCCTCAGGTGAGTGAGTCTTAGCAGGAAATTGACGATTTAGATCAACTTTGCTATATTCAATAGAGCTTTCAGCGGAAAGATATAGGCGCTATACGAAACAGGGAACGAATTGAAAAAAAACGTGATTAATCTTAAATAACGTATCTCGCGTAGTTGTTATATTTATAAAGATAAATTATATTCGATGATTTCTATTTTGTTTACTACTACTAGTTTCGAGATCGAGTTAGGAATACAGCAATCCGAGAAATCTTGGAGGTCGAAGATGTGGTCAGATGGGGACGTCAAAGACGGCGATACTGGCATCAACATGTAAAAAGAATGAGCTTAAATAGGATACCATACATAGCTCTCCATGGAACGGTAAACAGACGACGCTGACCAGAAAGACCCCCGAAACGGTGGAGAGAAAGCTGGAGTTCAGACAATAACAGACTCCGGGGTCTACCAAAAGTGAAGAAGAAGAAGAAGACTACTAGTTTAATGTGAGACTTGGAAATCTACCGCAGACGTAATTGGAAAACTGTAGGTATTTAAAAAAGGTGTCTTGGCTAAATATTATATTTAAGATCTATTGGCCCCAAACGGTGTCAAATGCCGTTTTCTGGACCATGGCAGGCTAAAAGCCAATTAGAGAACAGACGCAAATGGCAGTGGATAGGTCACACTTTGAGACCGAACCCAGCCTGCATCACTCAGGCCGCACTAGACTGGTCCCCTATGGGAGGAAAGAGAAAGCGAGGCACACCTAGAGCCACCTGGAGAAGAGCCCTGCTAGACGAGGTTAAGGATGCAGGCCTCACTTGGGATGATGTTAGGCATGAGGTATGCGATAGAGTCGGGTGGAGAAGTTTCCTTGAGGCCCTATGTACCACGGAGGTATTTTTACTTAAGAATTTGAAAAACTTTGTTTAATCCACTATTTAATAAAAAAAATTAAAATAACACGACATGTTTCGGAGGATACCTCCATCTACCATCATCATCAGAGTTTTTCAATTCTCTAAGTCTATTACTATGGAATTCCATAGTGTTAATGCCTTAGCATTCAATAAGTTCATCTTTACGTTGATTGAAATTTTATGACCTATGGTAAAACATCCCTTTCTTAAACCAATGCAGTGATCCTTTCATAATTTTGTTCATAATACTTTCTTCCGCTCTACATTATTTCCTTACATTTAAAAATCTGTCGTACATCTTTTTACCACATATACCTATAAAGAATCTTATCTCTACCGCATTTATTCTGCTCCCATCCTTATTGTGTTAGTTCCATTGATTTTTTTTTAATTTTCACATGAAGCACTCACTTTGTGGTTTGACATTTTAAACTTATAGATATTAAAGATATAAATTCGAGGGATCGATTGGCAGAGGACGACCTCGCCAGGAGTACCTAGACCAGAGGCTGCACTTCTTATTGAGAGTTGCCGAGGATCGAGCGGAGTGGAAGAGGAGGTGCGTCGCCTTTCTGCAGACCAATCATTAGATTGAGACCGGAAAATTAGAAGATATAAAATAATAAAACGCTTTGTTATTCACCGAGGTATGGTTATTATAATTGATGCCAACATGAACTCGAGCTTCAACAGGGCAATATAACAACCTAGTTTTTGATAATATTTTTTTCAGTATCAGTTTTTAAGCTCAATACTTTTTTACCCGCACCAACCCTTCTTTCGACCTCACTGTTCGATCGGCCATCCGTTGTGAACACGCTTTTTAAGTAAACAAATTCTGGCACCTCCTCTACATTCTTCTGAATCACATTAATGTTTTAAAAACGACGCATTAAATAAAGCAGACCTGGCAACTTGGAGATATTCTAAATATTCTATACAATGTTGTTATGAACTAATAAACATTACATAGGCCGTAACATAATGAAGTATCGGCTTGTTCGGCCGTCCCCAGGGGGCCTTGTAACTTAATGTAACTAATGCGGGAAGGGATCCATAAATAACAAAAAAGTTTTGAGTAGTGTAATACCTGACCCCTGCCCTTAAACCTGAGCCTCCCTTCCCTTAAGACCCTCCCTCTTTCCGGATATTCTACATCCATTATACAGCAGCGCGCTATGTAGATTCCAGGTAAATAATATACACACACAGAGCGCACACTTGTTCAAATACAATAATGACTCCAAAGGACAACATTTCATGTTTGCAAAACCTTGTTCCGTAAATTGTAAGAAGTTTTAGCAATTAAAGAAGAATTTTAAAAGTAGAGATAGTACAAGCAAAATAACAAGTAGTTTGAATAAAATTACAACACCTATTTTGCTTATCACAGACATGGTTCGGTTATAACCTTTTCAATGTACCAATTTTAAAAATAAAAAAAACCTGCCTGTGATAAGTGAAAGTATTGTAATACTAAGTGCAATAATACTTGTTTCTATTTTTCTTTTTTATATACTTAGTATATACAACACTTATATTAAAAAATAAAATTACATAGTCATGCTTCGGACAAACAGTCCTTCTTCATTTAAGATACATTTAAAAAAATATCATAAAATTGTTTACATAATCTGACAGATGTTATAAAGATTTATTTAAGAGCGTTTATGCTTTTGTTATAACAAATATTATGATTCATTTTAAAATTTAAAATAATAATTCAAAGTTCTTATTGGGGTTCAGGTAATTACTTACAACAAAGGAAATATATCAAATATTGGACTTGGCCTTAAATTTGTTTAATTATTTATAATATTTACTTTATTTTTAATTGATTTTATAATTTCTTAAATTTCGATTTTGCTCAAAGCTATTATATATTTCTATTATTAACATGCAAAATTTCACCCCCAATATCTTTATAAAATAAATGATCTTTTTCTATCAGGTGGTTAGCAAATTCTTTATTTAAAATTACGCCTTGTTTTACCAATTTAAAAAAAATATGAGCAATCACACCATTTCAGTTTATAAATCCCTGATTGAGAAAATTTATCTTCCTTGTTTTTATTATTTTTTATCAATTTAGCTAAGAGTAATAGCAGTAATATTTATTCAAATATGAATCCGCTACACAAAGTAAAGGTGAATATAAAAGAAAAAATAACAAGTAGTTCGTTAAAAGCTGTCGTTAAAAGCAAAACTATTTATATAATTTAAGATGGCCCATGCATAGTTGTGTTGTTATACAGGTTAAACTATCCAATAAAAATAATAGAGATTACCGATATTTGAATGAATTTTTTACAATTAAAATTTAATTTGATTTTTTTTTAATAACATCGTATTTTACACTTTTGTTCACCTTTCACAAACACGTTTCGGGCTACAGACGCCCTTCTTCAGTGTAGAAAGTTGACAATATAATTTTTTTACTTACATACTGAATGAGAAATAAAAAGGGAGGGAGGAATTAAGTCTAGGGGTAGGGTTAAATATTATTTAGTTAGAATTATGGGACAATGGAAACAAATCGATTTTTGGACTTTAAGTTAAGTTAATTTGGTTGTTTATTAAATATTGCTTTTTATTTTTTTATTTCAAGGTAATTTAATGTTATATTTATATTATTAACGCGAAAATTTTAAAGTTATTTATGGAAGGTGCAAATAAGGGTTGCTGGGCGAAAGATTGTAATGAACAAACTTATGAATAGATCAATCCGTTGGTTTCCACACATATAATGTGTAATAAAGTATACGTAAACAATGTGAATGGAGTACCAAGTCAAAAGAAACCGAGAAAAACGTGACGTACCAAATTAATCAAATTTTAAAGGCGATTATGTTAGAAGATGGAAAAATCGATGTGCATGTGTGACTCGCTGTATGAATGTGGAGGAAGTAGGAGAGGTGTGTAAAGATAGAGTGGTTAAGCATTCCATTCTCTCTGTTTATTCGTGCGGAGAAATGGCGTGATGGTAATGAACAGGAAAGTATTCAGCCTCATTAGCGTCGTACTTGTTCGTGTGTGGATGCATTCAAATCGTCGACATACATGTTTTTACAATTTGTATTAATAAATAATTTAGAATTTTAATAATATATATGGTTTGTTTGTTTGCATATAAGGTATATTTTAAATCGAATGGTAAATTAAAATATTGTTCGTTTCAGATGGCGTCTAAAAAGCAAGAAAGAGAAAATAATTGGCCTGGAGTATTGTGTGATAAGCTGAGAATTCAAGAAGGGACTGAAGCGAGGAGCCAGCATTCTTCCGCCAGGAACCGCTGTTCAAATATTGTGCAACACATTCCTCACATAATTAGGCTCGAGTGTTGCCAGGATCAAGGACTGACGAGGGTCGCTTGAAAGGGATTCTAGATACAGGACACAAGGGCCAGGTGATGGAGATGATTATTATTGGCCAGAGAGGCCCCACTTCAAAGGGACGCTTTGATGATTTAGTGCCCTCGCAGCCTGCTGAGGGCGGTATGCTAAATGCGCCCTGTCATCTGATGTAATCATATTTGCCAATTAACATAATTTTGAATGAATTTCTGCAGTATAAAGTTATGAATTTATTTATCTTTTTATTTTTATATACTTTGTATATACTCGTACAACGCTTATTTAAAAAAAAATACATATCAGACTTGTATCGGACACCCGGTCCTTCTTCAGTGATACATATTATAAAGATACATTTTTTTTTGTGAATGTATACTTATACTATACGAATACTGGATTTCACCCATGGTGGGTGATTAATTCATGAAATTTAATTGTATCTCAATAGAGACGAAGATGCAAACTGGAAACTGAATACGGTTAATCAGGGTGTTTACAGGACTTATGACCTGTCATTGGTTGGGTTAAGCATATAAAGATACATATTTAAAATATTGTTATGAGAATTTTTAAATATCTTCTTCTTCTTCTTCTTTGCTAGCCTTCTTCCCTCCACTGCTGGATATAGGCCTCTTCCAATTTCTTCCACTCGTATCTATCCTGCCTCCTTTGTATCCAAGATTTTCCAACGTTTTTGATAATATCATCGGTCCATCTCATATATACATATGTATCTTTATAATATGTATCACTGAAGAAGGACCGGTTGTCCGAAACATGTCTGTTATGTAATTAATTTTTTTTTAAAGTAAGTGTTTTATATACAAAGTATATATAAAAAAGACAAATAAAACATATACAACACAAAGTATGGCAAACATAGAAGAAATTATGAATTTATTATTATTATTTCATCGTGTTATAACATATTTATATTATAATCATAACATATTTTAGTAGGTGCGACATAATGGTTGGTTAGTTAGTCTTATATAGTGCAATATAAAATTTCTAATTTACCATTATCTCTCGTCCACTTTTATATCTAAACTCAGTCTTGTCATATTAATTCACTCACAGCTTTCAGCTCGTTTAAGTCAAATCGTTAAGATGAATTTGTTAGTTTAAAAGTATATCAGTAATTTACCTGTGAAAAAGACCGGAGCATTTTCACGTTATCCTTGTCGATTGCACATACCTGTAACAAAATAATACAATTAAGTAAAAAACTAGTGTACATGTAATTAATCTACACATTTGAGAGAATGGTGTTATGGAAAATCCTGGAGCTCTTGAACGACGAAGGAACCTAGAGAATGATGTTAAATGAGGAATTGTATAACGTCTACAAAGCACCCAAGCTCTCTATATATTTTAGATTGGGTAAGCTGAGATGGGCTAAACATGTGAAGAGAATGCCGTCATCTTGGGCCCCAAAGAGAACTCTTGAAGGATATACGGTGTAAGGAGAAGCGTCGGTGGGCCTAGATTCCGATGAAAGGACGAAGTGCGAAAGGACGCTGCATAACTACTGCAAATGAGAGACTGGAAGGCCGCAGCCATCAAAGAGGAAGAATAACATACAACTTTTATTTACTAATTAATACGAATGAAAACGCCCGTTTTCTAAAATATGCCATTCCAATAAAATATAATAAAATTTCTAGAAAACAAACGTTTTCATTCGTACTGGTTAATTCATAAGAATTTCTATACTGTTCAAGATACAATTAATAATTTTAGATAAACTTTAGGCGTTAACACTGTAGAATTCCATAATGACGATTTTTTATGAATTAAAACGCTCTTCTATCTAACTACTAAAACATCTAAAACATCGTTTTACGATGATGAAGGTGTAAGCCTTCGAAACATGTCGAAAAAAATAAACTCTAAAGTGGTTTAATCCATAAAAATTAATAATTATTTACTCTTCGTTTTTTATATTATATTATTTGCAAATATCTATAATTAAAATTCACAAACTGATGTATATAGTAATCAAACATTATTTAAGATTATAAACTTATTTATTCGAATTGCAAATTATTTTTCGATAAAAAACTAAATATGAGAAATGATTTTGTAATACTATTTACATCAGTATATTTTTTTGTGCTCTCAAATTTGAAAATGATTTGAATGAAGGTTTAATTATTGAAAAAAAATTACAAGTATGAAAACATAACAAATTGGCTATGGAATTTTAAAATGAGCTTTAAAATTGTTTCCTAAGGTCTCTAGAAATATAAAACAATATCAAATTAGCTTCAGCTTTGTAAGTGATACAAATTTTGCACATTTTTCAAAATTCATTGAGCAATACGTTATTCGAAGCAGCGCAGGACCTACGCACAAAGTACAAACAAATCCGAGCACCGTTGAACATTCATCATTGTTAAGTTCAATTCTCCAACAAATATGCGCGGAGATCAATCTTCCTTCCGCCATCTATCGTGTGGCGTAGTTCTCTGGGGCTCTATCGAGACGTGTACGTGTATAACGTACACGCCGGATGAGTAAATACACTCGCGTTATAAAGGAAATATCCATCAGTAAAATGGTTTACACAAAAAGGACAATAAAACAAGATTTTTCAGGACTGGACCAAAATAAAGAATACTTGACTCATAATAGAGTGAATTTGGTACAATCTGTTTCATAGTACTACAACATCGTTCAATTCAGTTTGTATATTTTACCTTAAAAATGATTTGAATTTTCATCTTAACATCTGTTTTATATACGTTGAATTAGATCATATATGGACATATTGCTCAGCAAGTTGATGTATATCACTTTAAATTAAATAAAAAATACGAATGAAATGGTATGTTTTCTAGAAGCTTTATTATAGTTTATGTGAATGACGCGTTTTGCTCAGATGAAATGTTTGTAATTACATTTGGAAAGCTTTCGGCAGGCGAAACATGTCATTCACATATTGTGAAATATAATAGAACTTCTAAAAAACAGACGTTTTCATTTTGATAAATAAAAAAATATTTAAGGATTAATTGTATCTCAATAGAGACGAAGATGCAAATTGGAAACAGAATATGGTGGTCGAGGCGTTTACAGGACTTATGACCTGTCATTGGTTGGGTTAAGCGCACGCTTTATGTAATACAACATTCCCCATTCTACCCTTCTTACGACCACCATGTCTGACAAATTTTTGGAAGATGTACATTAGGGTGTCCCTTATTTTTCAAAGTTTTAATTTTACAATGCATAGGCTATTGTTTTATTCATTTGGGCCTAAAACATCCGAAACCAAATTTTTTCCTTATTCGGAACAGTGTAACCCGTGCCGACTTGCGCCCAAAGATGTCCCATACAAATTGCGTCACAGGAGCGGCGCGTTGTCGTTGTTATTAGCATTTAGTTTCGGCTTATCGGGTAGGAACCATGGATTGTTTTATATTTCGAAGATGTCAGTAGAACTAAGAAGCAATTAAAAAAGTATTTTCTTGGTTGGTGAAGTAAATCATCAAATAACAGGTGCAAACAACTATCTAATCTTTAAGTTCTCGCAGTTCTATTTTTCAAAATACGTGAAGTTAATTTGACTTTTAATGAAAGCGCAAATCTTGTCATTCTGGAGTCCAATATATTCTGAAAAAAGGCTAGAATACCTACCAGAGCTGTTCGTAATTATGTTAAGAAGTTAGTCTGACGTCTGTCTTTATCAGGTCTGACGAGAACTGCAAAAAATAGCAAGAAGATTCAGGGCTTTTACATAGGCCCGCGAAGAGAACTTTCATCTTGAATTAGATAATTTATTCGATACCGCACACCCCGATGCTCTTGAATGTGCTATGATACGACAGCATCATATACAGGATACTTGAACGGAGCTTGTGTGCAAAAACTAGAAGGAGGTTTGTTATTCTTTGCTGGCCGCCATCATATTATATAAGAACTGATGCTCTAAAGTGCGTTTGAATCGCAAAATCGATTGTACGAGATGATTATAGGGAACTCATATTGAGCATGCTGTTGTTTTTCTGGGTGGAGGCAATGAAAATAAAATAAACAGACCTGCTGGCCCAATGCATCAAGCACGATGGATGGCAAGAGCTATTTACTGCAATAAAAATACATTTGCTGCAGTCCCAGTTTAAAATGTGCGCTAAGGACAAACAAGCTTTACCAGATGTTTGTTTATTTATTGTGTCAGTTTATGTAAAGCCCTGGCTTGAATGTAGTTTGGCGATAAAAGCTCCAAATGAAGATTTTTGTTTTTTAAAGACCTTAAAAGATTACGAAGAAGTTGACGATTTCCAAAGCGGCTTTAAACAAGTTCAGTCAACATTTGTGGTACTTGTCAGAGGAAATAGCCGTCCTTTTAATTTTTGATGACAACGTTGATGAGCAGACCAAAGGAAACATTGTAGAAAACTTACAAAAATAAAGTTTTGGTGAATCGGGAAAGAGATATGTTCCATCGAAGGAACAGATGTCTGGCTCTCTATATGGTACGTAAGTAGTGTTTAATCTGGTTTTTAATTTAAAACTAATTTGTTTTATTTATAGGTACTACAAGTATTTGTTATCTTGTTTTATGGAAATCTTTGAGTGATTTTGTTTCTGTAAAGAGAAAAGATTTATTTTCAAAACTAAAACATGATAGTAATTTCCTTAAAGAAATTGTATCTTCATAGAAAGACAGCGCGGCGTTTGTGGAAGTTAAAAAGAAGGTTACTAGCTTAAAAGCAGTAAATGACACAGCTGAAAGAGCTGTTAATCTTATGACAGACTTTCATGGTTAGACTACCACAGATGAAGAACATAAGCAGTTCATATTATGTTGTGTGCAAGAACATAGAAAAATTTACCCAGACTGTAAAAGAAGAGATTTTGAAGAGGAAATATCCAAGTAAATAAATATAAATTTGGATCTTTTTTGATGATTACAAGAAGAACATTATATAAATATGTGGTTTCATCAATATTTATCTAATATAGTGGTTTTATGTGATCATCTACAACTACATTTAAGAGACACTTAAATCACCTATTTTCTAAAACTTTGAGGGCAAGTCGGCACGGGTTAGAATTAACGTAGGAAGTTGAAATTCTGTATTTGGGTAACTAGTAGACTATTAAACATAATTAGGGGGTATGCGTTTCAATAATCCAAAAAAAATATTTTTTGCCCATATAAGGGACACCCTAATGTACATATGCTACAATATAACACCACACTTCACATTTTTTAAAGTTCAATCTACACTAGCGCCATCTATTAAGATTGGAGATAAGGCATAAAGCAGAAGGTCTTTATTAACGACGATTACGATATAAATATTTAAATTTAACAGATATCTTGGCGGCAACTAAGATATCTGTTGAATTTAAATATTTATATACCTTACGGAACAAAAAAAAACAAACATAAATGTATATAAACATGAAACATACCCCGGGAAACATAGGAGAAGTAAAACCATATTAAAATCATCCATATGAAATAAGCTTATCATTGACATGAAGAAGAAGACTTATATTATATATATATTTTTATATGCGTATTTACGAAGCTTAATTTTTGTTTTAAAATATAATGTAACTTATGTCTCATTAAAATGGCTCTCAACCAGCAGATTAAGAATTTCATTTGAATTTTGATGACAACATTTAAATTTGCATCACTTAAATTTTATGATATAATAACAACCCTAATGGTGTTCTTGTACCGACGTTTGTGTATGGAAGCGAAGCATGGGACTGGCAAAAGAAGGATAAAAGTATAATAGAATAAATGCAGTAGAAATGAGATCTCTGTGAATAATAGAGTATTGAATAAAAATATAAGAAGTGAATGCGGTGCGAATGATGGTGTTATGAATAAAATAATTTATTTATTGATTTATTTATTAATTAAGGGTAACATACAGCGATATCAATAACATATATATAAAAGAAACATTTCGAATAATTAAAATAAGGCCAATTACATGCTACCACAAATATAAAATGTAGGATCATTAAGCAAATGTAGGATCATTAAGATGGTTTGAATGAATGAAGAAAAAGTGGTAAGAAAAGTTTATGTTAGCTATGTAAATGGAACTAGAAATAGAGGGAGATCGAGGAAAACGTACCATGATTAAATAAATCAAAAATTGAATGTCGGCCGCGTGTGGAGTCAGAGAAATCGACGCGCGTGTATGATACGATGTATGAATGTTGAGGAAGCGAGAGAAATATCTCAGGAAAGAAAAATGTGACAGTCCATTCTTTCTGCCTACTCCTTTGGAGAAACGGCGTGATGGTTAGTTAGTTAGTTATAACAACCCTATTTTGATAATGTAATAAAAATAATATGATATACAATTTTCGGTACGTATTAATTTCAAAGTGTTCTACAAATATATAAAATAAGCTAGAAACATCTGGTGAGTTAGAAAATATTGCGTACGTCTTCCGTTTCTCTCCTTATCTCCTCGTCCTTTTTAATAACGGGAAAAACGATAAATCTATTTTTTCCCTCTAGCGCAAGCCCGCCGCACTACAATACTCCTGGATAGAGCCAATACGCGGCCCATAGGCGTTACAACGTACAAGCAGATTCTTCCCAGATACATTATACTCGTATTGTAATGGTCCGTAGACTGAGTTTATTGCTTTATGAAAAATAATCTAAAATCCGAATTAAATTGTACAATGCAATTAAGCATATAAAAATCTTAGAAAAAATATAAAATAATTAAATGCATTCGTTTCTCTTTTTCTAACTAACTAACTAACTAACCATCACGCCGTCTCCCCGAAAGGGTAGGCAGAAATAATGGTGTCACACTTTTACTGATACGGCACTTCATCCTTCTCTTTTCGCCCC
Organism: Lepidostoma basale; assembly: GCA_022606425.2. Classification (NCBI taxonomy): domain Eukaryota; kingdom Metazoa; phylum Arthropoda; class Insecta; order Trichoptera; family Lepidostomatidae; genus Lepidostoma; species Lepidostoma basale. Next base: position 450,072 of record JAHDVF020000075.1, on the reverse strand, counting down.
GCGGGAGACGCAGTGTGATGGGTTGCGAACCTCATCGCCACCAATAGGCATCTCCCGCGCACACTTCGATCGTCCAACACTCACAAAACAAATATTATAAAATACAATGATATAAAATAAAATAAAAAAGAAAAAATAATTTAACACAAAATGTTATTTTAAGATGATGCACATATCTGGTTTCTCTTTTTCTTTTTTATATAAATATAATATATTTGTATATACAACACTGACATTTAATTTTTTTTTTTTTTAATTACATAGACATGTTTCGGACAACCGGTCCTTCTTCAGTGATACATATTATAAAGATACATATTTAACATCTGTCAGATCATGTAAACAATTTAATAATATTATAAATATGTATCCTTATAATATGTATCACTGAAGATGGACTGGTTGTCCGAAACATGTCTATGTAATTTTAATTTTTTTTAATGTAAGTGTTGTATATACAAAGTATAAGTTAAAGAAAAAGAGAAACAAAGCATCTACAACACAAAGTATGGCGAATAAAGATGAAACGCATTCGTATTTATTACGAATATTTAAAATAATTTTCGGTATAAACATGTTTGTTTTGTAATTATATTTTTTATTATTTTAAGAAACACTTTAATTTTGGACCCCTTTGAGCAACTTTTATCATTTGTAAACACATTCTCGTTGGTGACAGTTATACATTTTCCTGGAAACACACATTTTTATGTCTTTCTCTTGCCTCTTGATTATTATAAGCATCCTCCACCTTGCAGATCTCGCGGATAGCCATGTTCCTCACCCTATATCGAATAGTCCTTCCTGATATCATCCCCAGCGTCCTCATCTCTGCCACCCGTACTTTAGCTTTCGTTCTTGTGGTATCCGCTCTGGTGTCAATGGTATATCGCACGCTTAATAGTAAACTGATCGATTATGGTTAAGGTTATAATTGAGTTAACATTAGACAGAGGCTTGTGTTAACGCCATCTATCTCTTTTTCACAATGTTAACGCTATCCATTCGTAGAACAATAATCGTTCACAATGTTAACGCTATCCATTCGTACGTGTTTTTTGACTGATTTTGTTAAAACACCGACTCATGTCAGATTGAGCTAAACTTGCTTTTTTGAGTTAAGCCAGTGTTCTATAAAGCGTGCGATATATCAGTATAGGCCTATTTAGTATTATAATTATTATTTCGATTAATCGCTCTTTACATCATTATAGCTTGAGATAAATTGGTGTAAAGGGTATAGCTATCATATTGATTCTCGTGATATGTCATAGGTAACTAATTTTATTGTCACAGAAATTTTATACCAGACCAAAGACAATGGGACAATCATACTGCCATCGCCGGGAATCGAACCCGGGACCTTTGGTGTGGCAGTAGTAAGCAAATGCTTACCATTCGGCCACGGAGGTAGTCATCCTATACTGTACTTTGAGGTAAAAATTTTCATTTTCATATTCTTTATATCAAAAATAACAATATCAAAAATCTAAAAATGTATAATAAAAACAAAAATATTTTTGACACAAAATTTCCTTATTATTATGTATTTAGTGTGCTTCCACTTGTGTTTATGTTCGACCGGTTTCCGCAGCTTAGGTCCAAAACTGGTCGAACATAAACACAATATAATAATAATAATAAATTGGATAATTTGTAGAGCGCCATTTTTATGAATTACTCATCTCAAGGGCGCTGTAGAAGATGCTCCGTTTTATCAACTAGATAATAATACTAATAATAATGATAACAAAATGATAAACATATTTAGTATGAGAGCTGCACCTGACGAAGTCGATCAGCCCTTCCTGTCAGGAAATAATAATTTGAAAAGGTGTGTTTTGAGTCTCGATCTAAACTCCGATTGATTCTCAATGCACTTAAGGTCTGCTGGAAGACTGTTCCAGGCTGAAGGGCCAGCTACCGCGAAGGCTCGGTCGCCAAAGTTTGTGCTTGGAAAGCGTTTTGGCACAGTCAATCTACCGATCGCAGAAGACTTACACAAGTGAAAGCACACTAAATACATAATAATAAAGAAATTTTGTATAATTTTTTTTTTGTTTTCATCATTTAAAATGAACTTCTACCAATAAATTTCAATTAAAAACATTAATTATTCTAAAAATGAAGGTAACTTTAAATTATGAAATAATATATTATAAAGAAATAATTCTGCGAATTACAGACATAACATCTTTATTTTTGAATTTATACAAATATACAATAAAATCGAAAAGTGTAAGATCAGGTTTCAATGAACATTGCGTAATATGAAACTTCTAGTATCGATTGTGAAATAGAAAGTTTAGACAGATTGACCAGTGGATTTTTTCACGAATTATTTTTTTAGTCGGCACGCCACTGGAAGTGCGTAGCAGCCGCCCCGAACGCCTGGCACTGCCTACGCGGCAGAGTATCTGCAGGAAGGGAGGCATAACTTACCGATATCGGCTAAGCGCCATAAAACAGCGTTAGTCGGAGCTTCCCAAACGTTACCAAAAGCTCGATGAAACATAATAATGGGTTTTTCAATAATACACATTTTTTTTAATTACTCAAAGAAATTTTATGTTATTGGTTAACGCGGAAATAAGGCTGCAATATCAGCAAATAAGTACTTCTTATTTTTTTTAAATTTCGCCTCTTCACTGTTAGATACAGGCCTATTAGATGTTTTTACACTCGTTTCTGTATGGTCCCTCCTGTATTCAGGTCGTCTCAGCTATTCGAGCAGTGTCATCAGTTTATTTTTAAATTTTTAGTTGTATCTCAATAGAGACGAAGACGCAAACTGGAAACTGAACATGGATGATCAAGGTGTTTACAGGACTTATGACCTGTCATTGGTTGGGTTAAGCGCACGCTTTATGTAATTACAACATTCCCCATTCCACCTTTGGTATTATGATCATGGATGACAAATTTTTGGAAGATGTACGATACGATGTACGATATTCGTATATATACTTCAAAATCAATATCTATCTTCACGTGTCAGTTTCAGTCAGCCATCTATGTAGATTTGGTTGCACTTGTGAATTTTTCAAGATTAACCTATACAACCGACCCACTAACACCATCTATGGAGAATGATTTTCGGCATTTAGCAAACTACTTTATTAACACAATGCGAAGGCTGTCGCCTAACATATTGTTAGAAGCCGCTAGGAGTATTATTCCATTCTATATGCCAAAGAATTTGACCAGAATATTTGAAGAACAAATATTTGTGAGTGTATACTTATACGAGTACCTGTATACGAAATCCTGGATTTACACCAAAGGGTGGTTAATTCAAATTGAATTAACCACCCTTTGGTGTAAATCCAGGATTTCGTATACAGGTATAAGTACCTATACACTCAAAAATATTAGTTTATTTTAAGGTGGCCTTTTTAAATTTTTTTTTTATAAAGAACATAGAAGTTCCCGCCGCATACCCGAGGCTGTTATAGGACGAAGCGACGCCTTTTTGTCAGCCATGCCTCGCTCGTTCATTCCCTGGGCCTGTCCACGGTCCATCCAGGACTTACATTTAAAGACGGCAACAACAAGGTGGTGCCAGACCACATTTAATCTACCCTATCTTACTTCTATGAACCGCTCCCAATTTAAGGTGGCCTCCTGATAGTCCAATTATTTGTCCATAGCCTTTATTAAAATATTATCGGTGTCAATTTGGTATTGTCCTATCGGGCTATATATCCAGCCTATTGCGTTTTCAGTCGAATTAAGAAAATATCACTGAGATATTGTTAGCATATGAAACTAATGAATGGGCGAAAAATGATTACAAGCATTCCAGTAAACACGGCTCGGCTTAATTATACACAATGCCGTAATGCCACTGGTGGCCGCTACGTAGGCGCACCATCAATACTGTAAGGCCACTTTGCATTAAAAATGATTCCAGTAGGAATTACATTTTTTTGTATGGCTAGCGTAATCTATACACTATATCTGCAAGAAAAATTAACCTTCTAACGTTGAACGAACTAACTAACAAACTAACCATCACACCGTCTCCACGAAGGGGTAGGTAGAAAGAATAGACTGCCACACTTTTCTTTCATGACATATTTCTCTCGCTTCCTCAACATACATACATAGTGTCATGCACGCGCGTCGATTTCTCTGACTCCTCACACGACCGACATTCAATATTTGATTTATTTGATCATGCCACGTTTTCTTCGGTCTTTCTCTATTTCTGGTTCCATTTACATCATTAACATATAATTTTTTTACCATTCTTTCTTCATTCATTCTTTCCATATGTCCAAACCATCTTAATGATCCTTTCATTATTTTGTTCATAACACCATCATTTGCACCGCATTCACTTATTATAATTTCATTCGACACTCTATCATACACAGAGTATCCACACAATCGTCTAAGACATCTCATTCCTACTGCATTGATTCTATTTTCGTCTTTCTTTTGCCAGTTCCATGCTTCGCTTCTATACATAAGGGTCGGTAGAAGAACACCATCGTGCACTGCCATTCTAGCTTTTTTGGATAGGTTTTTGTTTGCGATGACAATTTTAAGGGCACCATTCACTTTGTTGCCTGCCCCAACCCTCCTTTCAATATCCCTATCCACTGTAAACATACTACCTAAATACACGAACTCAACTTCTTGCTCCAAATTTTCACCATTCACGCTAATGTTTAACGATCTTATTGAAAAAGGGATTTTCGTAGTAGTCGAGCATTAGGGTTACCACTTATGGTGAGATTGATATAAAGGATGATATAAAGATGCAGCGTTCACATTAAGATTTAAAACACGTCTTAATGCGCCCCTGAGGTGATTACATTACAAAAACGGCGCTTTAAAAGTTAGCATATTATTATTATTAGTATTATTATTATTATTATTATTATGATTGTCCATATACAGATTAAATAACCACGGGGACATTACGCAACCTTGTTTGACACCTTTATTGATATCAAACCAGGCTGTAAGATCTCCATTTACTCTGACACTAGCAGTGCTTTCCGTGTATAGCGACTTAATGGCCGTGATCAGTTTTGTCCAAGGTAATGATTTTTGAAAAGGAAGAAACCACGACAGTCTGCAACATTAGCGTGAATGGTGAAAACTTGGAGCAAGTAGTTGAGTTTGTGTATTTAGGTAGTATGTTTACAAGAGATGGGAGAGTGGAGAGGGATATTGAAAGAAGGGTTGAGGGCAGGCAACAAAGTGAATGGTGCACTTAAAGTTGTCATCGCAAACAAAAACCTATCCAAAAAAGCTAGAATAGCAGTGCACAATGGTGTTCTTCTACCGACCCTTATGTATAGAAGCGAAGCATGGAACTGGCAAAGGAAGGATGAAAGTAGAATAAATGCAGTAGAAATGAGATCTCTTAGACGAATGTGTGGATATTCTGTGTATGATAGAGTGTCGAATGAAAATATAAGAAGTGAATGCGGTGCGAATGATGGTGTCATGAACAAAATAATGAAAGGATCATTAAGATGGTTTGGACATATGGAAAGAATGAATGAAGAAAGAATGGTAAAAAAATTATATGTTAATGATGTAAATGGTACCAGAAATAGAGGAAGACCAAGGAAAACGTGGCACGATCAAATAAATCAAATATTGAATGTCGGCCATGTGAGGAGTCAGAGAAATCGACGCGCGTGCATGACACGATGTATGAATGTTGAGGAAGCGAGAGAAATATGTCAGGAAAGAAAGGTGTGGCAGTCCATTCTTTCTGCCTACCCCTTCGGGGAGACGGCGTGATGGTTAGTTAGTTTGTTAGTTATTATTATTATTCTTCCCAGAAACTTATTGTAATGTGTGAATATGGGTCTCGCACCATAGTTTGGGGATTAGAGAATCAGCTACAATATGGTGTTAAATTTTTCACACCATTTTGTATGATGAACCATAATTTATTATTGCAAGAAATCCTCGCAGTGTTCCTCTACTTTATGGCCCGCGAGGGGCGAGCATCTTGCGCGCGTTATTCAAATTATCCGGTCCAGAAATTACGGGGAAAGGGTACATTATTACTTGCCCACCCAATACGTACAACACCAATAGACGAAGGACTTATAAACTAACAAGTTTCCCCAAACGAATATTTTTCTTAAATAGTCAATTGTTATGGCCGAAATACTATGATACTTTAACATTTTATAACTGTTAATGAAAAACTTTGTTTTTATATCACAATTGTAGTTTCATCAACCAACGTTGACATCATCAGGTGTTACAATAATAAATCAATACAATAATATATCATCATCAATATATCAATTTGATATATTATTGTAACACCTGATGATGTCAACATTGGTTGATGAAACAGCTGTCGTAAAATAAATACAATCGTGATATAAAAACATATTTTTTTCATTAACAGTTATATAATATTTTTCTTGTCTATTTATTTAAAGAACATTTTTTTAAAATAATATAAAATTTTCACAAGAAAATGTTGAGAAAACATCGCGTAGGTAGGTAGAAAGAATGGACGGCCACACTGAACTTTCCTGATATACTTTTCTTGATTCCTCAACATTCATACATTACGTCATGCATGCACGTCGATTTCTTCGACTCATCACGTGGCCAAAATTCAATATTTGGTTTGTTTGATTGTGACACGTTTTCCACGGTTTTCCTCTTCTTCCTCTTCTATTTATATCGTGAACATACACTTTTTGAACCATTATTTTTTCAATCAATCTTTCCATGTGTCCAAACTATCTTAATGATCCTTTCAGTATTTTGTTAATTACACTTCTTATATTTTCATTCGATACTCAATCATACACAGATGTCTTACATATTCGTCTAAGAGATCTAAATTCAACTGCATTTATTCTACTTCCACCGTTCTTTTGCCAGTTCTATGCTTTACTTCCATACATAAGGGTTATAAATAATACATATTAAGAAAGGAGCGCATAACGGAGTTTCAGATACAACTCTTATTTAGGTTAGTAAAGCTTGGAATTGACAAATTAATCGTGAAAACAGAACAAACGCAAAATAATTAAGATAACTATGAATACTGTATTGACATGCAATATGTATGATATCACATCGAACGAATAAATAAGGAATAATATAAGGCCGATGAACACGTTGAAAAGTAATAAGGCATAAGGCAGGTTAAGCAGGCATACAGATAGAGTTTATGATTTGAAAATTACGTTTATTATAAATGATGAAAATGAAAAAATATTGATGAAGAAGACCGAGACAAAATTAGCAAGACCAAATTAAATAATAGATTAAAGTCAGTCATGTTTAAAATTGAAAATGTCGATTACGGTGCTTGAAACGATGTATGAATCAAGAGAAAGTTCGTGAGGTATGTCAGGATAGACAGTTAAGCAGTTAATCTTCTCAGTCTGTTTCTTTGTAAAACGGCGTGATGATAAGTGAGCTAGCTAGTTTGTAAAAGGTGATGTGCTTTACGAAAAAGAAGAAATTTAATTGATATTCAAAATTATAAAAAACTTGGATTGTATTCTGAAAAACACAAATTTGTTCCCAAGCATATGCCAGGATCATTTTCAAAACAATAGCCTGAAACGTAGTCTACATAATGTATTGAGTTGATTGATTATTGTTACCTTAATTTCTTCTTCTTCTTTATGTATTTTTAGCGAACTGTTTAGACAGCATATCAACTTTTGTTCTGTGATAAAGACGTCGAGCTTTCTCTTCATCTCTTTGGTGGTTATCCTGGTGGTCGATGGCATTTGACGGCACATCTTGGGAATCCTCTTTGAGTCTATCCTTTCGATTTGATCCCTCCAGAATCGTCTTCTTGAACTACTCCATCTCACTCCATCTGCGAATCTTTTCGTTGGATTTCCTGTCCCTAAGGGTTTTACCCACGAATTTCATAATAACGGTATATAAAAAATAATTGGGAATAAAATAATAATAATAATTAAGAATTTAATATTAAGTGAGATGCGTGATGACCATAAGTTTTGATATATTAAGGGTATATCATTACTGAGGCATTTTCAAAATGTGTAATTTTATATCTTATTCGATAGTGTGTGAAATATGTTAATTCCTTAGAATGCTATAAATATTCTAGGAAAAAATGATTTGTCTTTAAAATTTAATAATATTCTTCATCTTCTTCTTCTGCTTTATTAAGGAATGTGTCCTGTTATGTCCAACTGTCTCGCCATCTTTTACGTGGTCTTCCTGCCGGTCGACTTCCTGTTGGTACTTTATTTGCGGCTATATTTATCACTCTTTCAGAACATGCTCTTTCCACATGATCTCTCCAGTAGCGTCTTCTCAGTCTTCCCTATCGTACGACATCTTCTACATTGCAGATCTTACTTATTTTAGAATTTCTTATTCTGTCTCAGGGTGTCATTCCCGCAACGGATCGGAGAGTCTACATTACTGTGGTTCTTAGGAGACTTTTTGTTCTGATGGTATCAGCTATCGTTTCTATTCTATATGTCGACGTACGCATGTCTTCTAGATTCAAATTTTGCTCTCCTTTAGCATATTTCTATTTTTCCAAACAGCATTCGTCAAGCAGCCAGCCACAACGGCGGCTCTGTTTGCTAGTTCACTTACTTCTCCGTAGAGGTCATTGCTGCTTGATACATCAACACCTAAGTACTTCTCACTATATTATTTGATAATCAAATATTATAATTTAGTAATTGAAGGCAAAGGCGTTATAACTGCGAAATTCCATTGTAATTCCGTTCAAATTTATTAAACATCTTTGATGTGCAGATATATATTTACAACTGAGGATGGAGGTCACCTCCGAAACGTTTCGTGGTAAATATTTTTATTTTTAAATATGTTTCATAAATTTAAGTGACACATAAACCGAGTTGTTTTTTTAGATTCCAAGGATATTATATATATTTTAATGTATTAATTCGAAGAAGTTAATAAAATAAACAATAACATGAAATGAGTATGCGCAATGTTAATTTATTTTACGAACCAATCCATAAGGACAAAACAATAAAGACTGTGACGCGAGTCGTAACAATTGGGATGTGGTAATAAATATTATGGTCTCCTCGAGAAATCGACTACAAGCTGATTGAATTTATTACAAAAAAATCATAAAAGAGATGTCATTTTACGTAAGATCAAATGATCTAAAATAATTCATTAATTTGTTGATTAGTTTTAATGACATTATTGTAAGGAATGGAGATATTGAAGTAGAAAAACTATATGGCACTTCTTTAGCAGACTAACTATTATGCTAGAGTGGTGTAGAAACGAAGGCTGAACCACTGTACTATTTAATCTTAAACCTTTTTTCATCCATACTCATGCATCGCCGACATATTTAAGTTCCTTCTGATATTTACGATTTTTTGCTTTCATATTGTTATATCATTTTCTTATCTTTGTAACACCGTTTTGTGTCCAAATGAGTCGCCTAAATGTTTTTCGTTTGTTATGTCTCATTTGTGTATTATGTATAAATAAATAAATAAATCGCGGCATGCACTCTTAATGTATATTTTTAAATTGACCATGCTTTCTTATTATTGTTTTTTGATAAATTAGATGATATAAATTTTTATGTCATTTGTCGGCCATGTGAGGAGTCAGAGAAATCGACGCGCGTGCATGACACGATGTATGAATGTTGAGGAAGCGAGAGAAATATGTCAGGAAAGAAAAGTGTGGTGGTCCATTCTTTCTGCCTACCCCTTTGGGGAGACGGCGTGATGGTTAGTTAGTTAGTTAGTCATTTTTTATCGGCCTACTACGGCATGATTTTGCCAATCACACAGCTTACAAATGTTATTATTCATTATTTTGTGAATCATTATAAATTATTTACATATTTTTTCCCTCAGTATTCTATCCAAAATCGCCATTTTGCACATTGCGATTTAATCGCGATAATTATTATTCTATTTTTTCGGTCGCCAAGTCCATATAATACTTGTAAAAATGACTGTTTTCTGTTTCTACATTTAATAATGTATACGACAGGTGAAACTTGTCATTCCCATAAACTACAACAATAAAAATTGAAAAATTGTCCCTTTTTTAACTTTGTACACAACATTAACTTTTAACCAACAAGACCATTGTTCAATGAATCCGTAACATAAAGTTATGGCAAATATTGAAGAAATATAATAAAACTTATTATATCTATATAAATAAAAGGCAATTTATGTGTGTGTGTGGACTATTTCTGAGGTTATTCCTGAGCTGATCATTTTCCATTTTATACACTTTACTAAATGGAGTACCCCGGTCGTCATAGGCATATTTTTGTTATTAATCGAGCTCTAATTAACTTCATAAATTAATAAATTTTCGTAGTGCGAGCGAGTATAGACCTTCATGTTCGTATCACCTGAGTATCAATCTTTAGAGTCTATATTCGCTTGGCGTGATTATAGCAAATTAGTTGCTTATTTGACTCTTAGCGTGGCGTTCTTTAATAATACACGCACGTTTTGCATCGCTATTTTGACTCTTTGTGTGGTCATCGTTAGTCGCGTCATCTATGTAAACGATGTCTGTCATCTATGGAAGTGAACGGTTTTGTTTTGAGTATTTACGGTGAGTATTTAATTAGTTACTTTTGCCGTTGAAATGAATACAGTTTCTTCTGTATTTAAGTAATTATATTACACACTGGCTGACAAATTATATTTCGTTATTAATTGCTTTTAGCCGTTCGATTGGTTACGTCTTCTCTGATCTGTCAAATTGTACGTCGTAGAATACGTAAGTATTTGAAATGAATACAGTTTCTTCTGTATTTAAGTAATTATATATCGTTTTACTTACGTGTTATTTTAGGTTATGACGACCCGGCCATTCTGGCAGGGCGAAGATGGATATCATTTTAACATCAAATTAATAAATCCAGCAAACGGTAAATAATAATTGTATTGTTTCAATGAAAATTATATTAATTCTTTAATGAACATGTTTGAACCTTTTTAAATTCTTGAAATGAATACAGATTATATTTCCGCATTACATATTTCAAAGTTGTAGTTCTAAATTATATCGAATAGAGAAGAAATTATATGTCGTTTTACTTACGTGTTATTTTAGGTTATGACGACCCGGCCGTTCTGGCAGGGCGAAGATGGATATCATTTTAACATCAAATTAATAAATCCAGCAAACGGTAAATAATAATTGTATTGTTTCAATGAAAATTATATTAATTCTTTAATGAACATGTTTGAACCTTTTTAAATTCTAATAGTTACTTATTTATTTAGACGTCCTCAACTTCGACGGAGGGACCCACACCTCGATATATGCGTAGATGAAGTGCAACCCGAAACCCAGGACGTCCTCAACTTCGATGGAGGGACGACATTGGATGCGTGTTGCCCAGGATCGACAGACATTGAAGCAGATGGAGGAGGCCTACGCCCAGGAGTGAACGGATATGAATTGTATATGTATGAATGTTTTATGCAAATGTGATATAGTATTATTATTTGTTTTTTTAATTTCACTTAAAATATTGAGGAAAAAAATTAAGACTGGACGTTTAATGGTTTAAACATAAAGCTGAAAAAGATATATATAAACTTTTTTTGGGTGGCATCTTTAGGGTAACGTTTGAACTACACTATATTATTAAATCATAACGCGCTTTTGCACAGCTATGTTTAAGACCAATTGGCATCAAAAACTCATTTCAGACTTTTTGTAAACTTGCCACCTTGGTAATGTCCAGCCTTCAATTGTTCAAGTCACATTAGTATTATTCAAGTTCACAGCAAGTTTGCTTGGATTAAAAAAATGTTTTAAAGATATGAACTGAATTAGGATACACACATTCTTGCACCTATACACATGTCATTTTATCCAATAAAATGATTGATATTGAACTTTAATTGTATTTCTTTAATATATATTGGGTGTATTTATATACTCCAATATAGCAATAGCGAAGCGTTGCCGGGTCAGCTAGTATAAAATAGATGAAAACTTGAAACAGTAACGCTCACGAAAAGAACAGTAGTGAAACTCCAAGTGACCCAGCGGGCAATGGAGAAGAGGATGTTGAACACCAGTCTGCGAGATAGGAAGCAAAATGAATGGATTCGAGAAAGGAACAATGTTGGAATCGGGTCGGTGTTGGATAAGCTGAAGTGGAATTGGGTCGGCCATGTGGCGAGACCAGACACACCCTGAAGTGGCGACCGGGAACCGACCAAAGAAATCCTGGCAGACCATAAGCAAGATGATCTGTTGACATCAAGAGAGTGGCAGGAGGTCAATGCTACAGAGTGGCGAGGGTTACAGCGTTGTGGAAGTCGGGAAGGGACGACTAAAAGCTAATGATGATGATGATGGAACAAATGTTTTTATTTGTTTTAATTATTTAATATGGAGTCTAACATCCTTGTTTTTAATGTTTTGAAAAAACAATAAATAAGTGAGTACAAGTGGAAAAAGTGATACATCATTGTATTTAGAACATTCAAAGGAATAACAATGTCACGATCACTGTGATATGAATATTCATTGAATAGCCATTATCCTAAAACAACTGCGCTGGGCTGGTCACGTGGTCCGAATGCCTGAGGCAAGACTCCCTAGAAAGATTATGTACCCTCAGCTTACCCAAGGAAAATGCTCACACGGTGGCCAAAAGAAGCGCTTTAGGGACTCCCCAAGACTGGCATCGACTGTGATTGCTGGGAAAAGACTACAGAGGACAGACCTAGGTGGAGAACAGCAGTACATAAAGGCACACAAGACTCTGAAGCACAGCGCAGAGACGACGCCGCTGAGGCTCCACTACAGGCGCCTTCCCCTGCCCCAGGTGCCCCAAAATACGTGGGTCCAGGATCGGGCTCTTCAGTCACATGCGGACCCACAACCGTGAAGGACAGTCTTCCTCGGACACGAGGGATAGCCGATGATGATGATGAATATCACTGTAGTACAATCATATGAAGATTAGTGGGTTCTACATTACGTAATCAAAATCTTTGCTAATACATAATCCCTTCCCCCCTCATCCCTCCAGAAACCTTTTAGCTTGCATTCCCAGAGAGTGCCTCCTCTCGCCACTGGACCGAGCCGATAACTTCAATTCCGTTCATCGCTCGACTTTTGCTTTCGCCAACGAAGTAATAAAAACTTTTCCCAATCGCCTGATACTTCTGCCAGTCGTACAAACTTTTACCGCTTAGGGGAGGGGGTGTTTTCGCTAGAACAACATTACTTTTACAACCAACACAGAGATATCTTATCAAAAGAAGGCGGATCAAAGAGCGCGAGTCCGCACTATGAGATGGTTTCTGAAGATTTTCATATTTTCGTCTATTCTCGATATACTTCTTTTGAAAACTTTTCTACTTTTTGTAATACCTGAATTGGGTTGAACATTCATTTAGATACTAGCTGTTGAATTTATTTTACTAACCTTTCTTACGAAAATGATCATATTTAACCTGACTCTGGTCAACATAATTTAATTCATTGTCTCCTTAACATTATGTAAACCTCCATATTAAATCATTAACACGAATTTAAACGTACATTTTTAAGAAATTTTATTGTAGTTTATAGAAATTATAATACATGTTTCATATTTCCAACTATTAAATAACCAACATATGAAACTCGTCAAAACTGAACTTTTTAACCTTTGAATTTCAACTTAAATATATTTTTCGTTTTGAAGAATGTATATGGTTTATCTTATTAGAATATTATTAAATATCTGAAGCCTAATTAAGAAGGCAATTGCGAAACCCCAAGAATAACGAAATGGAAAAACTGAGGAGTCAATGAAGATAAAATGTGCTGCTGTATGAATGTTTAGGAGTCCAGAGAATGATGCCATTATAAAATAAAATATGGCGGTCCACCTTGGTATTCAGTTGCGAAAACAAGTCTTATTAGTTTTAAAACAATATTCCAATAGTTTTTGAATTATTTTATCAAATATTATATTTTTTGTAATATCGTAAAATTATTGATTCTGTAGTGATCTGATGATGAATGTTAATAAGTCCAAGGTAATGATTTTTGAAAAGGAAGAAACCATGACAGTCTGCAACATTAGCGTGAATGGTGAAAATTTGGAGAAAGTAGTTGAGTTCGTGTATTTAGGTAGTATATTTACAAGAGATGGGCGAGTGGAGAGGGATATTGAAAGAAGGGTTGGGGCAGGCAACAAAGTGAATGGTGCAATTAAAGTTGTCATCGCAAACAAAAACCTATCAAAAAAAGCTAGAATGGCAGTGCACAATGGTGTTCTTCTACCAACCCTTATGTATGGAAGCGAAGCATGGAACTGGCAAAAGAAGGATGGAAAAAGAATAAATGCAGTAGAAATGAGATCTCTTAGACGAATGTGTGGATACTCTGTGTATGATAGAGTGTCGAATGAAAATATAAGAAGTGAATGCGGTGCGAATGATGGTGTCATGAACAAAATAATGAAAGGTTTATTAAGATGGTTTGGACATATGGAAAGAATGAATGAAGAAAGAATGGTAAAAAAATTATATGTTAATGATGTAAATGGAACCAGAAATAGAGGAAGACCGAGGAAAACGTGGCACGATCAAATAAATCAAATATTGAATGTCGGCCATGTGAGGAGTCAGAGAAATCGACGCGCGTGCATGGCACGATGTATGAACGTTGAGGAAGCGAGAAAAATATGTCAGGAAAGAAAAGTGTGGCAGTCCATTCTTTCTGCCTACCCCGTCGGTGAGACGGCGTGATGGTTAGTTAGTTAGTTTAATTTCCTAAAAGTTTAGTATCTATCAAACCACGTGATTCGATCAAAGTGATTGCATCTCGAAATTATCGATTTCTGAGGCGACTACAGAGCAGAGCACGGAATAATTATCAAGCGAACACTAACTTGCAACCGTGCCAAGTCTTAAGTCGACGTTAACATTCTCGAGTCGGTGCTGAGAACAGACCCAAGTTAGTTTGCGTTCGCCTTAGTGGCAGTCCGTAATACCGGCTTAGTTGGTAGTCCTGCTTATAAGTTAGATTAGAAGTCCCATCGGGCACACAATGACGTCAATGGGAGTATTTTCGGCGTTTGTGAGATCTATAATATAAAAACATGTTTATTGGAATAAAAACTATCTTTCGTCTCATAGTTATTGATAGTTTTGAGCGAATTCCGAAAGTTTTAAAATTAATCATATTTCTCGAAAAAGTTCGAAATTGTTTCGCATTCCAGCACAGTCGATCACAGTGGCATGATGTTAAAAGCGGATATCGATTAAATCCCTTTGGTTTCATTTATGAAATATAATAAATGGGTAGGTGGGTTTAGGAAAATGGCTCAGTGAAAATGGAGTATCGAGGAAAAGGTATAAACATGACCTGGAAGGTCTTTACAAAGAGCCTAACATAGTGGAGTTTATAAAAATATATCGTCATAGATTATTGGGACACTTTCAGCGAATGGAATAAAACTGAAATCCATGGATGATTTTCAATACATGACCAGATGGAAAGCGAAGTGCTGGAAGACCAACACATAGGTGGATAGATGGGCAATTGGTGTTACAAACTGAAGAAAGCCAGCGATGAACCGGGGAGAGTGCTGAAGAATTCTGGAGGAAGCCGGGGCCTATGGTAGGCTGTAACGACATTGATCAAATCAAATCAAATCAAATTAGTTTTTTAACTCAAGGTTTAAGGCATCTATTGAGTACAAGTAAAATATTATAAAAATACAACATAATACCAGGAACGTATTAGAGATGGTTCGACATAAGAAAAGAAGACAAGATACTTTCTAAAGTCAAGAGTATTTGTCCCCTGAACGTACCTTCACTAATATGAAAGACGCTGATCTCCGAGGAGACCACGTTCAGCAGACTAATTGCTCTTCCCAACGGTGTCACCGGAGGCAGATTGGTTCTGGTGGCCGGTAGGTAAAACAATCTGTGCTGTCGCTGTCGGAAAAATCTACCAGGGACAAAATGACCAACACCCTCTAGCACGGCCGAGTTATCGAAATATCCCTTGGGTAATGAGATGCCCATCTCTCCGAAGCTGTTAAGAATTGGTTCCAAGCATTCCTAAAAAAAATATGGGATAGAGCCACGGGTAACTACCATACTCCTTCATGTAGAGATACCTCAGAATATTTTTTGGAACTCTCTCCAGCATAACAGAATATCTCGCCTCGTTAGGACTCCTTATCACAGAACCACACATTGATTATGATGATGATGATGAAGGCCTAGGATACAGTTCACTTCAAGTCACCCGTGACAGCTTTATAAATTTAAAGTAATAAAAATATGATGTAATAACGCCATTTTTAAGGTTGTTCCAATAAATCTGTACTCCTTTTATAATAAAGCCTCTCCCATCTCCTGAATAAACGGAGGAATTTCAATATTGAATAGAGCTACAAGTAATTGAATAAATTTGAAGGACTTCAAAGAAAACGCTCCTATTGATTTTACTTACATATTTATAACGAGATTTTTCCGAAAAAAATAACCCGGAAGTAATAACGGTCGGTTTCTTTCTCATCAAATGTCATCTGTGAGTAATCTTTTAAAAAATATAATTTTTATTACAAGTTGTATAAAAATTGATGTTATGAATTTTTTCCATAAATAATTTATACAATAACTTTCAATGATATACAAAGACAGCATTGATATCTTTAACCAAGCAATTGAACTTTACTATAATAGGCATCAGAAGATACGCTTGCTTTGTGAGATAATCGTTATAATGCCAGGATTGATTTACCATTTTCTAATTAAGCAAAGATTACTCTAATAATGTATGAAGAACAATAGAAGAGGTCCAGGTTATCCTTAAATGACAGAATGCTGGAACAGGTTGCAAAGTTTAGTTATCTGGGAGTGGATCTGCTCAGTCAAAATGATTTTGTCAGTGAAACAATAGGAAAAGTCAACAAGGCTTCGGTGGTATCAGGTTGTCTCAAGGATATAAAATGGAAAAACAAGTATACTGACAGTAAGGTCAGAATATAAAATACCTGCGTAAGGCCTTTATTGACATTTAGCATTGAGACCAGAGCGGATACCACAAGAACGAAGGCTAAAGTACGGGTGGCAGAGATGAGGACGCTGAGGATGATAGCAGGAAGGACTATTCGAGATAGGGTGAGAAACACGGCCATCCATCGTGAGATGGAGCAGACAACGCAGAAGATACTGGAATGCACAGAGGATGGATCCCACCAGAATCCCACACGCCGTGGCGCATCAGATTCTCCCCGGAAGACCGCCGAAGAGATGGAGAGATAGCTGAGAGTCAACCTCCCAAGAGAGGCCAGTCTGATTTCAGGAACAGACCAAAGGTCTATAAGGAGAAGAAGAAGAAGAAGAAGAAGAATAGAAGAGGAAGAATTATTATGTGTAAATGGTTCTTCAAATTTAAAACAATCCATTATGGGAAAAAAAAACGTTATGCTTAGTGAATTCCAAGGATCAGATATATTATAGCTACGTTTTTTAACCAAATCAAGCAGCTTCGGGTTAAGAAATAAGGAATCTTCCAGGAATATTAGAAGTCTTCATCTCTTAATTAAAATCCACCTAGGTAGTGAATTGCCGATAGAAAATTTCCCAAATTGAAACGACCTTACCTTCGATTGCCTCATTTAGTAAGATGTATATTAAAATATTATTTTCTGTAACAATCAATACGTTTTTATTGCAATTAAGCGTATTAAAATACAGCGGAATATACAGTGAACAACTTGAATTCAGAAAAGTTGATAAAAATATAGATTGTTTTAACCACACAAAATACTTTATTTCTGTTTCATAATTTTTAAATATATTTTATATGAATGACATGTTTCGCCTATGTAAAGAGATATCACATATAGGTTTCAAATGGCAAACTTTTTATAATACCTTAGACAAGCGAAACGTGTCATTCACATAATATATAATAAAATTTCTAGAAGTTCACCCAAAAGATGAAGAGACAGTTGGACATCTTACATACATCCTAGGAAAAGGTTCAGAATAACAGAACATAGTCCCAAATCAAGCAGAAGAAGAAGAAGTTATGATTTAATTGTATCTCAATAGAGACGAAGATGCAAATTCGAAACTGAATATGGTTGATCAAGGTGTTTACAGGACTTATGACCTGTCATTGGTTGGGTTAAGCGCACGCTTTATGTAATTACAACATTTCCCATTCCACCTTTCTTTATGACCATGTCTGACAAATTTTTGGAAGTTGTATATATGTTAAAGTCCTATGCCAGATTTCACATGTCAGTTTCAATGTGCCATCTATGAAGATTTTGATTACATTTGTTAATCTTTTTATTTTATATATTTTATAACGTTATATATCATTCTAGAAAATAAAAAATCGTGTCATGAGTGAACGTCGATTTCTCCGACTCCTCTTTTGGCCAACGCGCGACGAATAATATCTGATTCGAACGTGCCACGTTTTTCTCGGTTTTCTCTATTTCTATTTTCGTTTACGTCATTTACGTTCACTCTCTTTATTATTCTTTCATTAATTTTTCCATACGTCCAAACTATATTATTAATGACCCTTTCATTATTTTGTTCTTAACACTTCCATTAGCATTGCATTCAATTCTTATATTTGCAATTTGACACTATCAATTTCAGATTTTCTACATTTCGTCTAAGGGATCTCATTTTTTGTATTTATTTAACATTATAACTAAATTTAAAAAAAAATAAAAAAAACATGAAAACTTGGTTCAAAATACATAAACCTTTGTTATTGTGATTACACAGGAAACTTATTGTTCTGAATTAAAATTAATCAAAGATAAGCACCGCTCTTGAATACAAATAGCACAGACTAGAAGTTATAATTGCTTGAATAATAATAAACACTTGAAATTATCTCGACGTAGCTTATATACAATACTTCGATAAACATCCTTTTAAATGGGAACTCTTTGTATTTGTATTGAAATTCTGGCAGATATACACCGCATTTCACGAAACAAAAGGGCCCGCCGGAGGTAAAAGGGCGCATTAGCGCGCCATGGGTGAACGTTCAGTTCGTGCGAAGGGCGAGCTTCACGAGAAAAGATTGAGCGGAGAATTCGGTTTACGCCTCATCGACATTCGAGGTTTTGAATAAATGTTTCAACCATTGGGAATATTGACATAAAAAACATTTGGTGTATAAAATAACAGCATCTTTATGTTATATAATACAGTGGAACCTCTCATAACGAGAACAATTCGTAACTCATTCTTACACGTTATGTGAATCACTCGTTAAGCGGAAACATTTGTCTACCTTCGTGGTAGAGTAGTAAGAGCTCAGACTTCCATACCGAAGATTCCGGGTTCGATTCCCGGCGTTGGCAGTGTGATTGTCACACTTTCTTTGGTCTGGTGTAGAATTCACGTGACAATAAAATGGCGATAGATTGGCTACGTATTACATGTCATGAAAATTAAGGGGGGAAAAATCCATTGTTTAAGCCGAAACACAATGATACCTTAACATTTTAAACTATTAAATTAAATAACTTCGTTTTTTATATCACAATTGTATTTTATTTTACGGGACAGCTGTTTCAGCTGTTGACATCATCAGGTGTTACAATAATATATCACCTGATGATGTCAACATAGGTTGATGAAACAGCTGTCGCGTCAAATAAAATACAATTGTAATACAAAAAACAAAGTTATTTAATTTATAAGTTTAAAAAAGAAGTATAAAAATTGTAGACCAAAAAAATCATTTCAGATAAATCAAGGTAAAATACGATTATGCGTTACATTCCGATAAAAATCTCAAGTTTATTAAAATAAAATTACGTAGTTATAAATTGTTTAGGAGTGTTAAATATGATTTGCAAAAAAAAAAACAATAAAAAAAACAAATATCAAGTTTATTTTTATAAATTTATGACAAATCATTTATTATTTTTTACAATAAAGCTGTCAAGAGTCTTTATTTATGCCTACAATTCAAAATTAAGTGAAAATGTGATACAACATTATCATTAAATACATTTGTTGAAAGCATATACACCTGCTTATTAGGGTGATGCTTCTGAATGTACGATGCAACAGTTTCCCATGCTTTCAGCATTTCTCTTATTTCACCAGAAGATTGTTACACTGCTACATACTCCCCCTCCACTAACAAACTCTTCTCTATAACTTCTTGCTTTAAAACACAATGCAACTCTCTCTGCCCTTCGCTGGTCAGCTCTTGAATTATTATTATTATTATTATTATTATTTTGTTAAATCGCTCTTTACATCATGACAGCATGAGCCAAATCGATGTAAAGGGTATTATAGCTATCATAGTGGTTCTCGTGACATGTGATAGGTAGCTAATCTATCGCCACTTTATTGTCACGTGAATTCTACACCAGACCAAAGACAGTGTGACAATCACACTGCCCTCGCCGGGAATCGAACCCGGAACCTCCGGGGTGGCAGTCAATGCACTTACCACTCGGCCACGAAGGTCGTCAATGTCCTCAAGCTCATCGAAATCGTTCTTATCCGATATACTTTAATAAAACTTCTACATAGAAGACGTTTTAATTTATATAATAATTAAATAAAACGATGTTTTTTAACTACTTCCACTTTTGTCTTTATTTAGACAGCGACCGGTTTCGCCAGGCTCGCTGGCATCGACAGACTGGTAACACTATTGTAAACTTGGTCCTTTATATACATACAGATCAGGGGTGGTAAACATGATTCTATACAAAAATAATCTTCAAATATTTATGTAAAATTTTTCTGAATTTAACTATTGGTATTACAGGTATTCTTGGATTTGAAGATTATTTTTGTATAGAATCATGTTTACAACCCCTGATCTGTATGTATATAAAGGACTAAGTTTACAATAGTGTTACCAGTCTGTCGATGCCAGCGAGCCTGGCGAAACCGGTCGCTGTCTAAATAAAGACAAAAGTGGAAGTAGTTAAAAAACATCGTTTTATTTAATTATTATTTAAAATGAACTTCCATCAAGAGATTTCAGTAAAATCATTTGACTGTTTTAATTTATATTAATTATTTAGTGTTTTTAGGCTTTAATTTTGTATTATCGTAAAAAAGGGGTGCGTGTAGTGTCTGTAAACTATACCGTGTCGCTGGGAACAACAAACATTTTATACAAAATAATGAAAATATTTTTTTTTGTAAAGAAATCTTTTTATAATGTATATTAAGTTGAAATCCACTAATGTTTGTGCCTTTGATCGGTTTCGGCAGCTAGCTGCCATTTTCTGGGGCTGCAGCTTGCTACCGAAACCAGTCGAAGACACAAACATTAGTAGATTTCAACATAATATATTGTACATATTTAAAATATTCTTTACTAACTTACTAACCATCACGCCGTCTCTCCGGAGGGGTAGGCAGAAAGAATAGAACGCCACACTACTTTGTGCTGACATACTTATCACGCTCCCTCTACATTCATACATCTTGTCATGCACGCACGTCGATTACTCCGACTCTTCACGTAACAGATATAAAATATTGGATTGATTTGATCGTGCCACGTTTTCCTCGGTTTTCCTCTATTTCTATCTCCGTTCACGTTGTTTACATATACTTTCTTCACCATTCTGTCCTTACTCATTCTTTTCATGTATCTAAACCATCTGAACGATCCTTACATTATTTATACTTCCTAAATAAACAAAGGTTTTTTACTAAAAACAAAATTTCTCTATTGAAAACAAACTTCTACCATTAAATTTCAGATAACAATATTCATTGATTTATAAACAATTGAAACAAATGTAAAACGATCAAATCAATAAAACAATAAATTTTACAAATTGTAACACCTGATGATGTCAACATAGGTTGACGTAACAGCGGTCGCGAAAAATATAAATAAAATGGGATACATAAAAACAAAGCTTTATAATTTAACAGTTTATAATGTTGAAGTATCATAGTATTTTGGCTAAAACAATGGACTATTTTTTTGAAACATATTATTTGGAAATTCTCCCGAATAATAGATGCAGATATTAAAAATATAAATTGATATTTCATTTGCCCTTATTAAATGAATCTCCGTGTGTGCGACACTATAGTTTGGAAAATTCGAGTTTTCCAAATCGTTTTTCCTTTTGTAGCGCAGCCAAGGCGCTCATTGTCGGATTTGCAATTTTCATTAAAGTCGGGAAGTGTTCCGAAGTTTGCAACAATAGATTAACCCGTACGCGTTCGAATGCTCTGGAAAAAAAGCTTTGTTGGAACAGTTATTGAATTTCACAATACGTTGAAAGCGGAAAGAAAGGCGAGTTCATTTCGAGTACAAGTCTAGCCCAAGTGAGAGAATAAAATACTATAATTATTAATGCAAATAAAATCACATGTTTTATAAAAGTTGTATTTAATTTTTGTAGGAAAACATGTGTCGCTTTTAGCATCATCAATTAATACATTTGATAATGCCTTAATAAGTAAGCTTTGAGCACGTTATTCACATAAAATAAAATATAACTTCTGAAAAAAAAGACGTATGCCATAATCATAAACTGTAATTAAACTTCTAGGAAACAGACGTTTTTATTCGTATTAATTATTTAAAATGGGGTTTTACTTCATTGTTCAAGAAACAATAAATAAATATACCAGTATTTTTTCTTTACCATTCTTCTTTCATAATGTGTCTAATCTATTTTAATGATCATTTAATTATTTTGTTCGTGACATTTTAATTTTCATTACATTCACTTCTTATCTTAGCATTTGACATTCTATCATATACAGATTTACCACACATCGTCTATTAGATTTAATTTTTGCTGCATTTATTCTACTTGCAACCTTCTTTTATAAGTTCATTTTTCACTCCCATACATAAGTCTTCTGGTCCCATCCCTAATGTATGGAAGCGAAGCATGGAACTGGATGAAAGCAGAATAAATGCGGTAGAAATGAGGTCCCTAAGACGTATGTGTGGTAGAACGATATACGACAGAATATCAAATGCTGATTTAAGAAAGGAATGTAGAGCGGAAGAAGGTATTATGACCAAAATTATGAAAGGATCGCTGCGATGGTTCGGACATATGGAACGCATGGATGGAGAAAGAATGGTTAAGAATGTATACGTTAATGATATAAACGGAGTACGGAGTCGAGGCAGACCGAGGAAAACATGGCATGATCAAATTAATCAAATTTTAAAGGTTGGTCATGTTAGAAGTCGGAGGAATCGAGGTGCGTGTATGATAGATATCTCTGACATTGACAGCACAGATTGTTTTACCTACCGGCCGCCAGAACCAATCTGCCTCTGGTGACACCGGTGGGAAGAGCAATTAGTCAAAGTACGTTTAGGGGACAAATACTCTTGACTTTTGAAAGTATCTTGTCTTCCTAATGTTGAACCATCTCTAATGCGTTCCTGGTACTTTGTTGTATTTTTATAATATATTACCTGTACTTAATAGATGCCCTAAACATTTTCTTGTTTGTAATGTCTATTGAGTTAATAAACTGATTTGATTTGATTTGATTTGATGACTCGTTGTATAAATGTGGATGAATCTAGAGAGATTTGCCAGGATAGAGTAGTGTGGCGGTTCATTCTCTCTGCCTACCCCTAGGGGGAAACGGCGTGATGGTTAGTTTTGTTTGTTTGTTAGTTTGTACATAAGTCGTTACTGTTATTTTATTTGCTCTAATTAGAACTATCGCTCACTGAATGAAAAACTAACTAACTAACTAACCATCACGCTATTTCCCCGTAGAGGTAGGCAGAAAGGATGGATCGCCACAATGCTCTGTCCTGGCATACCACTCGGGCTTCCTCTACAATCATCCAACGTACCATGCACGCACGTCGATTATTCCGACTTCGAATGTGGCCGCCTTTTAGTAATTGATTAATTTGGTCATACCATGTTTTTCTTGGTCATCCTCGGCTTCTTTTTCCACTCACGATGAATGTGTACAACTTTTTAACCATTTTTCAGTAGTTTTAACTAGTTAAAACTATGTTTGATGTGTTTTTGGGTAACACCTTGTGATAACTCCTTCTCGACGTTGCAGTTTCCATCTTCAGGGTATAGTCGAAACGTTGACAAAAAACAACTTCGTTGAAAACGACTTCGAAACGTCGGTCGAGAAGGAGTTATCACACTGTGTTACCCAAAAACACATCAAACATATTGCTGTCAACCGTGAAAATCTACGCAATTAGTTAAAACTAGTTTTCATGTAAAATAAATAATCATCAAGATGCACCCTTTAGCCTTGTCCTTGTTGTAGATAGGATAGAGAACAGATAATTGATTAGACACAAGACATTGTCAATCTTGCTTCAACAGTTGTGTAACACAGGCAGGAACAACACGGGACCTTGTGATGGGGGTGGGGGGTGCTGGCAGACCCCGAGGAGTATGTGGGCTGACGTGAAAGTGATATCCATTATTTTGTATGTTGTGACAATAACAAAGCGCGCTTGTTGCCTTTGATATCTAAACAGGGTATTCAGAGAACGCACATTCAAATCGTATTATCGCAGATGTGATTGTACCGCACTGAAATAACACTCGAATATCAACTCGCATTATCTGCTGTAACAATCCAATGATTTCATTAAACATTCTACTTCACCTGACCTACATAATAAATTGTGTTATCTAGTTTGGAACTAGTTATGTGGGAGCAGGTTAACCACCAAATATAGTTATTCTGTTTTAATAATATCGTAAAATGTTAAATTTGTTATTTGAGATTTCTCGTTTCATTGTCTTCTTCTTTCTTTTTGTCCTGTCACACCTCCGTGGTGCATAGGGCCTCAAGGAATCTTCTCCACCCGACTCTATCGCATGCCTGATGCTTAACATCGTCCCAAGTGAGACCTGCTGCCTTAACTTCGTCCTGCAGGGTTCTTCTCCAGGTGGCTCTAGGTCTGCCTCGCTTTCTCTTTCCCCCCATAGGGGACCAGTCTAGTGCGCCCTAAGCGATGCAGGCTGGGTTCCGTCTCAGAGTGTGACCGATCCACTACCATTTGCGCCTAGCGACTTGTTCTCTAATTGGATACGTGATACCCAGTTGTTAATAATGAAAATATAAAAAAAATGCTTTAAAGTTTCTCTTATTCTTTTTATATACTTTGTATATACAACACATATATAAAAAAAATGCAAAAACATGTTTCGGATAACCAGTCCTGATTCAGTAATACATATTATAAATATAGGTACATATTAGGTCCTTACATATGAAATTGGCGTTTTGCCGTACTGGCAACTTTGATCTCAAATATCTTCTCTTTGGTTAGGAATTCCAAATTCAAATTTATACAGCTATTTACTCAAGTATTTGTGTTTCGAAAATTATAATTCATTTGTTTTTTCCTCAATTGTTTTTTTTTCTTTGCGTCACTCGGTTTACAAAATGGAAAACTTGAAATATCGCGTTATTTACGAGTACGAGTTCCACCGTGGCACCAGTGCTGCAGAAACGGCTCGAAGGATTAATGATGTGTATGGCGACGGTGCCGCAAAAGAAAACACAGTACGTTTTTGGTTCCAACGTTTTCGTTCTGGAAATTTCGACCTGCAGAACAAGCCCCGTGGACGGCCGGAGACCAAAGTTGATAATGAAGAATTGAAGGCTATTGTAGAAGCGGATCCATCGCAAACCACGTCCGAGTTAGCTGCAGGCTGCGGTGTTAGTGGTAAAACTGTTTTAATCCACTTGAAGCAAATTGGGAAGGTGAAAAAGCTTAAAGGTGGGTACCTCACGAATTGAGTGAAGCAAATCAACAAACGCGCGTTGTCTGCTGCGTTGCATTATTCAACCGGCACAAGAATGAAGGGATTTTGAATCGAATCATTACCTGTGATGAAAAGTGGATCCTGTATGATAATCGGAAGCGCTCATCGCAATGGCTGAACCCTGCCGAACCAGCCAAACTATGCCCCAAGCGAAAATTGACTCCAAAAAAGTTACTTGTGAGCGTTTGGTGGACTAGTGCTGGTGTCGTTCACTACAGCTTTCTTAAATCTGGCCAGACGATTACGGCAGATGTCTATTGTCAGCAACTGCAAACCATGATGGAAAAGCTAGCTGCTAAACAACCGAGGCTGGTTAATCGCTCTAGGCCACTGCTGCTTCATGATAACGCTAGACCACACACTGCACAACAGACGGCTACTAAAATAGAAGAGCTTCAATTGGAAAGTCTAAGACATCCACCGTACTCTCCGGACCTTGCCCCAACAGATTACTATTTTTTCGAAATTTGGATAACTTCTTGCAAGGGAAAAAATTCAACTCCGATGGGGCAGTCCAAACCGACTTCAAAGATTTTATTGATTCCCGTCCGAATGGTTTTTTTAGTAAAGGGATCGATGAACTACCTATGAGATGGCAAAAGTGCATAGATAGCAATGGTACATACTTTGATTAAATAAATATATTATATTTAAAAAAAATCAACTTTATGTTCCTCCCATACAAAACGCCAATTTCATATGTAAGGACCTAATATTTAAAATATTATAAAATTGTTAACATGTTTACCTCTATACTATATGCATATTTTTATCATTCTTTCTCTATGAATTATTTCCTAGTGTCCAAATCTTTTTAATGATTCTTTCATTATTTTGTTCATAATATTTTCAACCATGCTGCATTCACTAATTATATTTGAAACAAACACTCTATCATATTAGTCACACATTTATCTTAGACAAAGGTTCCCAAAGTGGGCCCCCTGGCCCCCCAGGGGCCCTGGATGGAGCTGAAGGGATAATTCTGGCCTAAGGGGAGTAGGGGAGCCCTGGAAAGCTAAAAGGGGGCCATGCGGTGCTAAAATTTATAACCTTATAGAATTTTAAGTTCCCTTATTACACGATGTACATACGTATCTGATTTGTTATATAGCAAAAGTTTTTGTTAAAATCACCTTTAAAATAAATATCATCAACACCAGGATCATCCTTCGGATTGAAAAATAATTTAATTTCACATTTTCTCTGATATTATTCACTAATGAGAATTACCTTTATATTTTATTTTTTTGAATTATTTTATTTCCAAAATACCTTTCTGAAATTAAAAAAATACTCTCGTAGTTAAACAAATTTTTTGAAGATTTCACATCAGGTTCGTAATTGATAGTATAAACATCAGGTTCATCTTTCTCATTAGGATTATTTAATTAATATTAATTACTCAAAAATAATTAAGGTATTGGCGTATCTTATTTATAACACTATAAGTAAGTATAAAAAAACTAATTTTTTCTGTTTTATTTAATTAAAAAACGGTGAATTTCTAGGGAGGCCTTGTGTAATTTTGTGTCTGAAAGGGAAGCCATGGGTCAAATTAGGTTGGGAAATACTGGTCTAAGAAGTCTCATTTCTACTGCATTTATTCTATTTTTATTCTTCTTTTGCCAGGTCTACGATTAACTTCCATAAAACGAGCATAAACTTCTTAGCTTTCTATTCAAAATAAAATTTGTTTCAACGAAATTTTATAACGTGTGTAGAAATAAATTTCGTGAAATGTTGTATATTAGAGACGTGTTTTATTTCACAGATAATGGAAATTGTCACTATCAAAATAAAATCGTCAATCCAATAGCGATCACGTCGGAGCCTGTTCTAGAGTATCATAAAAAGGAAAGAGACTTGCTTTTCTCAATTTTCTTTTCCAGAATGGCTTCTTTTCCTGAAGTTTACATATTTTATCCGAGCACCGCACAAGGAGTCCGTGCAAGTTGCACCAAAGTTTTGGAGCGTAGGATACTTCAAAGCTTACGTTCATAGATCACGTGAAGAGGATAACTTAAAAGTTTTTTTTAACTTTGTTTGAAAACTGATATAGCTTGGAAAAGATGATCATATTTTAAAAATATGGTTTAACCCTACATTTCATGGGGTATCAAATTGCCCCAAACCTAAAAATATACTAATATTTGTATTTCATACATATTCTTGTTGTACGCTACACTTTACATTCCCTTCTACTTACTAAGGTACACAATCCGTCGCTAGTGACGCTAGCTTACAAAATAAATAATGGTTGACGGTTGATTTGTTTGAGTTTTAAAAATACGTTCTATTCAAATTAATAAATAAAAACTACGCTACCAGGCGAGTACTGATATCATGTTTAATCATTTATTGTATGTCATAGTAAAATATGTTATGAAATATATATCAAAGAAAGGTTTTTTAGAGAATTTGCTAGCACCACATTTTAAACAATATAATTATAAAATGGTAATTTTATATAAACTTAAGGCGTTAACACTGTGAAATTGCAAAATGACGATTTTTTATGAATTTAAACACTGTTTTGTCCACTTTTATTTTAAGTTTAATTTTCTCCACATGTTTCGAAGGCTTACACCTTCATCATAGAAAGAGCGATATAACTATTATTTTAAAATCTGAATCTGTCAGTGAATACATTTATTTGGGTCACAAAATACAGCTTGGGCGAGATAACCAGACAGCAGTCCTGAATAGAAGAATCAGACTAAGCTGGGCAGCATCCAAAATCTTGGTCACATTTTGAAAAATCCGGAAGTACCCATCAACTTGAAAAGGAGAGTGTTCAATGTCTGTGTCCTGCCAGTGTTCATTTATGGTATTGAGACAGTCACAATGCCACAAAAAAGTGCCAACAAGCTAAGAGTCACTCAGAGAGCAATGGAGAGAGCCATGTTGGGTATCAGTTTACGGGACAGACTCAGAAATGAGGACAAAGGTTTCCGATGATATCAAGATAGCCGCAACCCTCAAGTGGCGGTGGGCGGGACAAGTCGCTCGCGATCCAGATGAAAAGTGGACAAGGCGACTGCTGTGCTGGTGGCCAAGGACGGAAAAGCGTGGAGTTGGGCGCCCACAGTTGCGTTGGCGCGACGATGTCCGGAGAAGTGCGGGAAGTGCCTGGATGCGGATCGCTCAGGATAGAAGAGAATGGAAAATGCGAGAGGAGGCCTACGTCCAGGAGTGGATGGTCAAAATAGACTGAAGAAGAAGAAGAGGATTTTAAAAGTATCTAATTATATATGTGATTGATTTAATTTGTAAATAAAACACTTGTTTTTCACCACTTGAGTTTTATATTTTATACGACTAGTTTTAGAAGCGACAGATGCTTCCATCTACAGGTTTAAATATTAACGTTTATATTTAAAGTTTATATTTAAACCTGTAGATGGAAGCATCTGTCGCTTCCGAAACTAGTCGTATAAAATATAAAACTCAAGTGGTGAAAAATAAGTGTTTCATTTACAATTTAATCATGTCATACCACAAAGTGAATGCCGAAACAATAAATAACATAACTGTGATTGATTTTGTAACATTATTATACATGCAGCAGTGAAACATCCCCCTGTATGTGCGGCCCGAGCCGTATTGATATTCGCCCCACTGCGGAACAGCCGATCGATGTCCGTCGGGTTTATTTGTAATCGGGGATTATCTTCTTTTTTGTTTCACGTTGAAACAAATGCAGGAGAAACAAAGGATATTCGGACGGGCGCCATTTTTTGTTTGCGCTTCCCGGACTGCTGACGGATACGGGTGTCCCAGGATGAGCAAACAAACTAAAAACTTTCATAAATAGAGGGAGCGGAGTCCTTGGATGGGTGCTGGCCGCGTCACGAGCTAAAGAGGACTCCCCCACTGAAGCAAGTTGAAAAGCAAAGTTCCGCAGAGGTTTTAGACGATTCGTCGAGATACATACGTTTACTATTTAAGACAGGTAAAGATATTTTTGTTAAACTAAAATTAACTGATCCATTGTTTAGTACTTAAACATTATTTGAGGTTTTAATTTGAAACAACAACTTGTGAAACGTGTCAATCAAAAAATCTTGCATAGAACAGACATCCGTTTAATTATTTAATATGAAGTTTTATACCATTGCTTTAAAAACAACTGAGTTTTGACCCACTACTCTGACTCCGTATTATTAGTATTTATTTGTACCTAATAACATTAATTTCCTCGAAAATTGGTATGCTTTTTCAAAGCTAAATATTTCTTCAAATACCCCATTCCCTCTCGCACCCCCTCTCTGATTTCACCACTGTTTATTATTACATATACATATAATTTTTGTATTTTTGTTTAGTGATTCTACTGCCCTGATGAAGCTTGGGTCGGAGCGAAACTAATTGTGATAAAATTTTCGTATGAAACCTTGTGGTAAGACATTTTTGTTATTATTTATATTTAAAATAAAATAGAAATAAAAACACTGCACTTTGTTTTCACCACTATGCGGCTATTTTATTTTGCCGACTAGTTTTGCTTGTACCCAAGCTTCCTCAGGGCTTCGTAATAAGTCTTCGGCTTCGATATTACGAAGCCCTGAGGAAGCTTGGGTACAAGCGAAACTAGTCGGCAAAATTAAAATAACCGCATAGTGGTGAAAAACAATTTATTTCTATTTATTTCAATTTATTTCTATTTTATTTTATATAATATATAAATAATATTTTTTTTGGTTGTGATCAATTATAATAACCATACAATTTAATACAACATAATACAATTAAAAAAAAATATATATATATATATTTTTATAAATAAAATAAATAATAAATACTTTCAAAACATATTGAGAAAATAATATCGCGTAGGGCAAAGTTTTTAAGATTATTTTGTTGATATTGCATATATAGAAATGAATATTTTTTTAAAATGTAGATATGAGTATATTTGCGTAGATGTTCATGGTTGGTATTAAGACATTATCAAATGTATTTTAATTAATTCTCTGGTGATGCCGGTGGGGAGAGCAATCAAGCTGCCGAACATGATCACTTCGGAGATTGATGTCTTTCATATTCGTGAAAGTACGTTCAGAAGCCAAATACTCGACTTTGGAGAGTATCTTGTTTTCCTAATGTCGAACCATCTCTCACACGTTCTTAGTCTTATATATTTATTATATTTTACCTGTTCTCAATAGATGTCTTAAACTATAATAATTGTTTGTAAAATCTTTTGAGAAAATAAACTGATTTGATTTGATTTGATTCAATGCCGTAGACAGACGAAACATGTTGTTCACATACAATGTATTAAAACTTCTAGAAAACTGACGTTTTCATTCGAATTGATTATTTATATCTCTATTGCATTGAGTTCAAATCTTTTAATACAGGCTTGAGAATACACAAAAAGCGTTATCTGTACGAGCAGCGAAGATACGTCGTTACGGAAATGGCGAGCTTTAAATGGATGAATGGGAATTTAAATTCAGACACCGTAGCCGATGATCCCCCCGTGTCAATGCATAAATTATGATTCCAGTCAAGAGCTGGAAAAGTTGGCTACCAAATAATACAACGTCTCCGGTGGGGGGCGGGCCGCCCTGCACTGCCGCACGGCGGGCCGGGGGGACCAATAATTCATCGATTCATCGAAAGCGAGTCAGCGGCGAATGAATGATTTATGTTTATGCTGAAATCGCATTTCATTTTTGATATTTGCAGATATCAAAGTCAACAAAGTCAGGAATTGACAAACCAAAAAATCAAATAATTTTACTGAAATCTCTTTAATATTTTTTAATAACTACTTTTATATTTATTTCGACAGCGACCGGAAAAGAAAATGGATGATTAAAAATGGATGATGAAAGAAAGAATGGTTAAAAAAGTATACGTTAACAATGTAAATGGAGTAAGGAGTCGAGGTAGACCGAGGAAAACATGGCATGACCAGATTAATCAAATATTAAAAGTTGATCATGTCAGAAGCCGGAAGAATCGACGTGCGTGTATGACTCGATGGATGAATGTGGAGGAAGCTAGAGAGGTGTGCCAGGGTAGAGTAGTGTGGCGGTCCATTCTCTCTGCCTACCCCTGCGGGGAAACGGCGTGATGGTTTGTTGTTGTTAAAAAATCAAATATTTTACTGAAATTTCTTTAATATTTTTTAAAAACTACTTTTATATTTATTTCGAAAGGGACTGGTTTCGTCACGCTTGCTGGTAGACTGGTGACACTCTTATCACCTTATTCTTATAGATATTTATATGAAAATCAGGGGTAGTAAACATGATTCTAAACGAATTTGAAATGTTTCTTCTATGTTCGCCATAACTATGTGTTGTGTAGATGTTTAATGTTCCTTTTTTATATACAATACTTTGTATACACCACTCACATTTACAACAAAATAATAAACGTTCCAAAATAAATCATTATAACATCTGTCAAAACTGACCATATTTGTGAACAATTTTATAATATTTTAAATATTTATATAATAACACTGATGAAGGGCTGGTTAGTTCAAAACATATTTGATATTTAATTTTTTTAATAAATGTGAGTGTTGTATATACTCGTAAAGTACGAGAAAATAAAAAATAAGCATAAATATTCAATATGTCTAAAGATATAAATAACATAACTACTCTGAATTAAAGGAAACCAAATAACCATCACGCCATCTCTTCGAAAAGGTAGGCAAAAATATTTCTCTCAGTTCCTCTACATTAGCTCATCGTGTCATGCACGTCCATTATTTTAAACTTTTATGTGGCCGACATTTAATATCTGATTGATTTGATATTGCCGTTCTTTTTCTAGTTTCGGTTACTTCGTTTACCTATACTTTCTTCAACATTCTTTTTTCATTCATACTTTCCATATGTCCAAACCATCTTTATGATCCTTCAATTATTTTCTTTATAAAAATTTCATTCGCACTGCATTCACTTTTTAATCCGATATTCGATCATAGTCAGTTTTTCCACACATTCGTGCAAGAGATCTCACACGTCTACTGCATTAATTCTAATTTTATTCTTCTTTTGCCAGTTCTGTGCTTTACTTTTATAGATAATGGTCGGTACATTAAAATGGTATGTATTTAATGTATGATATATATTATATTGAAAAAACCAAAATATCAATTAGTATATATTTTTCTTTTTCTTTTTTATATACATACACAACACTAACTTTTTAAACAAATTAAAATTAAATATAAACATATTTCGGACTATCCGGTCCTTCCTCAGTGATATTGTATAGAGATTTAAAATATTATAAAATTGTTTTCAAATTTGGTCAGTTTTGATAGATGTTATTAATAATATATTATTTTATTTTATTTTATTTGACAATCTAAAATAATTTTAATCATAATAAAAATATTTTACTGAAATCTCTTGATGGAAGTTCATTTTAAATAATAATTAAATAAAACGATGTTTTTTAACTACTTCCGCCTTTATCTTTATTTCAATAGCGACCGGTTTCGCCAGGCTTGCTAACCAGTCTATCGATGCCAGTGAGCCTGGCGAAACCGGTCCCGGTCGAAATAAAGACAAATGTGGAAGTAGTTAAAAAACATCGTTGTATTTAATTTTTATTTAATTTTAATCATTACAATTAGTTTACAATTCATACTACAAAATAATTAATAAACCTGATTATTAGAAATTATTAACGAAAATACAATTTTTCGATGAATTCAACCAATTATGCGATGAATCTGCTGAGCAACTTTCAAGCGAAGCTACTTTTTAAGGAATATGACTATAAAACTCAAACCTCTTTCGAATATACGGGATTTGCATCAAGATTATAATCTGATTTTCCCTGGCGATAGGGTATACTTAACAATAACTCATGACGAAATTTCGAATGAACTTTACTTAATACCAAAATGATTCATGAGCTTAAGAATTTCTAGAATACGTTTTATACAGTGACTGTGAGAATAGGCTTATATTAAAGCATCTGTTTGTTTTTCTTTGGTATTAAGCCAAAGATACATGAAAAATGTTTTAACGTAAGATTTTAAGCCAATTTTAAATAAAGGTTTTCTTTCATTGGAAATGTTTTTTTGCGAAATCAATACCTTGAAAAAAAAATGGTTTGTAAAAACAAAAATGACTAATGTATTATACAATGTTTGTGTAATTTAATAGACTTAGTATTTTTTTATTATTATCTAGCATATTTTAATTTATATTTCATCATTACCTATTTAATAACCTAAACATAAAATATATTTCAATCGACCATCTCTAGAAACAGATAAAATACTGTGCGAACCTTTTACGAAGTAATCTTAAAATTAATATTGAATATTTTTATTTATTGTTTCTTTAATAATAATGTAAAAATCCATGTTAAATATGAATATAAATGAAAACCTCTGTCTTCTAAGAGATTTAATAATATTCATATGAAATGATATGTTTCGCCCTTCTAAGGCATTATCAAACTTTTACATTTGAAGGGAATAATTGAAGATACATAATAAAACTCCCGGAAGAAAGGCGTTTTCATTAATATTAATGAGTAGAAGATTTCAATTAATATAAATGAAAACGTATTTAAAAAAAAAAAAATATTATAATTTATGGGATTGACATGTTTCTCCTTTCTAAGGCATAATAAAATGTAAAAACTGAGGCACACTTCATTCCCATAAATTATAATAAAATTAAAAAAACAGACATTTTCATTCATATTAATTAATTATTAATGCAAATGATTACAACGATTTTATTAACTTATGGAGTTTTACATCATTATTCAAGATACAGCCAATACACCTCTAGAGGTTAATATTCTCACATAAGAAAAAAACACGTAATTTTATCTATAAGTCTTCGTTTATATAATAACCAATGTTGGAAAAATGTTCAATTAATATTTTTAATCAAATAAGCTCTGTGTAAAAGTAACTTAAAAATATAATAATACCCTAAAACACGAAATATTTTATATCTTTTATATAATAATACAATAAGTAGGAAATTGGCGTTTTTTTGACATAGAAAACATTATAAAAAATTTCATATAATTATTTTCGAACTAACTAACTATAATGCAATTTTTTCGGAGAAGTCGGCAAAAAGGATGGACCTCTATACCATTCTATCCTGACATACCCTTCTAGCATCCCATATATTCGTACATCGTAGTTAATTTAATGTAATCATTTTTAGAAATAGAAGTTTAAAACACGCTTTCATATTTTGTTTTAATTTTCCATTAGAATGTTTCTGTAACCCCGATAAAGCTTCAGAGGGAGGGAAAGAGGATAGTTTATTATAAAAAAATAAGCGGTGTAAAAATGAAACATAAAAGTATTTTAAATTTATTTTTGATAATCCTTCAAATGAAATAAGTAGGCAGAGAAGACGATACTGGAGGGATCACATCGAACGGATGGATCCAGCGAGGATTTCTTAGATCGTAACTAACTAACTAACTTACCATCACGCCGTCTTCCCGGAGGGGTAGGCAGAAAGAATGGAACGCCACACTGTTCTGTCCTGACATACGCCTCTCGCTTCCTCTACATTCATACATCTTGTCATGCACGCACGTCGATTTTTCCGACTCCTCACGTGACCGACATTCAATATTTGATTGATTTTTTCTTAGATCGTGATGCACGAGAATCCAGAGGGCCGTCGATTACCAGGATGATCACCAAAGAGACGGAGTTAAAGGTGGACGTCTTCATCACAGGAAAAAAAAATGATATCCTGTATAGACAGATTGCAAGATCTACATTTAGGGGAAGAAGTAAGAGATAAAGAAGAATCTTATTCTTCTGCTTCGTCAGCCTTCATCGGTCCACTTCTGGACATAGGCCTCTTCACTTCCTATCCACTCGTCTCTATTTTCTGCCAGCTGCAGCCACATTTCCCCCCCCATGGCAGCAATGTCGTCGGCCCACCTTTTTTGCGGCCTGCCGACGCTTCTCCTATTTTCCTATGGTCTCCACATTATTATTTTCTGGGTCCATCTATCCTCACTTTGTCTCGCCACATGACCCGCCTATTGCCACTTCAGTCTCGCTAGTCGTTCCATGATGTCCGTTATTTTTGTTCGGCGTCTAATCTTCTCATTTCTGATTTTATCCCGGAGACTGACGCCGAGCATATGTCTTTCCATGGAACGCTGCGTGACTCTTAATCTCTCTACATTTCTCTTAATGAGGGTCATAGTCTCCATCCCATAAGTCATCCATAGCGTATGATCCATAGTGGGCGGCTACAAACAGCGTCTGTTCCCTATATTAAGGGCCCCTGACTTATAAACTCACCAACCCGTTTGGCAAGCGTGTTGTTTAAATGCCAAAAACCTTCAAATGCACTTGAATTCTAAAGAAGAATGCTACACCACAAATTAATTGCTTCATATGAAAGTACAATTTATAAGCTGAGACACCAATGTAGTGGCATAAAATGGAATAAAACAATTCCTTGAGGAGTTATAAATAAGTTAAAAGGGGATTTATCAAAAGCTTCACCCGCCGCGATACCACCATTCGGCGAGAGATTTATTATTACAAACAGACACTGTTCGCGTGTATTTTATTATGAAATCCAAAGTGCTTCGCCAGCTGGCGCATGGCATTAGACGGGCTTGTTGAGTGTTATTATATGGCCCGGCCACAATAAGACTCCTGAATATCGTACAAAGAAAAATCCCTCCTTCCGCCCAGGTTTGGTAACGCCGTGCAGGGCTGTCAGAACTACTCACCTTTTCTACAATACAATAGCTAACCAACTAACTAACTAACCATCACGTTTCCCAGAAGGGATAGGTAAGAAAGAATGGACTGCCACGCTGTTTTTTTCGTAATAATAAAAAGACGCATAGATGAGACAAATGAATATGAGAGGAATATGAGATGAACAACTTCCACCAGGGAGGATCCCAAAAAAGGAGAAATAGCTGGAGTTAAGCATCGCATTAGAAAAATCTTGTTATAACAGACTCAATACCAAATTGAAATTATTAAGAAATAAACTAAGATCTTCTATGTTTGTCATATACGTACTTTGTTTTGAAGATTTTATTATTATTTTTTATATATACTTTGTGTAAAATATAATACTAACTTTAAAAAAATAAAATATACATCAGACATGTTTCGGACAACCCGGTCCTTCGTCAATGATATTATAAAGATATTTTTAATATTATAAAATCGTTTGCTCAATATGATCAGTTTTGATCTTAAATGATAACATCTGTCAAAACTGATCACATTTGAAAACAATTTTATAATATTTTAAATATCTTTATAATATCACTGAGGAAAGACCGGCTTGTCGAAAATGTCAGATATTTCATTATTATTTTTTTAAAGTAAGTGTTGTACACAAAGTATATAAAAAGAAAAAGAAAAATAAACTAAGTAACTAAGAAAAAAAGACCGCCGCACTATTCTTTCCTGATATACTTTTTTAGTTTCCTTAACATTCCCTCATCGTGTCATGCACGCACGTAAATTTCTTCAATTTCTCACGTGTCTGACATTTGATTGATTTGATTGTGTAACGTTTTCCTTAGTCTTCCTCTATTTCCAGTTCGTTTACGTCGTTTACATATACTTATTTCGCCATCCCTTTTTCATCCATTCATTCCATGTGACTTTACCTTCATAATGACCCTTTCATAGTATTGTTCTTAACACTTTCATTCGAGCTGGATTAACCCTTAACGTACCGTGTTCAAAACAAAACGCTCGCTCCCATGTGGTAAATTCAGTTTACCGCTAACTTTATCTAAATATCAAGTATATGACTCGATGAATCAAAATTTCATTTATGTCATCTTGTAGGGAATTTCATTAGGAATAGATCGATATCTATAACATACATGGATTATTTGAAAAACATATCATTATTAATTTTTTTCTGGAACCATGCGATTTCTGATATGGAATGCGTCACAGCATACGAGCAACTGGACACCAAGTATAAACTTGTCTCCGCGCCGCGGCCGGCGGGGCGAGACTTTACGAGATTTTACGTATGATAAAGGCACCTAGGCAAAATGTATAGTACGTTCAAGACAACGAGTACGTATTAATATTTGTCCCTTTTGGTAAAGTGTTAATATTTTCACAGTTCTGATATTATTAAGTTGCGTGCTGCGTTTCCATCCACAGTCGGTATTATTACGTACCTATTGAAAAGGCCAAACATATAATTTATAATACGTTAAAACAGCGAGTAAGTATTTGTCACTTTTGATAAAGTTGTAAATATTAGCAAAACAAATTCTACCTCAACACGAATGAAGGTGAGGGCAGTCTTAAAAAATATTTTTTTTTGGGATGAAGGAAGTAATTTTTTGCTTTTTTTTTATTACGAAATATTGAGAACACTTCAATGGAGGATTACAATTTTTTTTATAATATTAAGGTCCATAGGTTTTAAGAAAATCAACTTTAAATTGGCAGTGGAAACTCAATTGACCACATGGCAACGCGACGGTTAACTTCTTATATTTGCAGTTGACACTTAATTTTATACAGATGTTAAAATGTTTTCAACTTTGTTTGAATTCAATTATTTAACTCTATAATTAACAGATGTGATCTATAATAAACAATGTCGAGACAATTAGGTATAAATATAAATTACACAAATTTCTTATACTGCTAATTCATATTTCACTAACTTTGGTTGCTTAGAAACGTCTTGAAGTAACACAAATATCAGTTAGTTCAACTTTCTTTGAAGTTTTATTCATTACAATTTTAAAATTATATATGATAATTCGCTTAAGTAAATATTTTGTTTCGTTGTCTTCAAATAGATTATAGAAGAATTTTGATAAATGTAGGAATATTTGTGTGCTTTCTAATTATTTTATTTCTCTTATCAAAGAGAAATAGGCATGATTTTTGAATGATAATTTGTTTTAAATTGAATAATATTTAAACTTTGATAAGTAGTCATTCCTTGGAGGTTCGACAAATTTAAAAATAAAATTAAACATTTTAAACTAAGTATAAACCACTTCATTGGATTAGTAGCGCCACCCAGTTTCACTTTGAAGCGAGATTCATCAGGGCTTGATGACATGATGAAACTATGATTTTAAAGTCTCACATCCGTACAGCAGTACGCTTTTAACGCTGCTACTGAATATTTGGAACTTGAGCTTTCTCGAAATGATACCGGAACGCTATACAGGGCTAAGCGTAGCGAAAGCTCCCCATGCCTTGTTGAGTCTGCTGGCTACATCTTCCTCCGTACCTCCCGAGCCTGCTATCATATTACCGAGGTAGCAAAAGCTAGTCGTGGTCACAAGGGGGACACCGTGGGGCAAGATTGGGGTGGAGTCATTTGTGGACACTTGTAGGTCCACTGTCTTGGACATGTTAATCTTGAGACCTACTTTTGCCGCTTCCTCTTGAAATCTACAAAGCTTCCGCTCTGCATTCACCCGGTTTATCGAAAAAATATATGTATTTGTTGATTTTAGCGCTACATCATGAAATGTCACAAAAATAAGTTTTTTGATAAATTAAATCTTATCCAAAATATTAATTTCTGATTGAAATTCTAAATAATTGGTTGATTGTGAGCCACACAAGATAAGATATTTTCTACCACTTTGTTTTTTGCTTTCAAGAATATTTGGATAATATTAACACTAACAATAATGTTAATAACGCTGGTGAGTGATATTTGACAACCCTTAATAAACCTTTCCCGGAACAGTCGCAGAGCCAGGTAAGCTTTCAGATTTTTGGGGTGGAAAGAGTGTTTGTTTTATATTAAAATTCAATTTCCTACCAAACCCCTTACTATCCCTCCGATACCAAAGCCAATTCCCACCGGCAAACCAGCGCGGTGCACAGGACTCAACCAAATCTCTAAATAAACAAGAAATGAGGCAAACAATATTTTCGCTCTTGTGTTACACGAATTAAGAGTTTTCGGTGTTCCTGCGCTGTTTTTATAGCGAACGTATCCGCGGACTGTTATCGATTACTTTGTCAGAACCAGTAAGTGAAGAATGGAAAATTGGATAACGAATTTCAAAGGATATTACACAAAATGTGTTTGATATTATTTTTATTAAAATTCTTCGACCTCGCAGATTTCTCGGATTGCTGTATTCGAGGTTGAAGATGTGGTCAGATGAGGACGCTAAAAACGGCGATATTGGCATCAACATGTAGAAAGAATGAGCTCAAATAGAATACCATACATAGCTCTCCATGGAACACCAAACGGATAACGCCGACCAGGAAGACCCCCGCAACGGTGGAGAGGAAGCTGGAGTTCAGCATCTCAAGAGGACCCGCCTGAAATAACAGACTCCTGAGTCTATCAAAAGTGAAGAAGAAGAAGAATTATTAAAATTCAGATTCAATATTTGTATACAGTGACGCATATTGGTTTAATTATTAATAAAAAGAATTATAAAATATTGTTATATTTTATTTTAACACCCCTTTATTTGTTTTAAGGAACAAACCGGTCACGTTCTCACCTAAGATTCCTAGAAAATTTATAATTGAAAGTCAAAAACTGTATTTATGTGGATATTTTGGCAGTTGTCAAAAGCGTTTAATTAAGAGCTTCATACGAAAGTATAATTGTTAACGCTTTGGGTATAAATAACAATTTGAAAGTCAATCGGGTTATCAACATTGACACCCAATCTAGATATGCGGACACAATGAAAACTTTTTGGTCAAATTTTATGCATTCAAACGACAGAAATATATTTATGAAATACTAGAAAATTTGGAACATGTTGTTAA
The DNA here is from genome assembly GCA_022606425.2 of Lepidostoma basale. NCBI lineage: Eukaryota > Metazoa > Arthropoda > Insecta > Trichoptera > Lepidostomatidae > Lepidostoma > Lepidostoma basale. The sequence continues at coordinate 409,534 of JAHDVF020000075.1, read as the reverse complement.
ATTAATGTCTATAAATTTGAAAGCGAATAAAAATCTAAATTTACTTGCATTAATAAAGATTTTCTGCTTAATTAAATTTAGTATGAATTTTATTTTTGATGAATTATTTTAATAGAGTTTAGGGTTTTTGTTAATGAGGGCGCCTTGATGTTATTAATTAAGCATCAACAAATTTTATTACTAACACAAAACTTAAATAAAGAATACAAAAAAAATCAAAACACAAATTTACTGCAAAGCAAATGTAATTTTACTGCAGGGCATAAAGAATTTAAAATAAAAGGGATGTTATTTGCCTCGGGAACACGCTGAAGAGGGCGGTTAATTAGTCGCAACTCGGAAATAATGATGTTCGTAGCCCACGCCGTGGTAGGCAGCGGTGGAGGAAACCTTTAAGCGAATGAAAGAGTTATCATATTTAAGGATTGGGAGGGGGTATGCTTCTCTCCATATCGGAAGTAAAGTGCAATAACTCTAGTTGTTTAAAAATAGAAGAACTAAAAATTCTATAAGTGATAAGAAATATTCACGACACGTGTTTCGTCTTATGAGGACATCTTCGAGTGTGCATGTTCTGAAAGACTGATAAATAAAACGACCAATATAGTACCAACAGGATATCGACCCCCAGGAAGACGATTTAAAAGATGGCGAGACCAGTGCCATCTTGACATTATATCAAGCCGCAATGTTCCTTGATATTGTTTATGGTTTGACTTGGGAGGAGGCCTTGCACTCATTTGAGTCTCCTAGGGATTCGTACCGGTCGCTCTCGTTTATCAAGTGTATTTCGATACATTTTTGGGTTTTCTTACATTATTTCTGGTAAAATCTTTACGAGAAATCATAAAAGGTGTGAATATATATGTATTTGATATGTCTGTGTTATAAATTTAAGTTACAGTTGATATATTTCCTGTTTTCAGTATCGCGTGTGATTTGACATTTAGAAGTGAGTGCTTTTTGTGTTATTAAATTTAAACAGATATGTTTTTGTGATAAAACCATTATTTAATTAAATCAACGTGTACTTAGGAAATTGAAAATAACTTTGTTTAATCCACTAATTATTAAAAAACACGACATGTTTCGGAGCATACCTCCATCTTCACTCTAACCTCCATAACATGAGCTCTCGTTTATCAAGTGTATTTCGATAAATTTTTGGGTTTTCTTCCATTATTTCTGGTAAAATCTTTATGAGAATTCATAAAAGGTGTGAATATATATGTATTTGATATGTCTGTGTTATAAATTTTAGTTTCAGTTGATATATTTCCTGTTTTCAGTATCGCGTGTAATTTGACATTTAGAAGTGAGTGCTTTTTGTGTTATTAAATTTAAACAGATATGTTTTTGTGATAAAACCATTATTTAATTAAATCAACGTGTACTTAGTGAATTAAACAAAGTTATTTTCAATTTCCTAAGTATATAACTATGGAATTCCACAGTGTTAATGCCTTAGCGTTCAATAAGTTAAATCAATGTGTGTTATCTTAAACAAAATATTGTGTATTGAGATGTAAAAAATATTTTCTTTTCTTTTGGATGAACTATTTTCTTATATACTATTTTTATTTTTTTAAATGTACTTTTTCACATTGGATTCCTAGGTGTTTTGATACTTTGAAATAATTCGTGTTGTCATGCAATTTCTGCATAAAAATTAAATGATATAATATTATTTTGCGAAACTTGGGTTAAAACTTCAAGGCTGTGAAGTATTAAAATTATATAAAAATATTTCTTTGAGATATTACAATGAACATTATTTTATTTTCCATATTTTTTTCAATCGAATCAGATTTATTAAAGTAAGTAATGCATATGATTTGATTGCAGGCTCGATTATTTCGCTCGTAAAGCTTTATTAATAAATATTGAAATTTTAAGTTTACTAGGAATGTCATGAAGAATCATTTGCATTCTTAAAATATATCGAATAAAATTAAAAAAATAATTTAAAAAAACATCGATTCATCGTAACAAATCTGTATGAAAGGTACGACCGAATGACAGCTAAAGTGACAGCTGAGGCGAAGGCCTCCTCCGTCGGCCACATTGAATCGAACCCTGCGGCTTGTTATTACGTCGAGATGGCACTGGCGAGACAGTTGGACATCTTCACATAAATATTTTATGGTTTAATAACCATTACGCGTTTTCAAGAAACGTTGTTAGCCTTCCCCGGCGGATAAATTGCGTCACTGTTCGTTCCTGTCATGCTCCTTTTGACCACTAAGCATTCATATATAGTATCACGAACGCACGTCGACTTCTTTGACTCTTCTCGCGGACTAAATATATTATTTGATTGTGCCATATTTTCCTCGGTCCTTCTGTTAACGTATACTTTCTTTACCATTATTTTTGTCCCAAAACATTTTAATAACCTTTCCATAATTTTATAATTAATATGAATTAAAACGTCTATTTTGTAAGCCGTAGGTTTTATAATATGTTATGTGAATGACACGTTTCAGCTGTCTATGAAATTTCATAATGCCTTAGAAAGGCAAGCATGTCATTCACATAACTTATGTAATCATGAAACTTTTAGAAAACACATGTTTTCATTTGTATTAATTAAATCATGTTAAGTTTTAGGCAGTATTTTTTTAAAATATTAGTTACATCTTGTTTAGATCAAGGTGTTCAAACTGTGGAATTCCATAATGACGATTTATTCAATGAATTAAAACACTGTTTTTCTACTTTTGAGTTTATTTTTCTCGACATGTTTCGAAGGCTTTGCACCTCCATCATCGGGAGAACGATATAAACTGATATCAATCTCACGATATGTTTATATCGTTCTTCCGATGATGATGATGTATCGTTTTTGAACTTGTTGGGGAAAATAAACTCAAAAGTGGAAAAAATGTGTTTTAATTCATAAAAAAATCGTCAGTTACATAAATATGGCACTATGAAACATCGTGTTTGGAATACGCATTTAAAGAAAGGACGTTCGACTTTCCTAGTTTTACCTCCGGATTGAGTGTGACGTCACGGGACTCAGCAGATCTCGCTTGTCATGATGGGCATGAAAAGGACCTCGTCTGCATAAAGGACCCATTTTTATTGTGCCGCGCGGGGATGTGCCCGTTATGAACATTCGGGATACAAGAGTGCGCGGACGTAAGCTGGGACTGCTATAATATTTTGAGATAACATACGATACGACAAGAACATGGTGCCTAAAACGATATAAGTCAAATATATGGTTGATATATCGTAAAACATTCACTGATTTACAAATTTTACGCCTGTTACGATTACGTTAGGAAAATAATAAAAATCCTCTATGGGTTTACATACATAATAAACTGTATAGTGTAGAGATAAGAGCAGATATAACTGGTCTGTCCAGTCTGTTGATGCCAACAAGCTTGCCGTTGTTGTTGAAATAAATAAAAGTGTAGGGTATTTTTTTTTAGAGATTTGGATTTTAAACAAGCAAAATTGTTTCCACAGACTGTCAATTTGACAGTTGACAATTGATTCTTAGTCAGTACGTTTTGCCATTTTATTCAATTGCTCAATAAAGGTGTCGAAAATTGGACTTCACCATTGCGCTTCATTCGAGCTAGCCGTGGCGCTCATAATATATTTAAACAATAATGGCATAAACATAAACAAATGTTTCGGACAACCAGTCCCTTTTCAGTGATACATATTATAAAGATATGTATTAAAAATATTGTAAAATTGTTTACGTGATCAGACAGATGTTAAAAATATTTATTTTGGAACGTTTATTCTTTTGTTATAACAAAAATTATGATTCAATTAATATATTTTTTAATGTTAGTGTTGTATATATAAAGTACATTATAAAGAAAAAGAGAAATAAATCATCTACAACACAAAGTATGGCGAACATAGAAGAAACTTCCACTTTTGTCTATATTTAGACAGCGTCAGATTTCACCAGGCTCGCTGGCATCGACAGATCAGTCTGTCGATGCCAACGAGCCTGGTGAAACCGGTCGCTGTCGAAATAAAGACAAAAGTGGAAGAAGTTAATAAACATTGTTTTATTTTATTATTATTAAAATGAACTTCCGTCAAGAGATTTCAGTAAAATAATTTGATCATTTGATTTGATTATTATTTAACAAATTTTACTTTCGAGAGAGCAAATGTTATTCTAAAACATTACCAATATGCCGAGAGATGTGATCTTGAAGATATTCCCGTCCTGTGTTCCCCCGGGATGGAGTGTTTTCTCTGCTCCAAGATGTTTTAATAATATTCCTCTCGAGTCTATCAAAACACAATGCTGCGCGTCCAAGCCCCTCTCTTCTGTAAGGGTGGAAAGGTTTTTTCATAAAATATAAAATATCACCAAGTTCTATAGTAATATCACCTTAGTGATATAGCGTCAAAACTTGTATTGAATTTTCATTTTCAAAGCATGAAATAAAAAATGGTATTTTCATTTTGTAAACCACTGTATTTTGTTTAGATATTTATTATAATATTTTTTTAGATATTTATTATAAATATAAGAACAGCGTCCAGATCACTTTCGCTATTATTGCAGGCATCGAATTAATATATGATTGTGATATACGAATACCTTCGTGGCCGAAAGGTGAGTGTTTGACTGCCACACCAAAAGTCCCGGGTTTGATTCTCGGCGATGGCAGGGGATAGATGAGCTACTTACTACATGTCACGAGAATCAATATGATAGCTATACTCTTTAAACAGATTTGATTTGCATTGTAATGCAGTAAAGAGTGATACAACAAAATATTATTATTTATAATATAAGGAAGATGGTCTTATGGCAACAGGGGATATTTCAAGAACGAGGAGTTCGGCTTTTTGTTCCTGATAGATATCTCCGACAGCGACAGCATAGATTGTTTTACATACGGGCCGCCAGAACCAACCTGCCTCTGGTGACACTAGTGGGAAGAACAATTAATCTGCTGAATGCGGTGTCCTCGGAGATTGACGTCTTTCATATTAGTGAAAGTACGTTCAGTATCCTGTCTTCCTAATGTCGAACCATCTCTCATGTGTTTCTGGTAGTATACTATACACACTATATTATTTTACCTGTTCTCAAAAGATGCCTTAAAATAAATTTTGAATTGTCTATTGTGAAATAAACTGATTTGATTTGATTTGATAAAAACTGGCAAGAGTTTCATGGCACAGAGTGACGAAGGATAAAGAGTTGTGGAAGTCGGGAAGGGAGGAATATGTCCAACACTGGATGGATAATGACTGATGATGATAATGGTTACTATATTTTATTAATATATTTTGATATCATACAGCTTGTAGGCCACACTCACGAATTCTATTTTAAGTTACTTTTGAAATATTTTAATCTATGTAAACGGACTCATCCACCGCAACCAAAAGGATTACTTTCCAAACTGTTATATGTAGAGCGAACACTAATGTCTTTTTTCCTCTCTCCAATGTAAATAGTATCTATTCATGTATGATGTGCCATTTTATAACCAATACTTTTCCCTTTAAAAATTGTGAATGGAACGTGAATATAATCTACAATCTTTTAAACTATTCGCTCCTGGGTTTTTGTCTTCAGTTCTTGCCTGGGTAAATCTGTAAGCTATACATGATTTGATTTCTCCTGTTTTTTACTATTTCACTATCCGAAATAATGTTATCTCAACGTCACAGTTCTTATTTTTTTTATATTGTACTTTCTCGTCATATGATGTTATCCAGCATTTAATCGTTTATAAATATAAAAAATACTAACCATGTCACCACAAATTAGTATTTACTTCTCACTGGAATAAAATATAATTTATTTTGTATTATGTTATATAAAAATACATAAAAACAACAAATCGTGTAATTTAGACTCCAAATAATTATTTTGTGGTAATTGGTGGTAGAAAGGAATTGAAATAAGGCATAATTAAGAATTAAACGAAATAATAATCTTTTTTATATACTTTTGAATATACAATATTCACTTTATAAAACTAATTATTAAAGATCATTTATTTAATAAAGATGATGGTGTTGAAATTTTACAGGTTTATGATAGAAATGTAACTTTAAGCAATCTCGAAATTTTAGAAATTCAAAAAGCAATTAAAAATAAAGAAAATATTAAAATAATCAAATAAATTTAACGTCAAGAACAATCTTTGATTTATTTCCTTTGTCGAAAGAAATTAATTACCTGAACCCCAACAAGAAATTTAAAATATTATTTTAAAATTTTAATTAATTCATAATACTTGTGTCATCCTCCTCCCAAACAGAACAGGCAGAGAAATAAAAGCGCGGGAAAAGGAGCGTCAACGATCACCGAAGATCGGGGGGAAAAGGCGATCCAGGGTGTCCTATCGACGCTCCGGCCTATTTCATCGCCGTGTACCTGACCTACCTTCCGGATCCTCGCCGAGTCCTCTCGCGCATCAGCGGCTCCAGGGTCCTCGGGAGAATAGCTCACCAGAAGGGAGGTCCAGCGATGCCGTCAGTCGGGGAAGGTAGACAAGCCGGAATGCGCAAATAAAAGCGTGGTTTGTCAATTTAAAACAATAAAAATTTATTAAAAATAAAAGACTTACCCTAAATATAATTATCCTTATGGTGGCCACCTAATTATAAACTAATTAGCCTAAACAACGCTTAAAACTAACTATATCTAAAGAAACGGCGCGACGTTCACCGAGCGCGGCTCCAGCCGAGAGGGCGAGCCTGCGCAAAGGGCGGGAAGACACATGGAGGTGAACCAGCCACGGCTCTCTCGTTCTCTGACGGGGCGGCGGCTGGGTCACGACGAGAAGGATGACCACGGCTCACTCTCGTTCTCTGACGGGGGCGGCGGTCTATCCTCTCTCCGCGGAATGGAAGGCGGCTGAGGGCGGCGACATCATAAGCGGACCGGCCCGGCTCTTGGCTCTCGTGGCGGAGACGCGTGTGACGCACAATATTTCGTGCGCGCCCATTTTGGCGCGCTTTCGGCTTGGCGCGAAAGAAAGTTCTCTAATGTTCACAATTTTAGCAGTTTACACTTTATTGTTCACCCAATTGTTTCTTAAGCCCTCCCCGCGGAATATACATCGCGAGGAGGCGATTCACTTCACTTTTTCACACTTCTAATACTCGTACATTGTTTATTAATTTATCTATACAGTCGCGACGTGTACGTCCGACTGTCACTTTCATACTCTCTGTCCGACTGTCACTTTCATACGTGTGTGGCGATTCCGTTCATTTCAGGAACTTGCATTGCGGGGGTGTAGAGGGGAAGGTCTCCGAGGGGTAGGGAGGCTTTTGTTCCTTCGAAGCAAGGAGCCTGTAGCCTTCTAGGAATTACTACCTAGATAAGCCGGCGTGAAGCATTTTAGGTCTTTTGAAATACTTTTAACAAAATTACAACGCAAGCCCGTTTGAAAAAATTATTTCGAAATGGTATAATTTTTGTCACAGAATAATTTCATAACAATCGACCCTGCCTTCTTTGACAAAAATTACACCTGGGATCGCTCTTTGGGGTGGAATAGGTTCGAAGACTCTCTTGGAGTTAAAAACCGGAGGGGCTGTAATCATATGGTTTGATAAGGACCGGTGGTCTCCTTATCTGGATCTCATCGGCTCGTACATTTTTTGTGTAGCTTCTGTGAGCTGTTTGATACGAGTTGTCCGCTTGAGGTAGGCGAATCATTATTTGTTATCTCACATGGAGGTCCTAACTGGTAGGTACAAAGGCCATGTGAGGGAGGTTCAGTTACACGGTGCGCTAATATTCTTCGTTACGTGGCCAGGTGGGATGTCACCTGTATCTCACGTACGGCGGGAGCTAGCGCGATCAAGACGTGAGGTAGAAGTCTCTCTACCGAAATTTGCAGAGAACACCTATCCGTTTCGCAACGGATCCCGTATCAAGTAAGTTATTATTCTGTATGTATAGTTCAACTTCAAAGCCAGAGGATAACTTCAAGCCTTACCCGCTGAGAGTCGAACACCATTAGGATGTCCTTTAGACCGCCTACAGTTCGACTTTGTTCATCAGCGGGTCGGGGGCACGTTTTTCAATTTCGGCTACTCGTTACTCCGGATCTTTGCCGGGATATTAGAAGTTCCGTCCACTGAAGCCGGTTTTGGAGTGAAAGATGCTGCCATAGCAAATCCCCAGCGGTGGACGGTGTCTAATTTATATTATTGGGGCTGTGCCTCTCAAATTGTATTTTTATATGGCGTCTGGCAGATCGTTGCTGCCTAGCGGCGATTCAATTTTTCGTCGATAATATTGCATCACCGGTACTGCCTCAGTTAATTTAAAAACGTATTAATTTTGCGTAACCTACTTGAGGTTACGTCGTCTTCTCGCCGCAGTTAGCCTACATAACCACGACGAGGTGTTCTTAAGATTTTCTTTTTTTATTAATGTTGGGCGCCACTGGGTTTTGATGAACCTCTCCCAGAAGAGGTAATTGTTTGGCGTTACGGTACCTGTCGACTTAATGGGAAAGAAAACAGGCACACAATAACAAACAAAATTTCAAAAACAATACATGAAAATTTTAAATCTATACGAGCGACACTTCTAAAACTACGATTGACAAACCAGCCCTATTCATTTACGCATTTCGGGATAATTTACAACTAGCTCAGGGTCGTGGATCGGGGTATCGGACACAATCCGATACCCTACTGAAAAAATATTTTAAACAATAAGCCCCACGTTGGGCGCCAATTGTCATCCTCCTCCCAAACAGAGCAGGCAGAGAAATAAAAGCGCGGGAAAAGAGAGCGTCAACGATCACCGAAGATCGGGGGGAAAAGGCGATCCAAGGTGTCCTATCGACGCTCCGGCCTATTTCATCGCCGTGTACCTGACCTACCTTCCGGATCCTCGCCGAGTCCTCTCGCGCATCAGCGGCTCCAGGGTCCTCGGGAGAATAGCTCACCAGAAGGGAGGTCCAGCGATGCCGTCAGTCGGGGAAGGTAGACAAGCCGGAATGCGCAAATAAAAGCGTGGTTTGTCAATTTTAAACATATAAAAATTTATTAAGAATAAAAGACTTACCCTAAATATAATTATCCTTATGGTGGCCACCTAATTATTAACTAATTAGCCTAAAGAACGCTTAAAACTAACTATATCTAAAAGAAACGGCGCGACGTTCACCGAGCGCGGCTCCAGCCGAGAGGGCGAGCCTGCGCAAAGGGCGGGAAGACACATGGAGGTGAACCAGCCACGGCTCTCTCGTTCTCTGACGGGGCGGCGGCTGGGTCACGACGAGAAAGATGACCACGGCTCACTCTCGTTCTCTGACGGGGGCGGCGGTCTATCCTCTCTCCGCGGAATGGAAGGCGGCTGAGAGCGGCGACATCATAAGCGGACCGGCCCGGCTCTTGGCTTCTCGTGGCGGGCGGCGACCGGTCCTTCATCTTGGCGGAGACGCGTGTGACGCACAATATTTCGTGCGTGCCCATTTTGGCGCGCTTTCGGCTTGGCGCGGAAGGGTCTTTAATGGTTGATTTATTATTACTAACAATAGTTCACACATTTTTTTTTAGCCCTCCCCGCGAGATACTACATCGCGAGGAGGCGATTAACTTCACTTATACGGTTCTTAAGTCATTGTTATTAATTTTATAGATTTACATAATCGCGACGTGTTCGTCCGACTGTAACTTCCATACTATCTGTCCGACTGTCACTTTCATACTATCTGTGGCGATTCCGTTCATTCAGGAACTTGCATTGCGGGGGTGTAGAGGGGTAGGTCTCCGAGGGGTAGGAAGGCTTTTGTTCCTTCGAAGCAAGGAGCCTGTTGCCTTCTAGGAATTACTACCTAGATAAGCCGGCGTGAAGCATTTTAGGTCTTTTGAAATACTTTTACGAAGATTATAGGCAACGCAAGCTCGTTTGAAAATATTATTTTGAAATGGTATAATTTTTGTCACAGAATAATTTCATAACAATCGACCCTGCCTTCTTTGACAAAAATTACACCTGGGATCGCCCTTTGGGGTGGAGTAGGTTCGAATACTCTCTTGGAGTTAAAAACCGGAGGGGCTGTAATCATATGGTTTGATAAGGACCGGTGGTCTCCTTATCTGGATCTCATCGGCTCGTACATTTTTTGTGTAGCTTCTGTGAGCTGTTTGATACGAGTTGTCCGCTTGAGGTAGGCCAATCATTATTTGTAATCTCACATGGAGGTCCTAACTGGTAGGTACGAAGGCCATGTGAGGGAGGTTCAGTTACACGGTGCGCTAATATTCTTCGTTACGTGGCCAGGTGGGATGTCACCTGTATCTCACGTACGGCGGGAGTTAGCGCGATCAAGACGTGAGGTAGAAGTCTCTCTGCCGAAATTTGCAGAGAACACCTATCCGTTTCGCAACGGATCCCGTATCAAGTAAGTTATTATTCTGTATGTATAGTTCAACTCCAAAGCCAGAGGATAACTTCAAGCCTTACCCGCTGAGAGTCGAACACCATTAGGATGTCCTTTAGACCGCCTACAGTTCGACTTTGTTCATCAGCGGGTCGGGGGCACGTTTTTCAATTTCGGCTACTCGTTACTCCGGATCTTTGCCGGGATATTAGAAGTTCCGTCCACTGAAGCTGGTTTGGAGTGAAAGATGCTGCCATAGCAAATCCCCAGCGGTGGACGGTGTCTAATTTATATTATTGGGGCTGTGCCTCTCAATTTGTATTTTTATATGGCGGCTGGCAGATCGTTGCTGCCTAGCGGCGATTCAATTTTTTTTTGCGTCGATAATATTGCGTCACCGGTACTGCCTCAGTTAATTTAAAAACGTATTAATTTTGCGTAACCTACTTGAGGTTACGTCGTCTTCTCGCCGCAGTTAGCCTACATAACCACGACGAGGTGTTCTTAAGATTTTTTTTTTTTTTTTCAATGTTGGGCGCCACTGGGTTTTGATGAACCTCTCCCAGAAGAGGTAATTGTTTGGCATTACGGTACCTGTCGACTTAATGGGAAAGAAAACAAGCACACAATAACAAACAAAATTTCAAAAACAATACGTGAAAAATTTAAATCTATACGAGCGACACTTCTAAAACTACGATTGACAAACCAGCCCTATTCATTCACGCATTTCGGGATAATTTACAACTAGCTCAGGGTCGTGGATCGGGGAATCGGACACAATCCGATACCCTACTGAAAAAATATTTTTAAACAATAAGCCCCATATGTTGGGCAGCCAATTGTCATCCTCCTCCCAAACAGAACAGGCAGAGAAATAAAAGCGCGGGAAAAGGAGCGTCAACGATCACCGAAGATCGGGGGAAAAGGCGATCCAGGGTGTCCTATCGACGCTCCGGCCTATTTCATCGCCGTGTACCTGACCTACCTTCCGGATCCTCGCCGAGTCCTCTCGCGCATCAGCGGCTCCAGGGTCCTCGGGAGAATAGCTCACCAGAAGGGAGGTCCAGCGATGCCGTCAGTCGGGGAAGGTAGACAAGCCGGAATGCGCAAATAAAAGCGTGGTTTGTCAATTTAAAACAATAAAAATTTATTAAAAATAAAAGACTTACCCTAAATATAATTATCCTTATGGTGGCCACCTAATTATAAACTAATTAGCCTAAACAACGCTTAAAACTAACTATATCTAAAGAAACGGCGCGACGTTCACCGAGCGCGGCTCCAGCCGAGAGGGCGAGCCTGCGCAAAGGGCGGGAAGACACATGGAGGTGAACCAGCCACGGCTCTCTCGTTCTCTGACGGGGCGGCGGCTGGGTCACGACGAGAAGGATGACCACGGCTCACTCTCGTTCTCTGACGGGGGCGGCGGTCTATCCTCTCTCCGCGGAATGGAAGGCGGCTGAGGGCGGCGACATCATAAGCGGACCGGCCCGGCTCTTGGCTTCTCGTGGCGGAGACGCGTGTGACGCACAATATTTCGTGCGCGCCCATTTTGGCGCGCTTTCGGCTTGGCGCGAAAGAAAGTTCTCTAATGTTCACAATTTTAGCAGTTTACACTTTATTGTTCACCCAATTGTTTCTTAAGCCCTCCCCGCGGAATATACATCGCGAGGAGGCGATTCACTTCACTTTTTCACACTTCTAATACTCGTACATTGTTTATTAATTTATCTATACAGTCGCGACGTGTACGCCTGACTGTCTAATTCATACTCTCTGTCCGACTGTCACTTTCATACTATCTGTGGCGATTCCGTTCATTTCGGAACTTGCATTGCGGGGGGGGGTGTTGAGGGGAAGGTCTCCGAGGGGTAGGAAGGCTTTTGTTCCTTCGAAGCAAGGAGCCTGTAGCCTTCTAGGAATTCCTACCTAGATAAGCCCGCGTGAAGCATTTTAGGTCTTTTGAAATACTTTTACGAAGATTATATGCAACGCAAGCTTGTTTGAAAAATTATTTTGAAATGGTATAATTTTTGTCACAGAATTATTTCATAACACTTGTTATAACAAAAGCATAAACGTTCCAAAATAAATCTTTCGAACATCTGTCAAAACTGATCATATTTGTAAACAATTTTGTAATATTTTAAATATCTTTATAATATCACTGAGGAAGGACCGGGTTGTCCGAAACATGTTTGATATTTAATTTTAAATTGTTTAAAAAAGTTAGTGTTGTATATAAAGTATATAAAAAAGAAAAAGAAAAATATGAAACATCTACAACACAATGTATGGCGATGGCATACGATTGCATTCTAATGAATATCACTTAGATGGTTTGGACTTTAGGAACGAATAGATGAGAGACGAATAGTTAAACAAATTTATACAAGTAGTGTGAATAGAAAAAGAAGCCGAAGGTGGCCAAGGAAATCATGAAATAAGGAAATTAATCAGATACTTGGAGGCAGGCATATTCAAAGTCGGAAAAATAGATGAGCGTGCATTTTAATAAGATGTATGAATGTTGAGGTATGTCAGGTTAGAGCTGTATGGTAGTCTATTATCTTTGCTTATTTCTCCGGGGAAACATTGTAACAGTTAGTTTGTTCGATACATAAATACTTCCAGATCTTGTGGGCAAGAAAAATGAATAATTAATTTATCTTAAAATATAAACGGCTATTTAAGGTTCTGTGTCATTTTATGGGTGCAAAATAAAAAATGACATAATCTTATAATCTACGCAAATTAAACAAAATCACCCTTAGTCTCTGTAGCAACTTACATCGTTATTGTTGAGGTGACCCAAGGGTCTGTCAGGGTGGAGGCTGAACAGAGATGACAGCAGAGGGCGGAGCGGGTAGGTCCCGGGCAGACGTGACGTAACCAAGTCTTCGGAAAAAGTGCCGCTTTTCGAAAAATCTATTTTTGAAACAAGAGTGGGTGTTCCACCGCTTAAGTCACCACGTGTTTCGAGGGGTAAATGGTTGTTTATACTTCGAGGTGGGTATGAAGGGAGGGGCAGAAGAAGTAATCGTTTACCATACGAGTATACTCGTGCCACTTCATTTGGTGACTTGTTCAAATAAAAGTTTTATGACTGGATAAAAATTTTTGTTTTGCATAAGACATACATTTTTAAAGTCCTTTAAGGTCTGGTAACTAAAGCCGATTTTCATGTCTTTTTTGGAGGGCGTTTTTTTGTAGGAAAATAAAAATGAATCGTTTTGGATTTTTAGGATGTTTTTATTTACATATTAAAGATAAAAATAATAAAAAATTGAAAAAATGTAATCGAAAAACCTCGAAAAAAAAACGCGTGGGTGGCCCCGGAAATGAAAAATTATACTGAAATTAAATTGTATGAATAAATAACAAAATGGCGGACTTTGAAAAAAAGTCCTTTTATTTTAGCAAAACTCAGTAGTTCCGACGAGAATGACATGTCTTAAGATTAAGAATTTTCAAGAATTTTTGATTTCAGATAACATCAAGAGCCAAAATCACCCGGGCCACCCACGCGCTTATTTTTCGAGGTGCCAACTTCGATCACTAATAATAATAATAAACTATTAATTTTTTTTTTGTATCTTTAATATGCAAATGAAAACATTCTAAATATCCAAAACGATTATTTTTTATTTTCCTACAAAAAAACGTTAAGTAGATGGTATTGCGAGCTGCGCGCGCACCCTGTTACGGAAGTGCGATATGATGAAGTTAACAATTGGTGACAAATAAGATTTCACACGTGCCAACTCACAAATCCCGAAAATATAAAGTTAGTCGTACAAAGTTTGCAATTCTACTTACGAAACGTCACATTTCAGCGGGATTTAAATTTTTTTGCGCAATATTTAAACTCCAAATTTATACTCCTTTTAAGGATTATAAATTACTTACTAACTAACTAACTAACCATCACGCCATTTCCCCGGAGGGGTAGGCAGAGAGGATGGATCGCCACAATGCTCTGTCTTGGCATACCTCTCGGGAATCCTCTACATTCATACATCGTACCATGCACGCACGTCGATTATTCCGACTTCGAATATGGCCGCCTTTTAGTAATTGATTAATTTGGTCATGCCATGTTTTTCTCGGTCGTCCTCGGCTTCTTTTTCCACTCACGCTGCTTGTGTACAACCTTTTAACCATTGTACTCTCATCCATTCGTTCCATATGTCCAAACCATCTCCGGGATCCTTTTTTAATTTTATCCATGATGCAGTCTTACATTTCTTTCTATTAACGAGAACAAAATAACTTTTATCGTTTATATCGTTCTCCCGATGATGAAGGTGTAAACTTTCGAAACATTTCGAGAAAAACAAACTCAAAAGTGGAAAAAACAATTTTTTAATTTATAAAAAAATTCGTCATTTCATAATTTAGAAATATCGTATTGTTTTAGCCAAAACAATGGATTATTGATATATTTTTACATTATATTACGATTATTCTAAATTCCTTCACGTTTCATATTATTTCTCCAATTTCAGTGACCTAAATAAGCCAACAAAATACTTATTGAATTACAAATACAGTATGTTCACAAACCTTTTTTTTACATTTCCAAACACCCCCTGTGACAAATTGATTTTTCAAAGGGCAAAAACTTGCAAGAGATTGCCGAGTCAGTCGCGCCTACCCTTATGTACAGATCGCCCTCAGCGGGTAACTAGGTTAAGTATTGGGGAAACAAATTTGATTCACCTCACTACCTCCCCCTGCCCCTCCCGGGCACCTGGGTACCCACTCGAGAACCTCGCGAGTACCCGAGCACCGGACGTCGCCGTCGCTGGATCAATTGCTAAAATCTTATTTATGCGTCTAAAGAACGCACTTATGTGTAACCCAATCTCGGCAGTTACAATGGTCGTATTTATTTATACCATATAACATATTATACACTTCTTACCAACCATTAAAATATAAAACCCTGTTTATGGAATCGCAATTTTTATTATTTTTTTATTTATCGCGACAGCTGCTTCAGTTGTTCAGGTGTTACAATATTTTTTTAAACTATCAAACTAACTAATTAACCACCAAATCGTCTCGACAAAAGGGCAGAAAGAATGGACCGCCACGCTTTTCTTTTCTGATATACTTCTTGCGATTCTTCAACATTCATACATCGTTTCATGCACGCACGTCGATTTTACTCCCCGGATGACCTCGCGTCAATAATATTTTCAACTGTTAAAATTAATTTTCATGATTATTATCGTTCTTCTGATGATGAAGGTGTAAGCCTTCGAAACATGTCGAGAAAAATAAACTCAAAAGTGGAAAAAACAGTGTTTTAATTCATCAATTTAATTCGTCATGATTTCTTCTTTTTCAAAAATCATTACCTTGGACTCATCAAACCAGGCTGTAAGATTTTCATTCACTAGCAGTGCTTTCCGTGTATAGCGACTCAATTGCCGTGATCAGTTTTGTACTTATTCCATATTCAGACAGTATTTTCCACAACTTTCTCTATTTAAAAAATCATATGCTTTTTTGTTATATTACCTCTACACCCATATTCAATGATTACATTATAAAGCATGGAGACAAAGGATTGAACGAATGATTGAGGAAAATAAACATCTGCAGTCGGAAATAATAATGTTATATTTTAGAATTTGGAGTGAAGACTCGTGAGGTAATCGCAGTCAAAAGTTTGGTGAAGTTTAACCCGCGGTGAGTATTATATCTGCTAGAGAGGCTGGTGAGGTGCGAAGGCCAATTTTGTAGACGTGTTTAAATTGACCTTCTCACTTTACATATGTAATATGTACACACCCGAGCCCGTGCCTGTGTTGTGTGAGGTTGCGCGTTATTTGTTGACAGAAAGGGGTATTTGTTTGTATATCGGTATTTACCCTCTCGGATCGATGCCGAATAAAGAGAAAAAAATATAAAAAGCGATTCAGCAACAGGACAGATTTGTGTGAACAGCGGAACGAAACTCTTCCTCGGATCAGAATGCCCAAATTAAATCTGAGAGGTCGTCCAACAAAAGTATAATAAAAATGTACCATGCGTATAAAAAGACATGACAAAGTCTATCTTCTTCTTCTTCTTCCTTATTGTAGACCTATGTGATCTGTTTTCCAGAGTGTTGCTCCTCCTGTGAGGTAGATTCCCAGCTGTCCTTCCATCTTTTAGGAGGTGTTCCACGAGGACGAGTCCCATGAGACTGATTATGCAATGTAATATAGGGGAGTCTGGTGGTATCCATTCTTTGAATATGACAGTACCATTTCCCGTTTCGCTGTCTGCTCCATCTTATAATATCCTCAACCTCACATATCTCTCTTATTCTGGTGTTCCTCAAGCGATGTCTCAGTGTCTTGCCTGCTATCGTCCTCAGTGTCTTTATTTCTGAAGTCCTCATAATTTGTTTGGTCCTTACTGTGTCTGTCCTTGCTTCGACGCCATATTTTATTATTGATCTTACGCATGCTTTATAGATTCTCATCTTACTCTTAATGGCCATGTCTTTGTTTTTTCATATTGTGGATTTTAGAGCCCCAGCGATTGCGGCTGCCTTGTTTACTTGGGCTTGTATTTCTTCCCGCAGATCAGCTCCCCCCACCAGATCTATGCCTAGATACTTGAAGGTCCTGACCTGTTCTATGGGTTGATTTTCTATAACCAGGTTACATGTTTTGGAAAAGGTTTTTGCAAGCATTTTGTTTTTTCGATAGATATCGTCATGCTATATTTCTTACAGGCGTGATGTAGTCTGTCTAGCATTTTTTGTAGGTCATTATTGTTTTCAGCTATGATTATAGCATCTCTGCACAACAGACTACATTGCAATTACATACAAAGTAATACAATGCAGAGTATATCAATCTAATTAAAACAAATGAAATCTATTTCCTTTGAAGTTTTATTATATTTGATGTAAATGACACGTTTCGCCTGTCTAAGGCATTATCAAATGTAGCGAAGAATCAAACGCGCTGCTGTTTATATACACAAGTTAAAGAAGCATAATAAGGTAATTAAGGTAATTGACGTGGCCTAATACATTATTGAAAACAATTAAGGGATAAACCACAGAATAAAGGAATGTATTTCTTTTCTTCTATATTCGCCATTACTTTGTGTTGCGGATTCATATTTGAATTACTTTTTGATAACTTTGTATCACAACACTTTTTTACACTTTTTTCAGACATGTTTCGGGACACAGAAGCCCCTTCTTCAGTGTGTATAAATTTTAACAGCTAAATGAGACAAAATCGTTACTTATATACTAAATAAAATTAAAATGGTAAAGGAGGAGTGGGGGTGGTTCCAAGAAATAGTGTTAATTTCTATTCGCTTTAGATAGGCGAAACATGCCATTCACATATAAAACAATAAAATTTCTAAAAAAAACGTTTTCATTCGTATCCATTATTGGAAATGGAGATTTACACCATTGTTCAAGAAACAATAAATGTTGCTTTAAGATTAGATAATCTTAAAAAGAAATAGTTTCCAATGCAAAAATACAAAATAGAGGCTGAAGCTGGAGATGAAGGGGCTTTGAAAGACAGTTGAAACAGATTATTCACTTTAGTAAAATAGTCGAAGAAGGCCAAGAAAAACATTATATGCCAACTTCGAGCATAAAGCGGGGCCTATTTTGGAAGTCGGGACAATTGACGTGCATGCGTGTTGTGACGAGCTATTATTATTATTTTTTTTTTTTAAACTAACTAACCATCACGCCGTCTCCTCGAAGAGGTAGGCAGAAAGAATGGACTGCCACACTTTTCTTTCCTGACATTTTTCTCTCGCTTCCTCAACATTCATACATCGTGTCATGCACGCGCGTCGATTTCTCTGATTCCTCACATGGCCGACATTCAATATTTGATTTATTTGATCGTGCCACGTTTTCCTCGGTCTTCCTCTATTTCTGGTTCCATTTACATCATTAACATATAATTTTTTTACCATTCTTTCTTCATTCATTTTTTCCATATGTCCAAACCATCTTAATGATCCTTTCATTATTTTGTTCATGACACTATCATTCGCACCACATTCACTTATTTTTTTTTTAATGTTTTTATTTTTATTTGATTTAATATGGAAGTATCGTGAGAGGACTCTCATTATTGATACCCCACTATTTATGGCATGAGTACGCCAGGAAAGAATAGTGTGGGGGTCTATCCTCTGTGGTTACCACTCCGAAGAAACGACGTGATGATTAGTAAGTTAGTTAGTTTTAAAAAAGAAACGGGACAACAGAATATCTCGTCACAATACGTCTCGTGGCAGAGTGATAAGAGCTTTGACTGCCATACCGAAGGTCCCGGGTTCGATTCCTAGCAATAGCAGTGTGATTGTCACACAGTCTTTGGTCTGGTGTTAGAATTCACGTGACAATAAAGTGGCGATTGATTAGCTTCTGATCGGTTGTCATGATAATCAATATAAAAGATAAAAACAAATGTATACAGTAATTGAGTTTAAACAACCTGTAGTATAAAAAAAAAACACGTTTTTCACATTTTAGTATACGGCAGGTTATTTGAACTCAATTATTGTATAGATGTTTTAAGGATTAATTGTATCTCAATAGAGATGAAGATGTAAATTATTTGGAAACAGAATAAAATTAATAGATGGCGCTAGTGTAGATGTCCCTACCAACAGTGAAGTTATTAAAAAATATTAACATATATAGTTCCAAAAATTTGTCAGACGTGGTGTCGTAAAAAGGGCGGAATGGTGAATGTTTTTAAACATAAAATGATTGCTTAACCCAACCCAATGACAGGTCATAAGTCCTGTAAACGCCTCGACTACCATATTATGTTTCCAAATAATTTACATCTTCGTCTCTATTGAGATACAATTAATCCTTAAAAAATGATTAACCCGCAATGGGTAAAACTCCAGTATTTGTATAAAAAAAACAAATTCTAGATGTTTTAAGCTATTGATTCTCATGACATGTGCCAGGCCGCTTGTCTATCGCCATTTTTTTTGTCACATGAACTCTACCAGATCAAAGATAGCGTGATTTTTTTTCAAACTGTCATAGCTTGGATTTGAACCATGGATGGGTGTGAAAGTCACAGCCGTTATTTCTCTGCTACGAAGGTAGTCATAATACATAAATAAGCACAAAATATACGTTAGCGGAAATCAGAAGTTGTAAACAGCGGTAAAAAGCCTTGACAGATGGTGGGGCAAGTCGTAACATTACAAGGAACTAAAAAATAAACGTCGCGATACAACTCGAGGCATCCCAAAGTTTGGACAATTTATCGACGGCTCGCTTGTGGGTAGGACAACATAATCGAAGCAAGACGGATAGCAAAACGAAACCTTAGAAGGAGCAAAGTTTTCGACAATACCAGTCAATAAATTTTACGTGAAAACAAAATACATATTCGCTGCCATAAATTATGACATTCCTACCCCTTTTAATATTCAAAGATAAGAATAAAATAGAAAGAAAGCTTGCAAGGAACTTTAATTTTATTTTGTAAATAACTTATAAGTATTACAAAAATATTTATTAATATAGCATGTCTTTGGGATTTTGGGTATATCCGTGTAACTTGTCTCCTTCGACCGATGTTTCGAAAATCGTTACAGTCTCCCTCTTCGGTAAAGTTATATGGTAGACATGTAGATGGAGACAGTGCATTGTAAACTATCTCCGAAACGTCAGACCAGAAAGACCAGTTACTCGAATAATCCCAAGATCCCCAAAAATATATTGCTACCAAAAAGACGTAGCTCTCGCACCTCCTCCGCATTCACACACCGTGACATGATTGACATCGATTGCTCTGACTTCCGAAAATCGTACCGTTTTTTTTTTTCGAAATAAAAACATCGCATCAAACAAGAACATTATTTTGACATTAAGAGCACTTCATTTTACGACCATCATTATTCTTCTTATTAGTTTTAGAGAATTTTTCTACGCTGGTGGATATAGGGCTCTTCCAAACACTTCAAACATTTTTTATCTAGAGCTTCCTGTTGCCACAAATCGGATAATATTATCCGTCTACCTTTATTATGATCTTCCTATGCCTATTCTGTTGTTCCAAACCTTAAATTTTAGAATATAGA
This sequence comes from Lepidostoma basale, assembly GCA_022606425.2. Taxonomy (NCBI): domain Eukaryota; kingdom Metazoa; phylum Arthropoda; class Insecta; order Trichoptera; family Lepidostomatidae; genus Lepidostoma; species Lepidostoma basale. The sequence continues at coordinate 389,066 of JAHDVF020000075.1, read as the reverse complement.
TAACACTTATATTTATGTTAGAAATATAATTCTCTCATTTATCTTTGCGAAAATATAATTAATCTAGAGAATAACCAGGCAAAACGTGGCACAATCTATCAATTAAATGTCGGCCACGTGAGTCTAAGAAATCGACGTGCGTACAATATACGATGTATGAATGTTGAAAAAAGTATGCTAGGAAAGAACAGTGCGGCTGTCCATTTCTTTTTAGATTAACTTAGTATATTAATCTCAGTGTTAACGTCTTAGCGTTAACACTGAGATTCCATAATGAAAAAAAAAAAAAAACATCACACCGTTTCCCCCCGCAGGGGTAGGCAGAGAATAGACCGCCACACTACTCATCCTGACATACCTTTCTAGCTTCCTCCACATTCATACAGCGAGTCATACACGCACGTCGATTCTTCCTGCTTTTGACATGACCAACCTTTAAAATTTGATTAATTTGTCATGCCATGTTTTCCTCGGTCTACCTCGACTCTGAACCCCATTTACATCGTTAACGTATACTTTTTTAACCATTATTTTTTCACCCATGCGCTCCATATGTCTGAAACAACGCAGCGATCCTCTCATAATTTTGTTCATACTACCTTCTTTCGCTTTACCTTCCTTTCTAATATCAGCATTTGAGATTCTGTCGTACATCGTTCTACCACATTTATTCTGCTCTCATCTTTCTTCTGCCAGTTTCATGCTTCGCTTCCATAAATAAGAGTTGGGACCTGACTGGGTCCATAATGATGAAATTTTTTATTAATAAAAACACTTTTTTCCACATTTTATTTATTTTTATTGACATGTATTGAAGGCTTTACACTTACATCATCGCATATTTTTTTATTATTATCGGCGCGAAACATTCTACTTGAGAAGCCGATCGCGCCAAGAACGTGAATCCGTAAAGTCTCAACATAATTGTAAACTAGGATATTAATAATTTTCCAGTGCGGTGTCATTCCGTTGGAGCGTGCGGCCTATTTACATAAATGAATATTCAGCATGCAGCGATAACTTCCAAATCATTCTGTTTATTTTCAATTTTACATCCCAAACATCAATTACTAGGAACAAAAACATCTCGCGAGGGGGCTGCAGCGCCTCACCCTCCCTCGCGCGGCACCCTGCCACATGCGCGATTATGTGAAGTAAAAATAGCATCGGAGATACAAGAATGATATAAACAAACGCTTATTTACTAATAGTAAATAATAGGAAGATTAAGGGGAATCCTTTTGACTTTTCAAGCGGTGCATGGCTATCACCATGGTGATGGAACTATGCAAAATATTATAGATCGAGTAACTAACCTTGGTGGATAATATTGATTTATAGGCCTACGTACGAGATGCCTCGCCAACCCGTCTGGCAAAAGTAGCATTACGTGCCAACCACCCCTTCAAGAATTATAAGAAGAATATGGTGGAGGCCTATGTCCAGCAGTGGACGACAACGCATGTTTAAGTATGTAGTAAGTAATTTACTAATAAGGGGTAAATTGATACCAACAAGTTGTAAAAAAATACATTATTAAATGTCTTTTCTACCTTGCGTTAATTTTTATGTTGTAAGGCAACAAAGTGAATGGTGCACTTAAGGTTGTCATCGCAAACAAAAACCAATAAAAAAAAGGTAGAATAGCAGTGCACAATGGTGTTCTTCTACTGACCCTTGTGTATGGAAGCGAAGCATGGAACTGGCAAATGAAGGATGAACGTAGAATAAATGCAGTAGAAATGAGATCTTTTTGACGAATGTGTAGATACTCTGTGTATGATAGGGTGTCGAATGAAAATTTAAGAAGTGAATGCGGTGCAAATGATGGTGTTATGAACAAAATAATGAAAGGATCATTAAGATGGTTTGTACATATGGAAAGAATGAATGAAGAAATAATGGTAAAAAAATTATATGTTAACGATGTAAATGGAACCAGAAATAGAGAAAAACCGAGGAGAACGTGGCACGATCAAATAAATCAAATATAGAAATCGACGCGCGTGCATGACACGATGTATGAATGTTGAGGAAGCGAGAAATATATGTCAGGAAAGAAAAGTGTGACAGTCCATTCTTTCTGCCTACCCATTCGGGGAGACGGCGTGATGGTTAGTTAGTTAGTTAGTTTGGTGCGTAAGAAAGATAGTACACGTGCCGTCCTTGGATATGCTCCATTTCTCCTTTGTTAGTAAAAGCGATCGAACGGTATTGCCCTAACAACAGTCAGGGCAGTAACAGATTGATTTCCAGAGACTTCAACAGAGACCTTGTATAAGAAAAATGCGTATTAGGAGGCCACCTGAAGAATGGACCGATGGCATTCCCTGAATAGTTGAAACGACATGGATGCGCAAAGGATAAGACAGGGACGAGTGTAGAAAAATGGAATAGGTCTATATCCAGTTGTGGAGGGAAGAAGCTTGAAGAAGAAAATGAGGATACAAGTGCATGATTTGAAAAAATTAACCACGACTATTAAATGTAATTTTTGGTTTATATTTTCGATCAAATAAATTTATCGGATCATTACATCGTTTGGAAGAAACTGATATAATCCGCACACCTTTACTCCAACACGACCAGAGGGTTGCAATACGTCGATAAAAGGCTAATAAAATACGATTAATGAAGGGAAATCGATCGCGACTTTAATTTATCGCACACTTAATCTCCTAATGTGAAAATTTTCATGTGGAATAATTTTAACCTTAAAATGAATGAATGGGTACTAAGGCAACATTTTTCTGTTACGAGTATGTAATAAAAAAACCATCACTGTTTTGGTTTTCCATTGTTTTTTGTAATACTCGTATATTAATTGATCATCTATATTTAATTAATGGTGATAAATTCTTATCATAATAACATACTAGTACCACCTCTAATTTGCTTTATATAATTTCCCACACCCCTAAATTATTGAAAGCACCTTTATACAGACACACTGTTTGACTATTAGGTATACTTGGAGAAAGCCCTCGCTAGGCGAAATAAATTTGTAAATAATGTTCATATATTTTTTATACATACTCGTATATGTACTATTATGACAATAAAGTCCCCGGAATTTGTAACGATAGCTCAAAATATTATCACATTTATTAGTCATCAATATTTATTTTGTCCCCTTCAAAATATTCCCTATTGGATGCAGTACACATATGCCAGCTTTTTTTTACTCCTCGATTCATTTTTGGTATAGTAATTAAGGAGCGTCTTAAAAACGTGTTTTTTTAAAAATTTATTTATTTATTTATATTCAGTGCGGGAAAATTAAATCACAATTTCCGTGAACAATGTATAACCCCAAAATGTATAATCACAAGGTATAATCCCAAAACTAAATCGCGTTTTTAAATACACACTCGTATTGTAATTGACTTTTACCAAATTAAAACTATAACCATCAATATGTTTCTGAAACTTCTTAACAGCACAAAAATTGATGAATTGATGATAATGATAAAAATTTATCTAATAATATCATTTTTAATAATAATTTATCGCACACTTAATGATCAATTTTATATATCGATATATTTTTTTTAAGGGACAAGAAAGGAACGTGTTGAGGAAAATGGAAGAGACTAAGATCAAGTTGGATATGTAATGTATGTTTTACAATCGCTGTTTTTTACTCTTAAGAAATACAAAATAATAAAAATTTCTGTTAGTGAACACGAGGGTTAAATTGCTGAAAGATGTCCAAACAAATGTTAATGTGTTTGTACGTGCGTAAATAATTCTAAAAAATTCTCAACATTTTTTACGCACGACTTTGTATACATTATTATTGAATTAAATCTACCATTTATACAATCTTGCTTCAAAGAAAATATAATACGGTGCCTGCTTATAAATTCACAGAGAGATTGGGTAAAAAAAGTACACATTTTCCAGTAATAATTTATACGCGTAAGTATTTTTTGCGGAATATTAATTTACGGAAAGAAAGAAAAAATACTTTTACGAAATAAATTAAATTAAATAATCAAAAGATTTTACTGGAATATCTTGATGGGAGTTCATTTGAAATAAAAATGAAATAAAATGATGTTTTTTAAGAGCAAAGATAAAAGCTACATTAGTTAATACATTTATTTCGAGAGCGATTGGTTTCGCCAGGCTCACAGGCATCATCTCTCGGATAACTCAGTCTGTCGTTACCAGCGACCCTTGCGAAATGGGTCGCTGGCGTAATAAAGACAAAAGTTATTATTAAAAAAACAGTTTCATTTTTTATAATATTATTATTATTTTGTTAAAAATAACTCTTTACATCATCATAGCATGAGCCAAATCGATGTAAAAAGCAAAAAAAGGACATCGAAGAAATATAAATAGAAACATATGAATAAAAATAAATTTGTTATTTCCTTGTTGCTCTTATCGTAAGGATATTCATGAATTCGCTATAATTGCATACAAAGAGGTCTATCTCTTTGCAACCTCATTTAAAAGATGAATCGCTTTTAATACAGGAGAAATTCGAAGGGCCTATGTGCGGCATTATTATTTAAGTCGTAAAAATCGATGAGCTTGTATTTAATGAGGTATTAATGTAGAAAAATCTAGATGTCTGGATAGAGCAGTGTGGCATTCCGTTTTCTCTGCCCACCCCTCTTGGGAAACGAGGTTGTTTAAACCGTCAATATTGTTACTTCAAGCAATTAAATAATGTGATCCAAACCTTTATTTTTTCTGCAGATTTCTAGTGTCAACACTCACCTAAAACAAGAGAAATAAAACAATTAGTAAAACTCAATTTCATTACAAGTGACTACTTTACATATCAAAATAAACGATAATGATGTGAATAAAGTACGGAGTCGAGGAAGACCGAGTCGGCCATGCTAGAAGTCGGAAGAATGGATGTGTGTGTATGACTCGCTGTATGAATGTGTAGGAATCTAAAGAGGTGTATCAGGATAGAGTAGTGTTGCCCACTTCTTTGGGATACGGCGTGATGTTTTTTTGTTGTATAATAAGTAAAATATAAATTGTATCTTTTAAAAGTCAATATATTTATAATATAAGAGTGCAGATCACTATGTCATTTCTAACACGTCAAATGAAAAAGATTTTTTTTTTTTATTACATTGATTGTAATAAAATTGAATCTAAATTGAATTGAACAGAAGGCAGTTTTGGAGGGATCGTGTAGACCACGTGTAGTTTACTCGTACGAGAATTGCAAAAATTGTCAAAAATGAAATCCTCAGCAGCAAGAAAGACCATCGAAGAGATGAGGGATGGCTGGACATTATCATCCCAGGACAGCTCACTGTCATAAACATGTCATACGACTTAAAATAAGAAGAATAAATAGAATTTCTTCTATATTCGCCATGACTTTGTGTTGTGTATTCACATTAGAACAACTTGTTGATAACTTTGTATTATTACAACACTTATTTACATTGTATGCAGACATGTTTCGGGAAAACAGACAGAAAACAGTAAACACTAGAAATGTAGCTTTAAATAATTTAGAAATTTTAGAGATAAAAAAATCCATTAAAAACAATGAGGATATTATAAATAACCAGGTTAATTTGACTTCTAGTCCGATATTAGATTTATTCCCCCTGTCACATTAGATTTATTTAAGAATAACAATTACTAGCCGGTAAATTTAAATTTCCTCCCTTTCCCCCCACCACTTTTCCATTCGTTATAGAGTATATAAGTAGTAGCTCCGCGTCATTTAATTGTTAAAATTTCATCAAGTATACACAGAAGAAGGGAAGTCTGTTTTCCCGAAACATGTCTGTATACGATGGAAATAAGTGTTGTGATAATACAAAGTTATCAACAAGTTGTTCTTATAAGAAATAAATAGAAGTGAAATAATGTTAATCAAAAAAATATTTGAAAAAAAATATCGAATACGAGTATTTCAATAAAAAACAGTGTTTTCATTCATAAAAATGTGTATATTTTTCGAAACAAGTTTTTTTCTGATTATCTTACAACATACATTATTTTATGAAGAATAAATATTTATAAGAGAGCTAACAAGATAATAATATTTAATGAGAAAATGGTCCATAAATTTGCAAAGAGGACACATAATTGCGTAAATAATATCCAATTGCCGACACCGACGACATTCAATATTCCAGGAATAGCAATCAAGATGAGAAAGTCATGGAGATGAATACCATTTATTGTGTGGGAGTAATGCCTTAGTTACGTAATAATATCAGTTTCTGTATAATACATGTATTCCTTTAAAAGGATCAATTTACTCGGAGGACTGTATGTTATAATAAAAACGCGCGTTTAGAGAAAAATAACGATTTGGGAGAAAAGAAATGAAATACCGTTTGAAGTATTTTGACTAAAATGGTAAATAGAATTATTATTTGTGGTTTCTTAATGATTTACGTATCATAGAATTTTATAAGCTGTTCAGGAATGAATGTAGAGCAGAAAGCATTATGAACACAATTATGAAAGGATCACAGCGTTGGTTTGATATAAGGAACGTAAATAAAAATGTTTACTTTAGCGATATGAATGGATAGAGATGTTTAGGAAGACAGTAGAAAACACGATCAATTTAAACAAATTTAAATGTATGCCATGTTAGAAGACAGAAGAATAGACGGACGCGTATAACTCGTTATATGAATGTGGAGGAATCTAGCAGGGTGTGCCAGGATAGAGTAGTGTGGCGGTTCATTATCCCTGCCCTTTTGGCGAAACGAGGTGTTGTTGTCTTAGAAAGCTTTCAAGACAGTGTGACTTTCACGCTGTCTTTGTTCTGGCGTAGAATTCATGTGACAATAAAATGCCTATAGATTAGCTACCTATCACAAATCATGAGATTCTATATAATAATTAGATCATTTTTATCGATTTGGCTTGCGCTGTAATGATGTGAAAAGCTTTCCATCAAAATAATAATAATAATATATATCTCGTTAGGCAAAAAAAATATTCATCAGAGTGTCTATTTTTCTTACTGCATCTTCTGAAGTAACAAGAATTCTTCGATTAATACGTATAAAAACTGTTTTCTAGAAGTTTTATTTTATTTAAATGACTTGTTTCCCTGTGTAAAGTGTTATCAAATGTCTACAATTAATAATGCCTTAGAGAGGAGAAACACTTCATTTACATAAATCAATGTTAAACTTCTAGTAAACAGACGTTTTCATTCATATTATGTAATATAGCTTTTTCCAATTTTTTTCAAGTAACAATATGTGAATATAAAAAGTGAAAATAGTGCGTGAAATGAAAAAGTGTTATGAACAAAATTATGACAGGGTTATAAAGATGGTTTCAGCACATGGAAATAATTGATGAAGAAAAAATTGCGAAAAAAGGATATGTAAAAAACGTACAAAATTAAAATATATTTTTTATTATTTGTATTTAAAATAAAAGAAAAGAAAAACAATGCGCTTTATTTTTCACCACTATGCGGTTATTTTAATTGCCGACTAGTTTTGCTTGTACCCAAGCTTCCTTAGGGCTTTGTAATAACTTATCTCTAATAAAAAAAATTAAATGTCTTTCCACAAAGTGAATTAAAAATAAAAATAGTATTATTCTTCATTATTCATTAAATATTTTACTCGTATTAATATAAACGATTTGAAAATATATCTAAGATAGTATAATAAAATGACAATTCGTATTATTAAGTTGACCATTTCTGTGTGAAGGCACGATCCTCATGCGAAATGATTATTATTACGGTTTGGTTTCGGATCCTTTTACTGTAGGAAAATGAATTCCGAATATGAAAACCAATCCTGCAGATGGAACTCTATTGTCGATATTTCGGGACATCCCCCATTCTCCCACCCCTTTCTGACGAAACGAAATGTAGCAGTCAAATATAAAGCTTTGCTCCCTATTCATTCGCAAGACACTGCGTCAAGCGGAGAGGGTGGCGCAGATATTTAAAAAATGCTTAACACTCTTGTGAATTTTAATTTAAAAAAAATATATATATACTTATTGTTAAATATTAATGACATCTTTGAAATGTATTATAGCAAGGAGAAACTTGTCATTTTCAAATAATAATACTTCCAGAAATTTATGATATATATCTTCTTCTTTTTTTTTTAAAAAGTAATTAACTCCATATTAAATAATTAATACGAAAAAAAACATATTTTTTATAAAGTTTCATTACAATTTATAAGAATTACATGTTTTGGCTTTCTAAGGCTTTTAGATGGGCAAAACATATCATTTCCATAAATTATTGTTTTTTTTTTAGGAAACAAGCGTGTTTGTTCGTATTTATTGAGATTTGTCAACTTTTCATATATTGTATATAGTTCTATATTATTGTTTTTGAAAAAGCGTAAAAGTATTTTACACTATTTCAATTATGCAGTTTTAAATGTGACAATTACTCGAAAAAAAGCTTATTGAATATCATGAAATGTGAATCATATCCCAAACAAATGTCAAGATGAATATGGTGATACCAAGTTTAACCATCTAGATTTCTCTAATTAAGTAATTTCTTTCCCTTTGGGATTTCTTCTATATTTGCCTTCACTTCGTGTTGTAGATTCATATTTAAATAAATATAATTACACTGGGTACTTCAACACTTTATTTCACTAAACAGATACTTGTTTTGGTTATAATATAATCTTTTTCAATACACTCATACAAGTGTAATTATATTTATTCAAACCTTTATAATTTAAAACTATTTTACAATTATATTTAAGATTGTATTTTATGTAATTTTGATAAATGACGCAGTGTTTTGTGTATCGTTATTAAATCAATCCCTTAGCAAACAATACAATGCGGAAACGATAAAGTTTGAAAAATAAAATAATGACATCACAAATCGATTTGGGAAACAATTTAATTTGACTTGAATGATTTCGTGAAGTTTTTAACGACTTGTTTATTACAATAATCTATTGTGACTTTTCCTTTCTATTTTCATAAGAACATACGAGTATATGCGCATACGTTTTTTATTATGTCACGAGAGGATGTATTTTTTTTTTCATAAATTTGACTGAAAATATTACAGAAACCTGAAGAAAAATGTTTTTTTTTACTGACTTAAGATATTGGTTTTATATATGTCTTTAATAATACGTATCAAAATTCATTTATATACTTATTTCTGTAAAATAAAATATTGAATGTCGGCCACGTGAGGAGTCGGAGAAATCAAGGTGCGTTCATGACACGATGTATAAATGTTAAGGAAGTGAGAGAAATATATCAGGAAAGAAAAGTGTGAAAGTTAATTCTTTATGTCAACTCTTTCGGGGAACGGCGTGATGGTTAGTTAGAGAAGTTAGATTTTATCTCTAGCAAAAATTGAATAAATCGCTTTTAGACATAGCCGATATAATAATTTTTGTTTCACTAAATGAGATAATTTTTTTTTTCTTGAACAATGATGTTAAACTCTATGTTAAATCATTAATACGAATGAAATTTTTTATTACAGTTAATATGAATGAAATGTTTCGCCTGTCTAAGGCATTATTAAATTAAATAAAACTGCTAGATAACATACGTTTTCATTCGTATTAATCATTGATATTTTTAAACATCTGTACCACTCACTGATAAAAAATTGAATGTTTCAATAAAAAGCAACAAAAATATGTTCACCATTTTGGTTTGACAGCCAAATTGCTGAAAATGGGTAAATCCTCAGCTGACTTCAGCCAATTGGACTGCTGAATGTGTTATATTTTAGGCACTTGATATTTTTATGCCTAATTCTCCGAACCCATTACATAATTCAAAGTTATCGTATTTTTATTCAATCGGTATTAACTGGATTGGATACATTTTTATTTCACTATGCCAAATGTGTCAGGGATAAATTTCACTCCGAACGGCGTTTGAGGAAAGAATATTGCAATATTAAGGTCTTTATTAATATATATTATAGCTTTTTAAGGGTAGTAACGAATTACAATTTAAATGGTAAGTGACATTGTCACAGATATGTGATTGATTAAAAGGGGAAGATTTAAATGTATTTAATAATGATTTCCTTTTTATGATATTATACGAACAACTGGAATAAACGATTTTTAAAATATTTTTTTTGCTCTATGATCGATAAATTTATAAATAAGATGTGAAGAAATTGAAATCATTAAATTCATAAGATAATTAAAATATTTTTTATTATTCAGAATATTAAAAAAAAATTAAAACAAAAGTATGACGGATGGATAATCAAAATTAAATAAGAATCTATATTTATTTGTGATAACACAAAATGATGGCTTTATAGAAGAAAATTAATTGAAATATTAAAATTATTTTTAATTTGAATTATTATTCTATTTACACGTTGCTATTCAAAAGATTTTTTTGAAAATAAAAGACATATATTTTATTAATATTCTATATAAAGAAGGTATAAAAAAACACCTTTCTCTAGTAGATCATCAAATGATGTTCTAATAAAAAAGTGTTTCCAATTAATTTTAAATAGAATATATCCTACATATAATTTTTTATTTATTAATAAATAAATAAACTCACTTAATATCCCGTCGTCTTGCTGAAGGAAAAGGCAGAAAGAATATTCCAGTCAACTATTCTTTCCTGATATATTTCTCTCCATTCATCAACATCCATACATCGTGTCATTCGCGCGCGTCAATTTCTTCGCCTCCTCACCACTTGCCACTTTCTCCTCGATTAAATTATGTATATATTTTATATCAAATATAATCCCAATTCAGTAGAATACTCTCTATCGAATGTTAGTTCACATATTAAAAATAATTATCAAAAAATTACACACGGAAACAGCTTTTTGGAAAATGAAAAGTAATTTCAGGAACATTCCCAAATAGCCTAAGATTTATTTCCTTTGCGATTGTCGAATTTGTGACTGGGTACGACTTTCAGAGTTTATGATTCGAATCCAATTTGAAATCTCTTCAACTTTTCTTCAACAGTAACGATCCCGAGTCGCTCAAGGCACTTGGCCATCTCCACTTCTCTCTTCTTCAAAAAATTCAATTTCATCCCCAAAATAGTTTTGACGGGGTCGCTCCGGGGCTTTTGTTCCGGGGGTAGTGCGCGAATCAGTGGTTCCAAAAAGCAATGCAACAACATTTGACAATTAATTTAAAACCGACGGAAATTTGAGAAAACATTTTGAGAAACGTTTAATACATTTAGCCCAAGTTTAATTATAAAGAACTAACTTATTAACCATCATGCCATGTCACGAATAACAAATGTTATTTGATTTTTTTAAACGAAATTTATCTCAGAGAAAAAGCCCTGCATTTTTACAATTAGATAAAAGAAAAACTAATGAAATGATGATGATTGAATTAACATAACGCAAAGGGTGAGTTAAACATTTAGATATATTATATATAAACGTTTGTTCAAACACCGAGAAATTGCATTCGCACTGATATTAAATATAAATTAGTGGAAAAAATAGTTTTAATTCATAGAAAACGCCCTAACGTCTTAAGTTTTTCTAAAACTTTTGAAATCAATATCGCAGTAGTACTGGATTAATATTTTATTTTTACCTTTCAATGTATTTGAATATTAATAAACTATTTACTACACTTGTAAGGGTACGAATGTTTAATTATTGACATATTTTTTGTAATCCCCCTTCTTCTGAAACACTCATAAATCAACGCCGGAGCTTTAATCAAATATCTTCTCATAGGGGTAGACAGATGAATGGATCTCTTAATTCTTATAACATTTATATAGGGGTGGATTGGGGTTTATTCTTATAAAAAGTTAGCTTAATTTGTCACTTTTTTTTGGTTAATCATAGAAACGTGAATAATTTTTAATGTTTATAATTTTGAAGCCTTTAAATTTTTTATTTTAAATAAAACACTCTTTTCTTTAGAAATATAGTGACATGAATGAGATTATGTCAACTTATTCGAAAATAGTAGGAAAATAATACGGATTTGATCAGTAATATCCTTTTACTAGATTGAGAAGTATCTACAAATATGATTACGAAACTTATATAATATTTTAAAGCACCCACAAAACAAGAAGAAAAAAACTCTTACTTTGAAAATGAAAAAAAAAACGGATATGCTACAGAAAAAAAAAGGGTATCAACCTAACATTTTAAATAAGGTGAATATTATTTAAATAAAATTTAGGTATGACACCATTGCAATATGGGAATATACGATTTTTGATCAATTTTAGGTTAACCGTATTCTATAATTCGAACATCATTATAATATTAACATTGCAGAAGACACGATAAAAAAGAAGAAGCAAGAAGATGGCAGCGAGCTGCCGAAACCGGTTGAAAACGCTCATATGAGTAGATTAAAATATTTTTTAAATGTATATTTAGTAAACTTAATGTACATTTAAAAACGTTTTTTAGAATTGATTTATATTTTAATATTTACAATGAAATTCGATCATAAAATTTCAAATAGCAACATTATTTTTTATTGCAGAATATGTAAATAAACATTTAAAGCTTTCTGTAATTAAAAAAGCATAAACTGTGTAACGACGTAAACGGAACAAGAATAAAATAAAACTGAGGAAAACATGGCATGATTAAAACAAACAAATATTAAATGTCGGCCGTAAATGTTATGACACAACAGAAGCATGTCTGTGAAAAATGTAATAAAGTGTTGTGAAAAAATTAAGTGCAGTTATATTTTTTCAAACACGAATCTAAAACACAAAGAGAAGGGGAACATAAAAGAAAGTTGTCTATTCACATCAATTAAAAATATATAAAAATGTATTATTTATTTCTCTTAGATGTCAAAGAAAATGGTTTTATCGAAAATTTTTAAATAAAATGTATTTCAATTTCCCATTCAATACTTGGAAATACGAGTAACCCATTTATATTATTAGATCATATCACTTCTGATAGGTTGGGTGAGGATGGCCGAGAGGTCCCGAATCACTTTGGAACCACTCTATCGGATGGATCGACGTCCGCCCGCGAGGTAGCCGCCCCTCGCATCCTTTATCCTTTGTGATAAGTTTAAGAGAATAAGTGCTTGCAATTTGTCGGCAAAATATCTGATTTATTATTCCTTCCCAAAGAAATCCATTTAAAAGAAATGTTACGTTCGGACGTTTAGTAGAACGAATTGTTTAATAATGGTATACTCGTATATTTCTTTTAAATTTTCTTCTCGAGTTTGACCGATTTCATCGTGTCAGCAATAATAATAGCCTAATCGTCATCGGCGATGCGGATTGCGGAGAACAGAAAGGATTGAAGGCGTTTTGTTTTAGCCACGGGCAGCTCAATGGATCACGAACCTCAGTAATGAGGAAACGAAGAAAGAAGTAAAATGAAATCATGTCATGAATTGAAATTTCCACGTTTCTGATAACATTCAAACTCTATTTTCAGGGTGGTATTGTTAATAGAAATGAAACAATCGAATACTTACAAAACTTAATTAAACTATAAAGATTCCAAGGGCTTTTTTAAATTAAGTTGCTAAATCATTTGGCTTTTCATATTAATATATTTATAAACTTATGTCAAATGGATAAAAAATAATATTATAAACCATAGAAATAAAATGAGAGGGAAAAAATAAGGAGAGCAAAATTCGAATCTACAAGACATGCATACGTCCTATAATGACATGTGGAATAGAAACGAGAGCTGACACCATCAGAACAAAAAGTCTACTAAGAACCACAGAAATGAAGACTCTCCGATCCGTTGCGGGAACGACACTCCGAGACAGAATAGGAAATTCTGAAATAGGAAAGATCAGCAATGTGGAAGATGTCGTGCGATGGGGAAGACTGAGAAGACGCTACTGGAGAGATCACGTGAAAAGAGCATGTTCTGAAAGAGTGATAAATATAGCCGCAAATAAAATACCAACAGGAAATCGACCTGCAGGAAGACTACCTAAAATATGGCGAGACAATTGGACATCTGCATCTCAGGAACAGGCTCCGAGAAATAACAAGACAGTCCTAAATAAAGCAGAAGAAGAAGAAGAAATAAATTATGTTTGATAATAAGGCAGAATATCTTGAATCTCAGAATGGAAAACGGGGTCAAGGAAGACCGAGGAAAACATCGCATGATAAAATTAATCTAATTTTAAAGGCCGGAAGAATTGACGTGCATGTATGATTCGCTGTCTGTATTTGGAGGAAACTTAAAAGGTGTTTCAGTAGTGTGGCGATTCATTTTCTCTGTCTACCCTTACGAAAATATAAAGCGATGGTTTGTTGTTGTTCAGATGATTAAAATATAATGACATATGAATTAACAATTCACAAATCAAATGCAAAAACGGATTTAAGATATTGATTTTACTGAAATGTCTTAAAGGAAATTCAGTTTAATGAATACTTCCATTTTTTGACTTTTTTTTCAAATAAAGACAAAATGTTGAAGTAGTTATTAAAAAAAACATGGTTCTATTTAATTATTATCAACAATATATTGTTTGTCCGGTTTACGTTAGGTTGAAATAAAGCTCTGTATTAACGCAATAAAATGTTTCACTCGCAAAGTAATGGAAGTACCACATAAATTATGAATAGAGCTTTCACTTGCGACGGGGGGACAAAAAGGACAAAACTTAAGTACTCTCCTCCCGACAGAATGGTATCGAGGAAGGATCTCCTTCGTTAACTTTGGAGAGGAGACGAAACTCCTTAATGACAATAATATTATTCCTTCCATTGTCGCAACTTTCTCCACTCGGAGTAGATGGGACACAATTATTAAGATTTATTGTACGTTCCCCTCCAGAGTGTACCTTTTGGTTTGATTGAAATAAGAATAGGTGTGGATGTAAGGGGCCCAATAACAATTAACTTTCTTCTTCCTCCTTGTTTGTATATTAAATCTCTATTGAAACAAATTTTTCGATTTAAAAATTTAAGTGGATTTTTTTTTTTCTACTAATAATAACCTTTTATGATTTTATCTTGTTCTTTGTTCTAAGGGTAGGCAGAAATAATTGACTGCCACTCTTTTCTTTTCTGACAAACTTCTCTAGCTTCTTCAACATTCATACATCTCGTCATGCACGCACGTCGATTTCTCCGACTCCTCAATATTTCATTCAATATTTTATTTAATTGATCGTGCCACGTTTTCCTAGGTCTTCATCTATTTCTAGTTCTATTTAAATCGTTAACATTTACTACTTTACCATTATTTATTCATTAATTCTATCCTTGTGTCCTAATCATCTTAATGATACTATCATTATTTTGTTCATAATACTTTCATTCGCACCGCATTCATTTATTATATTTTCATTCGACACTCTAGCATTTACAAATTTTAGACACATTCGTATAGGAAATCTTGTTTCCACTTCATCAATTCTAATTTTCTCCTTATTTGTCAGTTCCATGCTTCCTTTCCATACATAAGAGCCGGTACAAGAATACCATTTTGTACTGCTATTTTGGCTTTTTAGATCGGCTTTTGTTTTCGATGACTTTTGTTTTTGTTTTATTATATATTATATAAATACTCGTATATCGTTTATTTTATTTTTCCAAATAACCTTTTTCTTAATTTTTCAAGAGATCAAATTACTGTTAGGATTATTTAATTCAAGATTTTTTCAAGAGATAAAATCAGTGTTAGGATTATTTAAGTCATTTATTTATTAAAGTTTTATATTTGAAACAATGTTAGGATATAATACGTTTTGGATATTTTTATAGGAAATTATGTATTGTGATACGTATTATATAATATAACAAGAATGGCGGCCAAAACAATGGATTTCCTCATTCAATTCATTGAGGTTTCAAT
Organism: Lepidostoma basale; assembly: GCA_022606425.2. NCBI lineage: Eukaryota > Metazoa > Arthropoda > Insecta > Trichoptera > Lepidostomatidae > Lepidostoma > Lepidostoma basale. The sequence continues at coordinate 373,285 of JAHDVF020000075.1, read as the reverse complement.
AAAATTAACTTTAAGTCATATTTCTAGGAAATGTCTGAATTGATAAAACAACAGATTTACTAAAAATATATATAATAAGTCAAATTACTGAAGAAAATCAACCGGAATATGAAATAATTCTTTCACTTGCTGCTGTCAGATAATTTAAGCTGAACACATTTTATCTTTTTAACATTTTCATGCAATTTATTCTAATTTTAATTTTGATAATTTAAAAAGTTGGTAAAGTCAAAACATGTATTTATATGTAAACACTAAGAATGGGAAGCATAGATTCCTTGATATGTATATTTAACTATCTAACTAACTAATTAACCATCACGCCGTCTCCCCGAAAGGGTAGGCAGAAAGAATGGACTGTCACACTTTAACCGATGCGGCACTCCATCCTTCTCTTTTCGCCCCGCTGGAGACGCGGTGTGATGCGTTGCGAACCTTATCGCCATCAATAGGCATCTCCCGCGCACACTTCGATCGTAAAACATCAACAAAATAAATCTAAAACAAATAATATAAAATACAATGATATGAAATAAAATAACACAATGAAAATAAATTAACACATAACGTTCTTTTTAGATGGTGCAACTATCGCTATTCAAAATACAACAGGCAGCTATAAAACGCATTGCATGCTTTTATGTATAATATATTGGAACTTTAAAAACCCGATTTTTTTTAAACACGATGATGGTTTTCTACCTAAATGAATATTGTTTCACAGAAACGCACTGCCTGTAATATAGGGTTGTAAAGTGTGCTGCTGTAAATTGCCAAATACAATTAAGGTTTGGCGAAAACCATAAAATATCCAACAACCTTACACTGAGAATTTGCCAACAATCAAGGGAACAGAATTGCGTAAGCTCCGGTGATATTTCTGATTGCAAGTTTTATATCATTTTAGAACTTAGAAATACGAAAACTTGTTCAATCACTTGACGCACTAAAGCTCGGCGTTCACAATCAGATAGGCACGGGTTCCGTTTGAATCTTAAGGAGAGAAATTTATCGTCAAACAAAATGTCCTCAAAGTGGTTTATTGTATATGATATGATTACATAATAAATCAATCGAAAGAATGTAAGGTTTATATTTCTAAACCAACAACTTAATTGATGAAACTTAATAAAAAAACGGCTTTAGACGGAACATGTCACTCTTATCCCGGGTTCGATTCCCGGCGATGAAAAATCTAATTTTCACACTGTCTTTTGCTATAGAATTCACGTGATGAATAAAATGGCGAAATATTAGCTACCTATCACATGTCATGAGAATCAAATATGATAGCTATACCCTTAACATAGACTTTGCTTGCGCTCTAACGATGTTAAGAGTGATTTAATAAAATAATAATAATATTAATAGTAACAATAAAATAATACAATACTTCTCTACCAAATGGACGTTTTTATCCCGAAAATCGGAATTTAGAAAAGGTTTAAAAAATGCGCATATTTAAGTAAGGTAAGTTAGTAATTAAAACTTTGGAGATGAAGTGACATTGCGAATTTCGGAAAAAATATCAATTAAAGGGTGGGAACAAATGTAAAACAGTTTTATTTTTAAAGCCCGGTTAAAAAAAACATATCGTAATACCTATATTTATTTATTTTAATGAAATTGAAATTCATTTCTATAAACATGTAAAAACACCCGATGATGCCGACATACGTTGGCGAAACAGGTTTCGCAACAATTTCATATGAATCAATATATTAATTGTATTAGATAAAACAATAATACTAACATATTACTATTTGATCTAAGAATAATAATAGGTAGGTAATTTAACATAAAAATTGGTCTGATTTTTAAAACGCTTATACATAAAAAAAAATGTGTTTTTTGTTCGTTCATCCGTTTGACGAGCCGAGCATTGTGAGCTAACAAAGAATTTTCGCTGATTGATTTTTCTGAAAAATCCGTCCGTGAAAGGCGAGCTTAACGCCACGCAGGTGGGGAGTAGTGTGCGGATTTAGGGCTGGGGATGCTCGAAGTTTCTTCGCAGTCGACACTTGGCGCGAGTCGTTGTGAGGAAGTGCGCCGCGCGACAATCCGCGTGAAGTGCGCTCGTAAAGTATGAAGGGAATTGTCGAATTTGAAACACAACGAAGTGAAAATTGTATAATGTACAGAGCTATCGGGCTTACCTACGGATTAATTTTTTAGAAACTTTTTGTATACAACAGGTCGTTTGAACCAAATTACTGCATACAATTAGTTTTTTTACCTATTATATTTATTTTCATGTCATATTATATTTATTTTCATAGATGGCTAATCTATCGTCATTTTATTGTCACGTGAATTCTACACCAGACAGTAGAACACGTAAAAATAACACTGCCATCGGCGAAAATCGAACCCGGGTCCTTCGATGTGGCAATCATAGCTCTAACTACTATGCCAAAAAGCTCGTAAATTCTTCTTTTTTTTTCTTGTATACAACAGGTTGTTTGAACCCAATTACTGTATACACATTAATTTTAGCTTTATATTGATGATTCTCATGACATGTGATAGGTAGCCAATCTATCGCCATTTTATTGTCACGTGAATTCTACATCAGATCAAAGACAGTGTGACAATCACACTGCCATCGCCGGGAATCGAACCCGGGACCTTCGGTACGGAAGTCAGAGATCTTACCACTCTGCCACGAAGGTCGTCTTCTTTGTATCATTGGTAATAAAGCTTTTTGCCAGCAAAATGGGAGATTTGGCCGACTTTGTGTAGTTTCCAGAGGTGCTGGGTATTAATTAAAACTACATGGGTCGCACCTTTCTTGTCCCATTTCAGGAAGTTAATATGTTTTAGTGATTTAATTGTGATAAATGTAACTGTTTTAGTAAATTTGACATATTTATTTTAAATAGTCCATTATTTTGGCCGAAACACTATGAAACTTAACATTTTTACTGTTGAAATTTAAAACCTGTTATCACAATTTCTTTTTATTCACTGAGAGTGTCGCGACAGCTGTTTCGCCAACCGATGTTGGCATCATCAGATGTTACAATCAAAATTTATTGTAACAGTTTATTGTAACACCTGATGATGCCAATATAGGTTGGCGGAATAGCTGTTGCGACACTTTTAGTGAATAGAAAGAAATTGTGATATTATAAGAGTGTTTAAAATCTGAAGTATACGAGTATATACATCTTCCGAAGTATAAATACATCTAACGAAGTATATATACATCTTCCGAAGTATATATAAATCTTCCAAAAAATTGTCATGCATGATCATAACAAAGGTGGAATGGGGAATGTTGTAATTACATAAAGCGTGCGCTTAACCCAACCAATGACAGGTCATAAGTCCTGTAAACACCTTGATCATCCATATTCAGTTTGCGTCTTCGTCTCTATTGAGATACAATTAAATAAGTAATAACGTATATTTTAGTAAATTCTCAAATGTATAATATTCAAGCTTCAACAACCAGGCGATGCCGGATTATTGAAAGTGCCGAAATATTGGATGCCGGAAAAACGGGAGTTCACTGTTTATATTTGTATCGAACGTTCCCCTAGAGTAACTTATACCGCCATAGTAAATGCTGGAATTTTATTCGGTACTTACAATCGAAGGTGCGGAAAACTGCTCCAGTGAGGGGAATGCAGGTTTATGGGGGTTGTTATTGTGTGAAAGGAGCGAGAAATGTTTGCTTATCGCATGGTTATATTACGTTACGCTTCATATATTCCAAGTGCCGTTATCAAATATGTCATCGTCGAGGTGTGAATATGAAAATGGTTGAAATAATACGACAGCAGGGAGAGGCTTACTTTTTTTGTCCATTCACAATTAAAATAAGATTAATCTCAGGTCTCCTCATAAAATACACTAGAACTTAATAATACATCCCTTTTTCACATGAATAACAAAATTGGCCTGACGGCCAACCATTGTATTGAATTTGACCATAGTTTTGACAGAAAAGACACAATATTTCTACACACAATTAATAATAGCAGTAAATTAAACAAACTAGAATCTTTGGAAATCCTCAAGTCGGTGAAATTGGAAGAAAACATAATTAATAATCAGATTCCCCCATTCACTTCTCTCTCCTAAAATACTTTGTCTACTTTAAGTCTTCCAAATTCCCCTTCGCAATAATATTTTCAACGCAAATTAATCATTTATAAATATCTAGCCAAAATATGTCTTTTAGAATGTACGTTTTTTTCTAAATTACAATTTTGTATTATCATTTATAATTATTATGTATTATTACTGTTAAAAATGACTTATTAATTCTGACTGATAAAAAATAATTGTTAGTTCATAATGTCAAAAAAATATTATCAATATTATTACATAAAGTAATTGTTCCAGTTTTTTTAAATTCAAATTAAACATTCCTTTGTATTTTATTGATTTTTAAAGGTGTTTTATAAGTCATTTTTTGTTTAGTTTTTCGTTATATTTTTACCGTCTTTTCCGAAACATGTCGTGATATTTTAGTAGATAATTAACAACGTTATTTTTCAATTTCCAATGAAATTACACAGTATTAATGCCTTAACATTCAATAAATTTATTTTAACAAAATATATAATATAATACTATGTAATTTATTATATTTGATAAATATGACGCATTGTTAGATAATTACAAAAAAATATATAGTTTATGTTCTGGACATGTTTTAAAAGCTAAAAACTTCATCATCCGGAGAAAACTTCTTATGCCTTATTCTGATATCGTTTTCCTGGTGATGTAAGTGTAAAGACTTCTAAACATGTCGTGAAAAATATGATGAAAAGTAAAAAAAAGAACAGCGTTTTAATTCGTAATGAAAAAATCGTCATTACGGAGTTCTACAGTGTTAACAACTATATCAAGTATGATAAATATTTGGTCAATGCGTTAGAAAACATCGTGACGAAACATTTCAATCTCGTGTGACATAATACCTCTTTTAGATAACAGTAACTGCCTAGAACTTATACCTATTTAAAAAAATAAAGTAAGCTAATAGATAACAGCGCCCTTGAAATGAGCAATTCATAAAAATGGCGCTTTATAAATTATCCAATTTATTATTATTATTATTATTATTTATAAAACAATAATACGATAAAAACTCAAGGTGCTTAGAATATATTTCATTGAACCCAAATTATTATAAAACTTTGAATCCACTAATTATGATTTATCAGTTACACAAACATTTTAATCAATAGAATGAATGCATTGGAATATAGAGTACTGAAAAAAATATAGAATGATCCATCAGGAATATTGGAAATGGGCGTAATCTAAAAAGCTTTTCGGAGAACATTTGGTGTATTCAGATTCCAACGGCTCCATAAATAGAAATTCACATACAATACATTTTTAAATACACTCGGTATTTCTGCACTTTTCGAATGGAGGGGGTTCTTCATCAAATATCAAAATATGATTTTAATGTATAATACTATATAGAAAAAGACGTGTGGAAATGCATTTATTATTGTATATACATACTAACATATGTTTTTGGATTAAGGTCGCATTCGATCCATCGTTTTATTGAATGAATCATTTAACGTCGTATTTATTGCCCAAACTTTTTCAGTTGGTATAACATATGATATTAAGGATCTAGGAGGCATCATTGTAACTTGTGTTTCTTGTCTTTCTCGACCGACATTTTGGAGATCGTTGCTGTCTCCGTCTTGAAGATATTCATAGTTCTTGGACTTTCTCCGATGGTACAACAGCCCAAATCAAGCCTAGGCCTTTTATATCTTATGCCTCATCTTCTAATTCGTCACCTGGAGAAGCATAACCTTATCTTTTCCGACCTCATCCTCCCATTATTGTTTCTTGAACACTAATATAAAAGAGTACTGATGAAAATGTCAGTTTCAATAGCATATTTCCTATGTTGGCCATTACTTCTGCAAAGCACTCTCCATTTCACGCCGTTCGAAATAACGCACACAACCTGCAAGCTCCTTATATTATTTCAATATTTTAAATTGCGCGGCCAGGATATTTACCTTCTGCAAAGATATCGTCTTCAATCTTATTCTTACGTGATATTTCATGAGTTAGAGGACTTTATCTCTCTTCACGTAAGACGTGCCACAGATAGGAAGTGTAACCGAAATTAATAAAATAATTTCCTGCAGAATTTGGTTTTGACTTCTAAATTGTTGACCAAATTCGTGAATAGTATACGAAGTAATCTTCTGTGTAGTCACATTCACAATGATTTTGACCAATTTAAATAATTAACTTTCAGCGTCTATAAGGAATAACAAATTACCAACATGAACACTGAATAAATAAAAGTAAAATTCTTTGATGATCAAGCTAGTCAAAAATGTCGCTTCCTTATAATACAAAAAAACGTATTGAATTCTGAAATATTTAAAATTTTCTGAAACTATATATTTCAACTGATCGCAAGCTTTTGATTAAGATAAAATAATGATATATTATAGTTTATACAAACGTGTATAACTATTCTGTGAACTATTTTTTATTATAGTTAATTTATTAACATTATTTATGTTAGCGTTCTTAAAAATAAGGTATTTTATATTTTTGAATTAAAAGTGACTAAAAATGTAAAAACGTATAAAAAAATTGTGTGGAAAATCAAGTACATATTTAATGTGAAAACGATAAGGTTGTTTATAATATTCCTGAATGGAAATAAAGTACAATTCAAACGAAACATTTTCTTTAGAGGGCGATCCAAGAAACGGAAAAAACATACAAATATTCAAAAGGGAAAAAAACGGGTGGCCTCAAAAGTGATAAACATCCGTCCCTTATAATGGGATCCTCTACACTGCACGCTGCGCTGTCGATAGCTAACCAGATGGTCAAAAATTCCACGCCATTTTCACGGTTACAATCTGGCATTATTTAAAAAAAAAACCTTTGATAATTGCAGTTAGTAAGAAAAATTCATGAATATTTTTTGTTATATTTGACAAGATACATAAATACTATAAAGCATAAAGATAAATAATTGGTTTCGTGAGAGAGGAGTGCATGACACGACGTATGAAAGTTGAAAGCCGAGAACAGTTAATCAAGAAATAGCAGTTTGGCCATCCGTAAAAAGAAAAATAATGTTAACATTGTTTACAAATACTTGCAGACAAATATTGGATTTAACCCAATGCGGGTTAGTCATTTTTAAGGATTAATTGTATCTCAACAGAGAAAAATATGTAAATTGTTTTTTGGAAACAGAATATGTATGGTGGTACATAATATGGTGGTCGAGGCGTTTACAGGACTTATGTTGGGTTAAGCGATCGCTTTATGTTTACAACATTCCCCATTCCTCCCTTCTTACGACCACCACGTCTGACAAATTTTCGGAAGATGTATATATGATGTACCATTTTATTTTTATAAACAGACAACTAAGAAACAAAATCGATTTTAAATTTATCATTCGTTTTATTTAGATCACAGTTACTATTAAGTCAATTTACTAATATAATCAGTATTAATAAAGCTCTATCATTATCTTTTTTTTACATAAAATGAGCACTTTTGAGATGAGCATGTTTGGTCAATATGATTATCTTTCATATGAACGTTTTCATTTTATTCATCTTAACGTAGGCCTTATGGGTTTATTGTTAAAAAGGATCGGCCTCCTTGATTCCCATTAGTCGATCGATTTTTTTGGTATTCTGCCCGGGGGTCGTCTACCTTGGCCGTGCAGAATAATGTGAGGGAATCTAGATGGATTCATTCTGCTTACTTGTGCATGCCAGTATCTTCTCCTTCAACCTCGCATATTTCCAGTAGGATGATATGACATTGTACAAAAATATGGCAAAAGAAATGAGGCAATGTGCGGCGCGGTCCGGTGAGGCCGACGGGCGTGCGGGGCGGGAACAATCTTAAATATATTATCCAAACTGGGTGGCAAGCGGCCATTGTACGGAGAGCTTGTAAGGAGAGATCTTGGAATGATCTTGTGGAATGGTTGCATAATATCATATAATACTTGTTTATGTTACGGTGCTTACTTTATCCGATATTATATACAACACGTTGCTCTTAAGACTACTTCAGCAGTTTATTTAAGGAAGACTTGGAACGAAAAGTTGTATCATACATATTGCCTAACTAACTAATTAACAAACTAATCGAGTCATTTCTTCGCCCTTCGGAAAGGTAGGCTGAGAGGTTGGACTGCCACACTGCTCTGCCCTGACGTACCTCTCCAGATTCCTCTACATTCATACATGCACACTCAATTATTCCGACTTCGAATGTGGCCAACTTTTAGTTTTTGATTAATTTGGTTATGCCACGCTTTCCTCATCTTCCACGGTTTCTCTTTCCAGTCACACTGCTTGTATACAGCATTTTAACCATTCTTCTCACGTCCATTCGTTTCATATATCAAAACTATCTCAGGGATCATTTTTGTAAGTAATCACAAGTACCCAATATTATAATAAAAAAAACTATAACATAAAATAAAACAAAACTAACTAACTAACCATCACGCCGTCTCCCCGAAAGGGTAGGCAGAAAGAATGGACTGTCACACTTTTACTGATGCGGCACTCCATCCTTCTCTTTTCGCCCCGCGGGAGACGATACCATAAATAAGATTTGCTGCCGAATATGTTGTAAATCTCTATATGTCTCGAAGGTTTTATAGCTTCATCATTGAGAGAACAATACAAACTAACCAAAAACATTTTTATTAGAATAGATAAATAAACCAAATAAGATAGATTTTAATTTGCACATGTAACAGGGATAAAACATTAACAAGAGCTTCACGGATTAATATTTTAAATGTTAAATATTTTTTACCAATGAGTTTTTGGGGTGATTAAGGTAACACTTAAGTTTTCTATAGTATTTATGCTTTCGGCATAAGATTTATAGTTTCCGAAACAATGTCATAAAATTCTATATTGAGTAATTTATATTGATGATAAAGTACGTTTTTGAGAAATTTTATAACATTTTATGCACCTGTGTTTTGCCTTGCTATCGAATTACTAAATGAACAATTGACAAAAATCATTTCAAACTCCTTTTAAACTTTTAAAGTTATAGATATAATGTTTTGGTCGAATCAGTAAGCTAAATGTACCGAATGGATACCAATTTTTTATAATCCATCTAAAATCCTAATTTCCACCATAAAACATGCATACTTATTGTTTCTCGAAAAATGATGAAAAATGACAAATATTCAAAAATGCGTTAGAAAGGCAAAACATGTCATTCCCATAAACTAAAATAAAATTTCTAAGAAATATAAGTTCTCATTCGTATTAATTATACAACGTAAAATTAGAAACGAAATCTGCAGATATAATTTACAAATAATCATTGCAAAAATCATTAATGATGATTAATAACCCGCCCTACCTTCAGTTAATTTTCCGAGAAACATGCGAAAAATTACGTTTTTTATTAAATAAATCTAATTATAATAAGCATAAATTTAATTTTTTTAATTACGAAACTTCAAAAATTTGACCGCACACTTCGCCTGCGTCTTGTGAAACTATCATATTTATAAAGAATTGTACTCAAGTGTTGTTGGCACACACGCGTATCCATAACAGATTGTACATTTTAGGGAAATCACTTTTTTTAAGTACGTACGTGATACGCGATAGCGTAGAATGGTACAGTTTAATTGTGCGTATCACGTACATTTAAATACCTAGGGATTTTTAAATACAACTTGGACAACCTTTTATTTACTAATCTATTATAACAGGAATGCCGGTGTATTTAAAATCCCCGTTTGTCAAAATCAACAAATGCTAGTTAAACTTGATCACAATAATAATTAAATGTGAAACATATTGAGAAATTGTTCATCGTGGCATAATGGCGTGTATAACATGTATATATGACAAGCAAAACTTGTGAGAGATATTCATTAACTCCAATGTATCCCCAGTTTACATGCTATTATGCGCAATTATTAGGAATGCTTTGGCAGGAGATCAAGAACGCGGTAATACCATAACGGTAAGGACACAGTAATGCGCTATTTCTATGAGCCGTGTGCACATCCCGTGGGTCGTAGGGAGTACAAAGCCAAACCTACTAATAAAGGGTGGTTTTAAGGGTAAAACAATAATGGACACAGCGGGCCGGATAAGCGGATACAGCAATAATAGACTCCGCGATCAAACCCCTGTTTCGATTACTCTTAGAATCAACTTATTAAACGCTAAGGCATTAGTTAGAAAGTTTCAATCCTGGGATTAGTTTGCAGCAATTTATTCTATTATTCCCTTCCATTCTTCCCTGTCTTGTGCGGCTCTTTTGAAATCTGCATATAGTGAGCAGCGCACATCCACCAATAGGTCCTCCAGGTACTCTCGGCGTGGGCGTCCCCTAGAGTTTGTCCCCTCGGTCATACCCTCCATTATGGCATGCAAGAGACCTTCTTGACGTATTACATGGCCGATCCATCTTGCACGCCTTTCGTACAACGTCCTAAGCAGGTGCCTTTCTCCTTCGATTCTTTGAAGAACCTCCTCATTCGTGATGTGGTCTCTCCAGGAAATTCCTAATAGTCTTCTATAGGACCACATCTCAAAAGCCTCTAATCTCCGTTTATCTCTTTCGGATAGGCACCATGTCTCGCAGCCGTACATCAAAATACTCCATTCATAGGTCTTGATGAAGAGTATTCTTAGTTTTAGGTCTATATTATTTGATTCTATTATTTTCTGAGATGGCTAACGATTGTATTGAATTTGACCATAGTTTCGATAAAAATGACACTAAATTTCTACACACAGTTAGTTAACAATAGCAATAAATTAAACAAACTTGAACTTATAGAAATTCTCAAGTCGGTGAAATTAGGTGAAAACATAATTAATACTCGTAATCAGATTCCTCCTTTCTCCTTAAATACTTTGTCTACATTTAATCTCCCAAGCTCCCATTCCCGAACAAACGCAAATTAATCATTTATTAATTTTTTAATTTTTTAATCTGATCATCATGTATTATTATTATTTAATATTATTTATTAGTTCTTATTGTTATACAAATATATATATATATATATATTTTAATTGTATCTCAATAGAGACGAAGAAACAAACTGGAAACTGAATATGGATGATCAAGGTGTTTACAGGACTTATGACCTGTCATTGGTTGGGTTAAGCGCACGCTTTATGTAATTACAACATTCCCCATTCCACCATTGTTATGATCATGTATGATACATTTTTTTGGAAGTTGTATATATACTCCAAATCCATACATATCTTCACGTGGCAGTTCCAGTTAGCCATCTATGTAGATTTGATTGTACTAATTAATTTTTTAAGATTAATCTATACAATCCATCCACTAACGCCATCTATGAAGAATGATTGTTTAGCATTTAGCAAACTACTTTATTAACACAATGCGAAGAGGCTACCGCCTCCTAGATAAAATAAAATATATATTTGTACTTATAACTAAAATCCCAGGCTAATTTTATAATTTGAATTATTGTATCGAATTTTAAATGGGTTTTTATATTAGTCTTTCTTTGTTTAGTTTTTATTTTATTTTTACACCTGAAGATGGAGGTATCCTCCGAAACATGTCGTATTTTTAAATATTTTTTTAATAATTAGTGGATAAAACAAAGTCATTTTAAATTTTCTAAGTAAACTCTTAGAATCTATAATATATTTACATTAAACGGACAAACACAGAAATCAAAAGAAATTAGACCAAATTTTAAATTTCTTTAATGCTTATTTAGTCCTTTCGAAAATAATGATTACAAATTTATTTATTAATATTTAATACATGTTGATAAACTCAAAGTAAAACGAGTCAATTAATGGATTGGATATGGATTTATTAATTATTTATGTATATTCTTCCCAGAAGAGCTCAGAAACCTGGTACTTACAAAAAATATAATTTTTAATCTAAAATCTGAAAATTGAGTAAACTGTTACTCTTTGGTGACTATAACTTTTTTATAAATAAGAAAAATCCTTCATAAACTTCTCTTCTTTACACAAGAAACTTTCTTCAAACGAAAAACATTTTTACAAAAAAAATCCTATGCATTTTGAAATATAACTTAATATTAATTAAATAAGAAATGTTATCGCGTGTCAAAAATTCTTCTTAATATATTTGGAGGATGGATGGAATTGTAATTTTGAATTTTTAAATATGTCATCAATACCAAGATATTTCACATATCTTAATAATTTTATTTAAAAAAATCTTAAAGCTGGCAAAAAAAAGGATCAAGGTAGGATTAATTCCCTAAAAATTAGATCGCTGAGAAGAATGTGCGAAAAAAAAGATGTTTAGTAAAAAACATACTCGATTTTTACAATACTCATTAGACTTTTCAGAAACATGTTTCGGGCTACAGATATCCTTCTTTAGCGTAGAAATTTTAAAGAAAACTGGAACATGGACATTTTCAATGTATATTACTTATCAAAGATGTTTGAAAGGAATGTAAAACAGTTCATGAAGGTTGTACAAAATATGTAGCTTTGTTGAACACCTCTGTGGTATTGGTGATAATTATTGAGAAAACTTACCATTTGAAAGCACTAATATAAATTAGTGTTTTTACTATAATAAACATTATGATGTAAGATTGGAGTAATTTATCGAATAATAGGAATCGAAAATGAAACTCAAATCATTAATAATCGTCAACTGGAAAGATTGAAAATTTACAATTGAAAATTTGACTTTGACTACCAATATTAAAAGCGCTAATTAATATTTTTTATTAAACTAATTACGCCAAGATAAAATTTTAATTTAAAATTTGCTTAATAAAAAATTCGCTTGGGTTTTACTTAAATATAGTTCTTAATTGAACTTTAAATCTTTTAGTCGGGCTCTTTCACGGGATCAGTTACCGCCTACTGGATGCTGCAGGAGTATTAATCTGCGGATCTCTCTCCGCTCTCGGTGACGGGAAACGAAACGTTTATTTGCTTTCCGCCGAGACGAAATAATCTCCAGCGCGGGACTGTATTTGGATGCAAATTCTGGCAAAGTAAATAAGACTCAAAGGAGAGTCTGCCGCCCGGCACCTACGCCGAAGGACAGCCGACGAAATTGAAATGGAACTCGAATGACTTGATGTAAATTTAATTACCCTGATTATGATAATTCTTATGTAGCCATTTGACTAAGAGATTCATCTGATGGCGTTTTACATAATGTCAAGAGGTCGTTTTCGTTTTTTCTTTCTCTCATTTTACATTTGAAATTCGTTCGCGAATTGAGGTTAATTGAACAAGCAGCCAGATTGACAACGATTTGTTGCATAGCCAATTGAATTAGACGTGGAAGACGGCGGTTTTTGTATCTAACACCTTCAGATATTTTATGAACCATGCAATTACTATAAGGCGGCTATGTTTGAAATCGGAAAAATCGACCAGCGGGAATGGCACGGTGTATAAATGAAGAAAATGCGCAAGGAGTATGTCAGGATAGAACAGAAAATAAACAAGCTTGGGGCTGGCAGAAGAAGAAATGAGATAACTGAGAAATATGTAGGAGAAAAATTTATAATTATATAATAGAATACCGAATGATGAAATATAGTCGGAATGTAAGGAAGATGATTGCATCCCAAGTAAAATTAAAAAAATATCTCTTAAATAGTTTGGACATGTGAAAAGAATGAGAAAAGAAGCTGAGGATGTCGGGAAAATTTTGCATAACAAAATGAATAAATTATTATGTTTAAAAAAACTTTTTTTTTTAATAGCGTACATGTTACGATGTACGAATATAAAGGAAGGATACGGCAGTGTCGCGATCCATTCTCTCTGCCTACACATTCGAAGAAACGGCGTAATGGTATGTTCTTCTTCTTCTTCTTCCTTAGCCCATGCCCGTCCACTCCTGGACAAAGGCCTCCTCCATTTGCTTCCACGTCATTCTATCTTGTGCAGACTGCATCCAGGTTATTACGACGTGTCTGTTTAGATCATTCTTCCACCGTAGTTGCGGTCGCCCTGCACTTCTCTTCGCCGTTCACGGTCTCCAAGTCAGCAGTCTTCTTGTCCACTTTTCATCTGAGCTTCTGGCTACGTGACTTGCCCATTACCATTTTAGAGTCGCCACTCAGTGGATGATGTCTGTGACCTTTGTTTTTTCTCTCACCGTATCGTTTCTGACTCTATCTCTTAGGCTTTATTCCTAACATGGCTCTTTCCATGGCACTTTGGGTCACTCGTAGTTTCTCGGCACTTTGTTTGGATAATGTAATAGTTTCAAGACCAACTGGTATGTTAACTAGTATAAACAATTTCTCATTTTCAATGTACAAATTTGTTTGTGATCATTTGACTGCGCAACATTTTTTATGCAGACCGAATGATCTAGTATCGAAAAGCTGGAATCGTATAGAGTACCTTACCTTCAGTTTGATACATGTTACTGAACCGTTACTTCTTATTTCTATTCCAGATTCAATTTAGTGATACGTTATTTACGAGGCACTATTTTTTAAGCGTCACCGAGGTCCGCCGGAACGGTTATAATGTATTTTACACCGGCTAGGGCTGTAAACAGGGCGTTAAAACACCCTTCAAGGGGCGCGTACTCCACCGGGGCTGAATAGATCGAAGGTATTAATTCTTCAATACGCCCTTATCGGAGAATCCGAAGTACTAAAGACCGCAGTAAACAGACCAAAATATTGCCTTCGATTCTTAATGCGTATTTCTAATAAAATGTTCAAATTTGTTCTTTCTATATTCATCCATTATTTTTGTTGTGTATTCACATTTGAAAAATATTTTTTTAAACATTATATTTTGACAACACTTTTCAAAGCTCATCCTCAGTTTTGAAATTTAAATAACAATCGGGTGGTGGTCTAGGGGATAGAACGCTTGGCTCCTGTTCCAGGGGACATGGGTTCAAGCCTGGACACGACCAGATTCCTTCTTCATAATAATGAGCTATTTTCTGCTCATATTGAAGATTGTAAAATAAATTCTAATATCATTGATGGAAATCCTTGGTATTTGTCTTTAAATAAATAAAAAAATCAAAACTTACATAATAATTGAAAATTGAAATTGGGATGGGGAGTGGAATTAAGTCTAGGGGTAGGTAATTAATACGAATGAAAAAACTTATGTTTTTCTAGAAGTTTTATTATATTTTTTGGGGGATGACATGTTTCGCCCTTCTAAGGCATTATCAAATGTGACATTTGCCTTAGAAGGGCGAAACATGTCATCCCCCAAAAAATATAATAAAACTTCTAGAAAAACATAAGTTTTTTCATTTGTATTAATTATTTAATATGAAGTTTTACATCATTGTTAAAAAACCATCAATCTAGGGGTAGGGGTAAATTGTGTTATTTAGTTAGAACTATATGATAGAGGGAAAAAATCAATTAAGATTAAGGTTATTAATACTGAAATATTATCATAGAAATCAAAAATTAATTGAAAATAATGAAGGTATTATTATCAAAGATGTGGTCAGATGGGGACGTCAAAGACGGCAATACTGGCATGAACACGTAGAAAGGATGAGCTCAAATAGAATACCACACAAAGCTCTCCATGGAACGCCAAACGGACAACGCCGACCAGGAAGACCCCCGAAACGGTGGAGAGAAAGCTGGAGTTTAGCATCTCAAGAGGACCCGCCTGAAATAATCGACTCCTGAGTCTACAAAAAGGGAAGAAGAAGAAGAAGAAGGTATTATAACTAACCAAATACACTAAATTTATAGTATAATAAAAGAGGAAGAAGAGTACCCGTAGCCCAAAATGTGATATAACAAGTGCTAAAAAGTAAATAATGAAAATCAAATGGAATTAATAAAATAAATCTTAATAGTATTTACAAGTATTTAGTTAAATCCACTTGATTTTATTGGTTGTTAATATTTTTTATTTTCTTTATTTACAATGAACTTCTACCTAGAAATTTTAATTAACAACTGAAATAATAAGCAAAAAAGTGTTGTAAAAATACGAAGAATATTCTAAAAATACATTACTTAAAAATTTTAATTCGTAGATTTTTTAAAGTATATATTTCAACAAGCCTCTTAGAATATTAAAATCCTTCCTGAAAACATGTATTATTTTTTATATTTAATATTACGTTTATACAACATTTTCCTTCGAATTAAATTTCAAATACTTCATTTTGGTAAAAAAAGGGATACAAGAAAGGTGCGTCCGCAAGTTGCCGATGTCGAGGCATGCATCGAACCAGGAACACAAGAACAAATACAATAATAATGAGTCTGAATATTCTTCCGTATTTTGAGTACATTATACATTTTTATGGTTTTCGAAGCGATTACGTTCAGGAGTTTAATTGCTCTTCCCACCGGCATCATCAGAAACAGATTAGTTCTGCATGTTGGAAGATAAAACAATCTGTGGTGACGCTGTTGAAGATACGCACCTGGAACATAAAGATGGAGACTCTTCAGGATGGCAGATAATCAATGTTCTAGAAAACTGAATTTTATATTGTCATACATTCGTCAATTTTTAACCGCCTAAGACAGGCGAAATATGTCATTCACATAGAATATAAAAAAACTTCCAGAAAACAGAGATCTTCATTCGTATTTATTAATTAATATGGAGTCATTGTTCAAGAAATCACAAATATATAATGTCATTTAATACGTATGAGAACGTATTTTTTCTAAAAAATTGAGTAAATAATATTTTATGAGAATTACATATTTTATAAAGCTAAAGGTGTGATAGTTAGTCAAAACATGGTCTTTCTCATAAATTATAATAAAACATGTATAAAGCAGTTTTCATTCGAATCAATTATTAAATATGGAGTTTAACATCATTGTTTAAAAAACAGTCAATTATGTTAGGTCATTTATTTTTAATGAACAAAGATATATTTATATAAGATATTTATTGTTTCTTGAACGATGATGTAAAACTCCATATTAAATTGTTAATACGTATGAAAAAACAATAGTTTTCAAGGAGTTTTATTATAGTATTTATGTATGACATGTTTCGCCCTTCTAAGGCATTCATTTGATAATGCCTTAGAAGGGCGAAACATGTCATACATAAATAATATAATAAAACTCCTTGAAAACTATCGTTTTTTCATACGTATTAAAAAATATATAAGACTCTCTAAAATAGATTATTTAATACTGATGAACGTCTGTTTTATATTTGTATATAATATTACATGTAAGCCTTGGTTTTTTGTGTTTTAACGTGTTTAAGAATATTAGAATTTATACATCTAAAAAAAGAAGGGTTTTAATAACAGTATTATTAAATTTCACAGTAAAGTTTTCCTTTCTTAGATTGCATTTAGCAAATCGAAATTAATTCTTGTATATCAATGTGTAGTGGCGGTACTATGTAAAGAAGATGTACGCGGTAAGGCTTACATACTTATATATGCATATCTAGTTCCTTAACCCCTTGGTAAACAACAGCTGCTCTGCCGCCAGGCGCCTATGCTTTTAACCCTTTCAAAACCAGTCCTAGAAACTTGTTTGAAAGTCCTAAAATAGCCAAACTATTTAAATTATTGTTTATATTTTAGTATTTTTTTTCGTGTCTTTAAACGCTCTGAATGAATCAATTCAATTTAATTTCATAAACAAACAAACTCAAATGATAGTATAATATACCAAAATGCAACATTTATTTCTAACCTACTGGTAATAATTATTGTGTACGGTGCTTTGATATTGTGATTGTTTGCTCCATTCACTTTATCTATACTTTCTTTGGTTTCTGAATTTTAATAATTAATACGAATGAAAACGTAAGTTTTCTTGAAGTTTTTTAAATAATATATTTTAGGGAATGACATGTTTTGCCCCTCAAAGGCATTATCAAATGTCTAAATTTTATTTCATTTAAGTCACGCAGGTATAAAGACTGTATATGCATGAAGAGAAATCAATAAAAACTTTCGATAATAAGCCTGTGAAGTCTGCTCTATATATGTGTAACATACGTAGGCATAACATAAATATATTTAATAATTAATAGAATAAAGGGTATATTTCCAGAAGGTATATTATATTCAAATATATGAGATTGACATGTTTAACTTTGATTCAATTAAGAAATATTAAGAAATATCTATTAACAATATTCATATTTTTATTCGTACTATATTTTAACATTCAATTTTATAATAAACAATAAAAATGTGTATGTTATTATTTATCTTTAAAAAAACAATTTAATTGATTTTAGTTCAGTAATCTTAATTTTGAATAATATATTATTGCGTGTGAAGGTGTTAAGGGTTGAAGAGTTAAGGTAAGGGGTGAACTCAGAAGTTGGAGATAACAAGGCAAATCCCCATCCGAGGAGGCCCTAAACCTCCCTTATCGGAGCCTGCCCGAATGCGGGGGCTCTCGTCCCCAGTACCCTGAGATTAATTGGGGCGCAAGCTGCCCGCCAATATTGTCGGGAATTATAACCAATATCGAATCGATTTAATAGGAACCCTCTTAATTCCACCATATGCCATTGGCGTAATTATGGTTCTATACTGTGTGTCTATATATCGGTATTTTGAATGTGTGCTCTTTTTATATTTGTGTGACTTAATTATCGCTATACGAGTATACACGATAAATCGAACGCTCACCCTCAATTAGTTTTCAGAACGTGGTTACGTGACTGTATTCTTTGACAAATTAATGACTCCTTGAATATAAGTCAATTAGTACTTATTGATTCTTTTAAGTCTTCTTCTTCTTCTTCTTCTGCTTTATTTAGGACTGTGTCCTGTTTTTTTTCGGAGCCTGTTCCTGAGATGCAGATGTCTAACTCTCTCGCCATCTTTTAGTTGGTCTTCCTGCAGGTCGATTTCCTGTTGCTACTTTATTTGCGGCTATATTAATCACTCTTTCAGTACATGCTCTTTCCACATGATCTCTCCAGTAGCGTCTTCTCAGTCTTCCCCATCGCATGACATCTTCCACATTGCCGATCTTTCTTATTTCAGAATTTCTTATTCTGTCTCGGAGTGTCGTTCCCGCAACGGATCGGAGAGTCTTCATTTCTGTGGTTCTTAGGAGACTTTTTGTTCTGATGGTGACAGCTCTCGTTTCTATTCCATAAGTCATTATAGGACGTACGCATATCTTGTAGATTTAAATTTTATGTAAGATTCTTTTAAGTAAGAATTATTATGGACAAAATATGAAGTAACTAACTATCACGCCGTTTCCCCGGAAGGGTAGGTAGAGAGTATAGACCGCCACTACTCTACACTACATAAAGCATGTCGATTGTTCCTACTTCGAACTCATTGCCTTTCAGTAATTGATTGATTTGGTTATGCCATGGCTTTCTTGGCCTTTGTCGACTTCATTTTATATTCGCACTACTTATATTTATCATTTTAATTGTTCTTCTCTCATCCATTCGTTACATATGTCCAAACTATCTTAGTGACCCTTTTTAATTTTATTAAGGACGTTTTCATCCCCCTTACATTCCTTTCTTACTTCATCATTAGGTATTCTAATATAGCTTCTCCGCAGATTCTTCTTAAAAACTAGATTTTTCATTTAAGTGTGTATATGGTACAATGGCGACGACCTTTGTGGCAGAGTGGCAAGAGCTACGACTGCCAAAAGCCTCGGGCTTGAATCCCGGTGATGGTAGGGTGATTATCACACTGTCTTTGGTCTGGTTTAGAATTTACGTGACAGCAAAATGGTGGTAGATTAGCTACCCATCACACGTCATGAGAATTAATAAAATAGCTTAAAACAAATTGTTTACAGTAATTGGGTTCAAACGACCTGTCGTATGCAAAAAATATAACAACTTTCTATTGATAATCACGTAGCGTTCACATTTAATTAAAAATAAATAAATAGTCCATTATTTTGGCCGAAACACTATGATACCTTAACATTATATACTGTTAAATTACAATAAATAACTTTGTTTTTTGTATCACAATTGTAATTTATTTTACGCGACAGCTGTTTCGTCAACATATAGTGACATCATTGGGTGTTTCAATAATATATATTATTGTAACACCTGATGATGCCAACATCGGTTGGCGAAACAGCTGTCGCGACACTCAGTAAATAAAAAGAAATTGTGATATTATAACAGTGTTTAAAATTTTCACAGTAATTTTGAATAAAGATTATGAAACTTCTGAAAGTCATCAAAAATAATAAAAAAATAAGAAAAATATCGTTTACAGGTAAAAATTTTGTTTCAAAATGGGTTGTTCATCTTAGTGATAAGTACAAAGTCCACCCCTGTAAGTATCTGATTTATTGTATAATAGAACACAAAATGTGCGTAGGAAAAATACGGGGCGTTTACCTTACATAATTTTAATAAAATATGCGAATAATTGAGATGTTTATAAATTTCCAATTCAAATAAGTGCTACGCTGAAAAACAAGCATAAATTGAGCTCCACGGGCGTTACCTCCCAGCTCCGGAGGCAAGCGGACCAGTATAAGGGATGAGGGTTGCCGGGAATACATTGTCCTGCTTCTTGTTCGGAGTTTACTTGTCACGGCCGAGCCGGGCGGTGTAAGCCGGATCGAATGATTCGCGTGGCTTTGAATAACATTAACTGATAAAGAAACAGTTTTTGACGAAGTAATATTATTGTGTGAAAGAAAATTATTAATCCCTGTAAGATATATTTTATAACTAACTAATTAACTAACCATCACGCCGTCTCCTTGAAGGGATAGGCAGAAAGAATGGACTGCCACACTTTTCTTTCCTGACATATTTCTCTCGATTCCTCAACATTCTCGATGTCTTTCATATTCGTGAAAGTATATTCAGAAGACAAATACTCTTGACTTTGGAGAGTATCTTGTATTCCTAATGTCGAACCATCTCTCATGCGTTCCTGGTATTATATATTTATTATGTTTTACCTGTTCTCAATAGATGCCTTAAACTATAAAAAATGTTTGTAATGTCTTTTGAGAAAATAAACTGATTTGATTTGAACATTCATACATCGTGTCATGCACGCGCGTCGATTTCTCTGACTCCTCACGCGGCCGACATTCAATTTTTGATTTATTTGATCATTGTACGTTTTCCTGGGTCTCCCTCTATTTCTAATTCCATTTACATCGCTTACATCGCTAACATCCAGGTGACTTGGGTTCAAGCCTGGACACGACCAGATTCCTTCTTCATAATAATGAGCTATTTTCTGCTCACATTGAAGATTGTAATAATAAATTCTAATATCATTGATTTAAATCCTCGGTGTCAGTCTTTTTTTTAAATCTAAAAAAAAATCTAAACATAAACTTTTCTTACCACTCTTTCTTCATTCATTCAAACCATCTTAATGATCCTTGCATTATTTTGTTCATATCACCATCATTCGCACCGCATTCATATCTATCATACACAAAGTATCTACACATTCGTCTAAGAGATCTCATTTCTACTGCATTTATTCTACTTTCATCTTTTGCCAGTTCCATGCTTCGCTTCCATATGTATTTTATATGATATTTTAAAAAGGTGGGCTTTTAAGTTAGATTTAAACTCAGTCGGATTATCAATGCATCTGAGGTGTGCAAGAAGCATATTCCAGGCGGACGGACCTGCTGCCGTGAAAGCTTGATCTCCGAAATTTGTCTGGGGGCTGCGCTTTGGCTCAATTCATCTGCCTATTGCCGAGGAGTTTGCTGATCGAAGCATAGTATGGCGCATCTTAGGGCTATTAGCAATACAAAGATCCTGAGTTGTATCTTCTTCTACGGTCTCAATCTAAAGATTGGTCTGCAGCAAGGCGACGCATTTCCTCTTCCACTCCACTCGGTCCTCGGCAACCTATTCAACTCAGCAAAAGAGGTGCAGCCCATATCTCAGCAAATCTGGTCTAGGTACTCTTGGCGAGGTCATCCTTTGCCAATCGATACCTCGACCATTCCCTCCAACACTTCATGCAAGAAACGTTCGTGTCGCAACACATGAACAATTAAGACAGCAATGCTCTCTGAGTACAATCTTTCTTTTTTTAATAAATGTTTAATTTATGTCACAGAAAACATGTCTTCTGGAATCCCCGTCCTTTTATCTCTAAGGTACTTTTCTCCTCCTTGCTACACCGGACGATATCATCTAGTTCGTAAGTAAAAACGTAAATTTTCCAAAAATAAAAAACTTTAAATAGAATGAAATGGTGGGGTCACAAAACCATTCCGACCATTCCGAAACTATTCCCTGTCTGGCGCACGAGGTCCAAATGATACCATCCGCGAGCGTTGACTCCGTCTCCTGCTTTATTGTTCGCCGTCAGCCGCCCCGTCTCGCGGGCGTCATAAATCAGCCGCGCGGCGCTAAAGGGTTAACTCCGCTTGTTTCACGTTTAACTGTCTGCGGTCTAGCGGGTTGGCTCTGTGAGCCACTTTTGAAAGCACCAAGCTCAAATTGTATTTTAAAAAGAGTATCAAAAAAGCTATTTCCGTATCCTCTTTTCCCTATATGGTATACTATATAATATTCATATTATGTAAAGAAGTTTCAAATTACATAAACTAAATGTGTACGACGTACACGAATTAAATATTAAATGTCGGTCACGTGAGGATTCCGATAAATCAACGTGCGTGCATGAAACGATGTATGAGAGTTGAGGAAGTGAGAGAAGTATGTTAATACAACACAGTGTGGTGGTCCATTATTTCTGGCTACCCCTTCGGGAGACGGCGTTAGGGTTGGTTAGTTAAAAAAGAAAAAAAAAATCCTTATATAACATATACTCGTATCTACAATAATAACAAAATTTCTTCACAATTTAAAAATTTCATTTTGTGTTTTTTAATGTTTTACTGATTTATTTTGGTTGATGTGCGCTTATAAATAAAATTATAAGAAAAATAATTAATTTAAATTAGAATGTTTCATTTCTAGACATTAAATTTTATTACATGACGTGTTTCGCCATGGTAAGGTATTATCGTTGTTCAATAATAATAATAATAATAAATTGGATAATTTATAAAGCGCCATTTTTATGAATTGCTCATCTCAAGGGCGCTGTAGAAGATGCTCCGTTTTATCAATCTTAATGTTTTGGCACATAGTAAAAGTTCACAAATTATTTCCAAGAATTTGGGCGTTCCCTCATAAATCATCCTGTTGCACTTCACACAATTCACTGGACACTCGGACGCTCGGACACACATGTGGCAACCATCTTTGAGGTCTCGACTCGGAAATAGCCGTTTAGAGACGTTTACACGATGCACTTTATATTTAAAACTTTCACGTATTTCAACTTAATTTGTTCTTTTCACTGAAACTATACGTAAATAATTAATTTTGGATAAACAGATTTGTTTGATTCATTAAAAGGTGATAATAGATGTTAAATAGACGCAAATGGAGTACTCAGACCCTCAAAATTTTATTTAAATGGGGAGCTATTTGACAAAACGTCCGGCAGCTACAGAGCGCCAGGACTAGTCTACAAGGAACTATAAATAATATTTGGTGTGGCTGGTGTAATGTGTCTGTATATTTAAAAAGTGTTTCGATTTCATTTAGAATTTGGTGCGAAGTAAAATGAGTTCTTCAATAATTTCGAATATGTCAAGTGTTATGCCGGTAGGTCACCGATGTCTAAAAAAAAACAAACAGGGGCGATCACCTCCGCCAACCTGTCTCTGTCCTGCGCCGCTCAGAACAGCTCGTCCACACTTCGGATGCCGGTCCACTCCCTCACGTTTTGCAGCCAGGACATCTGTCTCCTACCGGGGCCTCTGCGTCCCTCAATTTTCCCCTCTAATATCAGTTGGAGATGGTTGTACTTTAATAAATAATACATAATAAATAAAAATGATTCTAAGTATCGAAAAATTAATTATAAAAAAATATTTGTTTAAAAGAAATATTTTTGAAAAAAATGTATCTTTTTAGAAATTCATTGAAACATTTTTGCTGATTTTTTTAAACATATTTATTTATTTTTAGATTTTAAATAAGCTTAAAGCGTTATCACTGTGGAATGTCATAAAGACAAATTTTTATATATTGACAGCTCTTTCAGACTGTCTGTTGCAATTGAAATGTGTTATGTCTTATTAATAACAGAGTATAATTAATTAATAAACAATTAAAAAATAATATTATAAATAATCAAATAAATTTATCGTTAAGTCCAATCTTTGATTTATTTACTTTGTTGTGAGTAAGAACTTTAAGTTAATATTTTAAAATTTAAATTGAATTATAATATTTGTTATAAAAAAAGCATAAGCGTTCCAAAATAAATCTTTATAACATCTGTCAGATCATGTTAATAATTTTATAATAATTTTAATATGTATCACTGAATAAGGACTGGTTGGCCGAAACATGTATATGTAATTTTTTTTTTTAAAATATAAGTGTTGTATATACAATGTATAAGAGAAATGTTATATATACAAAGAAAATAAAAATAAAAATAAAACATCATAACAACACAAAGTTTGGCAAATATAGAAGATATTAATAAACAGTTTAAATCTGAATACACAACACAAAATGATTGCGAATATACTGCGCGTTAAGATTATAATGCGCCAGTATTATAAAATAATTTATTTCCGTGTCGAATATATCAAAAGGATTAACTAAAAGATTTCTCGCAGCTTAATAAACGTAAGAGCTAACTACTAGATGTATTGTAATACATGGAGTATCTTTTACTTTGCCCCTAATAGATTTAACATGGAGGAGTTCTGCTAACTTTGTTTTGGATATTAAATAAGGGAAAAAGTTTTCCAGGGCGGATGTGGGGTAAAACTAACCTCAAGTAAAACAACAGGGGATGCTAATGAATTCATTTGGGGAGAACCCCCGTCGCCGGATTGATGAAAACCCAAAAGTACACACGTTCCGTTGTTAATAAGAAGAAGGAGTGAACATTTCAAGAATTTATGTAGTCTTTCATGTTCCGCGGAGAGTACTGTGAGGGGAAATTTGATACAGTTGTAAAAATATAAATCGTTTCCTTCCGAATGCTTTGCAAGTTTAACAAAATTTATTTATTAAAGCAAAGAAATATTGGTTTTCGTTATACATTTTACAATTCAAAAATAAATAAGCCGAGTCTGGGTAAAACAGTGAATAGAGCTAAAAAAACTAGTTATTGATGGTTACGGTAATAATTTGGTAAAACTCCATTAATGTACCATATAATGAAAGTTTTTTAATGCATCAATATAAAAACCAAAAAACAATCAAGATTTCATTAGACATGAATTAAAAGTAGTTATTGGAAATTTTTTAATTAATGATAGCGAAATTTGCCGGTAACATTAAAGTTTTGGTGCCAATCCTTATGTATGGAAGTGAAGCATTAAACTGGCAGAAGAAGGATAAGAGGAAAATAAATGCGGTGGAGATGAGATAAATAAATTAACTAACTAACCATCACGCCGTCTCCCCGAAGGGGTAGGCAGAAATAATAGACTGCTACACATTTCTTTCTTGACATATTTCTCTCGATTCATAAGTGTAAGATGTATTTTATAACTAACTAACTAACTATCCATCACGCCGTCTCCCCAAAGGGGTAGGCATAAAGAATGAACTGCCACACTTTTCTTTCTTGACATATTTCTCTCGATTCCTCAACATTCAAACATCGTGTCATGCACGCGCGTCGAGTTCTCTGACTCTTCACAAGGCCGACATTCAATATTTGATTTATTTGATCGTGCCACGTTTTCCTCGGTCTTCTTCTACTTCTGGTTCCATTTACATCGTTAACATATAATTTTTTTACCATTCTTCCTTCATTTATTCTTTCCATATGACCAAACCATATTAATGATCCTTTCATTATATTGTTCATAACACCATCATTCGCACCGCATTCACTTCTTATATCTACGTACTTATTTGTATAAATTCAGTTCAGTAATGTTTGCAATTTTTGAGTCAGTGGCCAAGCCCAATTAGGCCATTAATGGCGTTTATCAAAATCGATAATACACTGTTTGTTAAATATCGTTTTTTTATCTGCGACTAAATGGCCAACAACACACAGATTGGGGTTTCTATTAAGCTGACAGATGGCGCCTGGTTCATTCCACCCCGTCGGCTTTGTGAAAAGTGGTGAATGGTTCAAATCGGAAATTTCAGTTCAACTCTCAAACCGCGATGAAATAAATTCTGCGAGACTTTGACTAATGTTGCCGCGTCAAATGAATACAGTTATGTAAACAAGATCTTTCTATTTTTGATACTGAATCTGTTGCGTGTTTAAGGGAGGAAAATGAGTAATCATGAATCATTTCAGAGCAACTTGGTTCAGTAATGAATACATGTAATGTAAGAAATGAGATATCTGTGAAGAATGTAGGGAAAATGATATGCGATTGAATACCGAACGAAAAAATAAGGAAAAAATGTAAGACGCATGATGATTGGATCATAAATAAAATTAAAAAAAAAACCTCAAATGGTTTGGACATATAGAACGAATGGATGAGAGAAGAACGGTTAAAATGTTGTATAAAAATTAGTGACCAGACCAATGAAAGCATAGAATGACCAAATTAATCAAAAACTCAAAGGCGGCCACATTCGAAGTCGGCAGAATCGACGATCATGCATGTTACTATGTATGAATGTGTATGAAGATAGAGAGGTATGTCAGGACTGAACAGTGTGGCGGTTCACCATCTCTGCTTACCCATCCGGAGAGACGGCGTGATGGTTTACATTTAAAGTAATACTCAAAAATGGACCAAATTTTTACAATTTTCTCAATTGTAATACAAAAAATACTTTTAAACTCGGTAACTCTCTTCAACACCTCCTATGCGGTGTTGAAGAGAGTTACCAAGGACCGAGCGGAGTGGAAGAAATTGCATAATCATTGCATAATTGCATTGCAAAATCAGCCTCATGGGACTCGTCCTCGTGGAAGACCTCCTAAAAGATGGAAGGATAGCTGGGAATCTACCTCACAGGTGGAGCAACTCTCTGAAGAACAGACCACATAGGTCTACAATAAGGAAGAAGAAGAAGAAGACATTTTCCCCAGATTCTTTAATTGACAAACGGATTCAAAGAATTTTCTATCACAATACAATAATAAATGAAGTACGTATTGAGAGATGACTGTTTTATGTAAATAATTTGCAATACCTACATAAAACTCCGGCGAAAGAAAATGTTCGATCGTAAAATTAACGTGTGAAGTCAGCCTTAATATTACGCGAGCGCACATCATTTTGTATTCTCTCGCAGCCAATAATTGCCGATTACGCTCGAGTTCGACATTTTCCGTCATTGTTCGGCTGCCTCCGCCATTGTGCGGTGCGACAGATGAACTCGATAAATCTGGAGCCCGAGTGTGATTGGAATACTCCGCCGCGGGGAGGGCGCTGACTGATGCGCCGATGATGTTTACCTTGGCCGGCGTGTAGCTTTTAATTAGCAGCTTTTCTCTTCACTCCCTTTACAAATTAACTGCAAAATCACTTCGCCTTCTACCTGAAAAGATAGTCTATTGGCTGGCAGAAATTGATTTGATTTTTCAATAAAACGATTTTTATTAACCGTCGCGTTGCCATGTGGTCAATTGAGTTTCCGCTGCCAATTTAAAGTTGATTTTCTTAAAACCTATGGACCCTAATATTATAAAAAATAATTGTTATCCTCCATTGAAGTGTTTTCAATATTTCGTAATAAAAAAAAGCAAAAAATTACTTCCTTCATCCCAAAAAAAATATTTTTTAAGACTGCCCTCACCTTCATTCGTGTTAAGGTAGAATTTGTTTTGCTAATATTTACAACTTTATCAAAAGTGACAAATACTTACTCGCTGTTTTGAACGTATTATAAATTATATGTTTGGCCTTTTCTCATAGGTACGTAATAATACCGACTGTGGACGGAAACGCAGCACGCAACTTAATAATATCAGAACTGTGAAAATATTAACACTTTACCAAAAGGGACACATATTAATACGTACTCGTTGTCTTGAACGTAGTATACATTTTGCCTAGGTGCCTTTATCATACGTAAAATTATAGCGCCACGGGGCGCGGCGCGGCGCGGCGGGGCGAGACAAGTTCATACTTGGTGTCAGTTGATCATATGCTCTCTCGCATTCTATATCAGAAATCGCATGGTTCCAGAAAAAAATTAATAATGATTTGTTTTTCAAATAATTCATGTATGTTATAGATATCGATCTATTCTTAATGAAATTCCCTACAAGATGACATAAATTAAATTTTGATTCATCGGGTCATATGCTTGATATTTAGATAAAGTTAGCGGTAAACTGAATTGACCACATGGGAGCGAGCGTTTGGTTTTGAACACGGTACGTAAAGGGTTAATAACTACTTCAACATTTTTTTTCGACAACGACTGGTTACACTAAGACATTTACCAGTCATTAGATGATCTGGAATAACCTTGAGGGACAGATTTAGAAACGAATTTATTCGACAACAAACCAAGGTGACTGAGGTGGCTCTACGGATAGGCGGGCTGAAGTGGCGGTGGGCTGGCCATATCTGTCGGAGAACCGACAGCCGATGGGGAAGACGGGTTCTGGAGTGGAGACCGCGTACAGGATTCCGTGGAGTTGGACGTCCCCCTGCCCGCTGGACCGACGATCTGAAGAGGATTGCTGGACATGGATGGATGGGAGCGGCAATGGATAGGGGGCGGTGGCGGGCCTTGGGAGAGGTCTACATTCAGCAGTGGATGACAGACGGCTGATGATGTTGATGATGATGAGATGATCTGGTTATATTTTTTCCATCTAAGATGAAGTTCTTAAGATACAGTACTGGAAAAACTTTCCTTGATCGTATCGATAGCGCAGACATAGTAAAATTTGCTAAAAATAGGATATTGTTCGATGGAGTAGATTCACAAGAAGATACTGGATGGACCATGTGATCTTGTATCACAGATATTCAGATCTATTAGAACTAATTTACTAACTAACCATCACGCCGTTTCCCCTGAGGGGTAGGCAGAGAGGATGGATCGCCACATTGTTCTATCCTGACATAACTCTCGCGCCTCTTCTACATTAACACATCGTGACATGCACGCTCGTCGATTGTTCCTACTTCGAACATGGCCGCCTTTTAGTAATTGATTAATTTGGTCATGCCATGTCTACCTTGGCCTTCCTCGACTATTTTTTCCATTCACACTACTTGTATATATATTTTAACCATTCTTTCCTCATCCATTCGTCCCATATGTCCAAACCATCTTAGTGACCCTTTCTTGATTTTATTTATCACGCATTTATCCGCTTTACATTCCTTTCTTACTTCATCATTAGATATTCTATCATACATTGTTTTTCCGCACATCCTTCTTAGTGACTTCATTTCTACGGTATTTATCCTACTTTCATCTTTCTTCTTCCAACTCCAAGCTTCACTTCCATACATAAGGATTGGCACTAGAACTCCATTGTGCACTGCCATCTTTGCTTTAGTCAATATATTTCTCTTTGCGGTAGAATAAGAAGATTTTAATTCCAATACATGGTATGTCGACATACAAGTTTCGATTTCTTCTTCTTATGATGACATGTTAGGTGCTCTTTGCAATCACAGTGGCGAATGCATTCGAGCGCCATTGATTTTCTGGGAAGTGTTATTGGAGTGGTTTCCGTTACCTTCTCCAGTAAATTTTCATTTACGTTTCTTTTGTTCAATGATTCTTTTATATATTAATAAACTTATGTCATTTTAACTGTGTCTATGCATAAATCTGTATTTGTATGAATCAAACGGTTGTTGCTTCCACTATTATGTGCTAACTTATAATAATATCGATTGAAGAAATCTCTGTAGGCATATATAAATTATTATTAGTAACATGAAATATATGAACGACCCGTTCACAAAATTTTCAAGATCGCAATGCACCAGTCTCCAGAGGAACGTTGACCACTACGACGCCCACCAAACAGATGGAGAGAAAGCTGAACGTCTTCATCAGAGTTCCAAAATTGGTCTCCTGTCTTGAAGAAGTATCAATCAATTAATCAAACCAGTTTATTTACTCAAAGTGCATTACAAACAGCATAAATGTTTAAGGCATCTATTGAGTACAGGTAAGATATTATACACATACAACATTATACCAGGAAAACGCATTAGTGATGGTTCGACATAAGGAAGACAAGATACTTTCCAAAGTCAAGAGTATTTGTCCCCTGAAAGTACTTTCACTAACATGAAAGACGTAGATCTCTGAGGAGACCGCGTTCAGCAGACTAATTGCTCTTCCCACCGGTGTCACTAGAGGCAGATTGGCTCTGGTGGCCGGTAGGTAAAACAATCTGTGCTGTCGCTATCGGAGATATCTATCGGATTCGTTCACACTTGGCTGCACACTGCACACTGCACTTTTGTTGCAAAATTGTAAATTATATCTCAATGAAGCACTTTGTTAGTTATAATTAATTCGTCCTTTGCGTAAATATATTATATTTCAAACTCTTGAGATAGTAATAATCTTACTTTAATACACAAGGCCACCACAGCACACCCAGCAAAAGGAATATACTCCTTTGATGCCATAAGCTATATTGGATACGCTGTTGGCAACTCGGCGGACGTGTCGGTCGCACTGTACATTGTAGTGTCCGCTCCGCTGATTGGTCAAAGGTTGCCAACTGCACGGAGTACTTTGTATGCCAAATAATATTCACACATTGTTGTGATAGACGCCTTCTATTTCAAACCAAAGACCGTTTTATGGACTGGTGGCTTTATGGGATTACATTCATATACGAGTATATGAAATTATAAGTCCATTGACGCCCTTAAGCTGATAACATCACAAAAACGTCACTTTAAAAGTAAGCATACATGATAATAATTATTATAATTGATAATAATTATAATAATTTGAATTAGAAATTCATACCAAAAAATTAGAAATTTCTACCTGAAAAGTATACGTTAATGGTGTTTTAATGGGGTACGGAGTCGAGGCAGACTGAGGAAAACATGGCATGACCAAATTAATTAAATTTTAAAGGTTGGTCATGTTAAAAGTCGGAGGAATCGACGTGCGTGTATGACTCGTTGTATGGATGTGGAGGAACGTAGAGAGGTTTGCCAGGATAGAGTGTGGCAGTTCGTTCTCTGCCTGCCCCTGCGGGGAAACGGCGTGATGGTTTGTTTGTTTAGAAATTCATAATTGAAATAGAAATTGTTCAAAGTAGAAATATTTTCGAATAAAAATTGAAACTTCATTTTGCTTCACAATATTTATTCAAAGATACCGTTACCGTGATTTTAAAGTTATGAAATTTATTTATCAAGGAATGGCGCTCTCAAAGACATCACTGCAAGAATAAAAATATCCACTGAAGCAAAGATGACAGTACATAATAGAGTTCTAGTACAAACCCATTTGTATGGAAGTGAAGACTGAAGCTGGCATTAACCGTCGCGTTGCCATGTGGTAAATTGAGTTTCCACTGCCAATTTAAAGTTGATTTTCTTAAAACCTATGGACCCTAATATTATAAAAAAAATTGCAATCCTCCATTGAAGTGTTTTCAATATTTCGTAATAAAAAAAAAGCAAAAAATTACTTCCTTCATCCCAAAAAAAAAAATTTCTAAGACTGCCCTCACCTTCATTCGTGTTAAGGTAGAATTTGTTTTGCTAATATTTACAACTTTATCAAAAGTGACAAATACTTACTCGCTGTTTTGAACGTATTATAAATTATATCTTTGACCTTTTCAATAGGTACGTAATAATACCGACTGGATGAAAACGCAGCACGTAAGTTAATAATATCAGAACTGTGAAAATATTAACACTTTACCAAAAGGGACAAATATTAATACGTACTCGTTGTCTTGAACGTACTATACATTTTGCCTAGGTGCCTTTATCTTCGCCCCGCCGCACAGACGCCGAATTCGACAATTTAGGGGGAAAAAAATAATTTGATGTCAAAAAGATTTTTTTAAAATAAAAGCATTTCTAAAATATTACAATTTATTTTATTCAAATATTATTGAGGAAAAATACTATAACAAATCATTAAAAATAGGTATTATATGCATTATGAACGTAAACAAAACGGGCAATTTATATAAGAAAAAAATGTGACAGGAAAAACGCATTTTATTAACAAATTATTTTCATTAAATTACTTCTGTATCACTGTCCTCATAATCGTGCACTGTTATTAATTGTGGTAGGTTTAACAAATTTAAAACTTCTTTTGAAAGAGGACGACTTTTCCCAAGCGGAAGTTTCCGGAAACTTGAAATTACGGGATCAGGTGAAACCCATAATCTATTTATTAGGTCCGTATTAGTGTTTATTCTCGAGGTCTTTCTTGTGTGAAATTTCCTAAATGTCTTCCAATCTTTCTGACGTATTTCTTGTACGTCCTCTGTAACTGTATGATCTAATAAAGTTTGTAATTTTATTTCTGCAAATGTTTCAGTAACTATCGTAGATTCTTCTCTATCCGGATAGCACCCTTGTTTAGCCTTCAATGTTGAGTCATAGCTCGGGTAAATGTTTGCATTTCGTTTTTTAGCATCTCTTTGTAATGTTGTGTATTGTTCTTTTGTTAGCTTCCAATCAATAATCAACGCTAAAGATTCTTCTGCAGTATATGGTTTTAAGACAACATTCGGCGTTAATGATTTCTTCATTTTTCCAAGTCTCTTTGGAGTAACATTTGTCGCCATTTTGACAATGTCTGCACTCATACGATTTCCAGACATGCTTAAGCTTAATTGCGTTGCATACGACAGTTCTTGTGCTGTTCTTTTTTCAACAAGATCCACTACTTTTCTTCGTCCGCGTCCAGATCCACGAGAGATTGAAGGTATTGCCAACGAAATTTCTTGATATGCTCAATTGTTTTATCAAGCCAGCTTGAATTTTTCCTAGTAAATACCGGAAGAAAATATTTACTTTCTTTCCAATTAAATAAAAAATTTTGAACAGTCCATTTAATTTGAGACAAAATACTCCGCTCACAGTTTTTGGAACATGTAGCGTACTCTAATTTTGTTTTTATGTAATTTATTAAATATTTGACACATTTACTATGTGCCTGTTGTAAAAAAATGCCATTTTTTAACTCTAAAAATAGCTCCATGCGAGTTATATTTAATCTTCCGCTCGAACGACCCAAACTGGCGCCTGGAGAGATAAAAGATAAAATCAATTATAATGTATGAAGAAAGGGTTGTAAAGGGTTATGATTTTAATGTTACTTTATAGTAGATAGTACAAAGAATACATATATAACAATTATATCGTGGACAATGGCGCTTTTTTTTTTTGAAGTCCAAATTATCGCGGAAAAAGGTTAAAAAATCATAGATTTTATGCATATTTTTTAAGCGTCTACTTTAAATGATAAAATTGTAAATCAAAACTAAATAAATATATAATAAAATAGTACATACCTTCAACAACATTATTCATTTTGAAAATTTTTATCTTTTTTCACACAGAACTAAAAAAACGACTTTCACTTCGGAAAAAAGTACGCTACTATTTGAAATTTGGATGACCGGCGAGACAATTCGCGTGGTTCCCGCTGTTTACAACCTTGCCAATTATTACAGACGCTAGTTTCATGTTTTTTTTTGTTTTGATTTATAAGTTCTAGACAGTTTTTAATAAAGATATGTACTTTTTTCTTAATTAAAAAAATCATTAAAAATTTCTTTTCTTCCCCATACATTTCCAATTTCGGCGTCTGTGCGCCGGCCCGGCGCGCAGACAAGTTTCGACCCGACCCGACCCGATGTTTAGGCGCCCGTATGCTATGACGCATTACATATCAGAAATCGCATGGTTCCAGAAAAAAATTTATAATGATATGTTTTTCAAATAATCCATGTATGTTATAGATATCGATCTATTCCTAATGAAATTCCCTACAAGATGACATAAATTAAATTTTGATTCATCTAGGCTTGATATTTAGATAAAGTTAGCGGTAAACTGAACTTACCACATGGGAGCAAGCGTTTTGTTTTGAACACGGTACGTTAAGGGTTAAAAGGATAGAAATAGGATAAATACAGTAAAAATGAGATCCATTTGCTCTATGTTCAAACAATAATAATATTAACGATTTTGTCTAAAGTCTATGAAAACATAGTCAAGCTAAGCGGTCACATTTAGATTTTTAGATTTAAAACACGTCTTAATGCGCCCTTGAGGTGATTACATCATAAAAACGGCGCTTTAAAAGTTAGCGTATTATTATCATTATTATTATTATTATAGTATTCTAGTGCTAACTTCTATGTATGGAAGTGAAGCATGGAGCTGTCAAAAGAAAAAATGAGATCACTGAAAATAATGTTACGATGTATGAAAGTAGAGGAAGCTCGAAAGGTGTATCAGGACAGAGCAGTATGGCGGTCTACTCTCTGAACAATATTTTAAAAAATTAACCACGAGTTATTTTGTGGCTTGCTTAAAGGATTAACATTAGAACTGCAACCCGAAATCCAAGAAGTCTCCAATTTCGATGGAGGGACAACTTTAAAGAGACCGCCGGTACGAAATGGGTGGGTGTTGCCCAGGATCAATAGACATGGAAGCAGATGAAGAAGGTCTTCGCCCAGGAGTGGTCGCATACAGGTTGATGATAATGACACTTATTAACATTTAAAAAGAGTATAATATAATAAGTTGTGCTGATAAAGTAAGGAGGGTTCGTTTTAAAATATTATATTTATCACAAACTGTTTGACAATAATAAAAAAGTGCTTTATAAATAATATGTGTTCCGCCAATGTGTCTGTACACAAGCGGGTATTTACTATAGCGCATAAATGAATACAAACAGTCCCAGTTTGTGTGCAGTTCTGCACTTCAAAATCAGACGAGTATGTATTGCAATGTGATTCGAATAGCCGCGTAATCATAGGGGATGACAGGGGGGTGTGAGATTGGCTGCAGGGGCGTTGAGTAAGATGGATGCGAAATAAAAATTAATATTAATGGAGATTTAGATAAACGTAAACCTACTCTAACTAACTATCCATCATGCCGCTTTAGGGGTAGGCATAGATGATAGACCACCATACTGCTCTGTCTTGGCATACCTCTCTAGTTTCCTCTACATTCATACATCATAACATACACGCTCGTTAATTTTTTCGACTTAAAATGTGGCCGCCTTTCAGTATTTGAAATAAAATAAAAATACACTTTTAGTAATTTGTATCTATACCACTTTATTTGGTGACACAAACCGGTTTCGCTCCCACCGGAGCTTCGTCAGGGTGAGAGAGTAAACTGGCTAGTAAACTCATCAGTACTAGTAAACTGAGAGTTAACCCTGACGAAACTTCGGTGGGAGCGAAACCGGTTTGTGTTACCTAATAATGTGGTGTAGATACAAATACTAAAAGTGTATTATTATTTTATTTAATAATGTTACACCACAAATTAAGTGCTTCATACGAAAGATTCAGTATTTGATTAATTTGGTAATGCCATGCTTTCATTGGTCTTCCACGACTTCTCTGTTCACTCATACTGCTTGTATACAACATTTTTACCATTCTTATCTCGTCCATTCATTTCATATGTCCAAACCATCTGAGGGATCCTTTTTTCATTTTAATTATGATGCAATTATCTGCCTTACATTTCTTCCTTATTTCATCGATCGGTATTCTATCATATAAAGTTTTGCATTTTGATATCAAAATATTCGAATTTGGTAAGAGATATGTTTATTAGATATATTTTCATCGTAAACAAAAGTCTACTAACAAAAGCCAAAATGAAAATATAAATTAATCAACATTTTGAATGTATACAAATTCTTGTAGACAAATACTGGATTTTACCCATTGCGGATATATTTTTTATAAGGATTAATTGTATCTCAATAGAGACGAAGTTGAAAATTGTTTTCTGGAAACAAAATATGGTGGCCGAGGCGCTTACAGGACTATATACAACTTCCAAAAAAATTGTTCTATTGAGATACAATTAATCCTTATAAAAAATATAAGTTAATGATCAAGGGTTGATAATTGCCCATTTAATTATAAATTTTATAAAAAAAGTACGTAATTGACAAACAAAAAATGCTTTTAAACAAGCATTTCGATAAAAACGTGGCATAAATAATAAACCAATAAAATTTTAAATGTCGGTCGTGCCAGCAATAGGTAGAGTAAAATTCATAGATTTTGTGAATATTGTTACGCGTGGAGGTCTGTCCTGGTCTCCCTGCCTTCCTGCTAGTAGGTACTAATGGTAAAGAAGTATTTTCTTAAAAGATGTTTGATGTTATTAAATGAATTATTTTATTAAGTGTGGTTTTTGTGATTAAATATTAAAAAAAAACTTTAACCGGTTTCTTGAAAATGTGTCGGTAAATGCTATATATTGTTTTTTTTTTCTTTTCAAATAAATGACAAATTATTTAAAATCGGTACGGGCGCTACTGATATAAAGTTGGTGCTGGTATGGGCAGAGGTGGAGGGATGAGAAGGAATATAGGAACGGGAGGGGGTGGGAACAAGAGTGGAGCGGTCCAGGGTGCCTCATTAGTGAGGCTGGCCGCACCATAATGTGACGTCACGGCCCTCACGAGCGCTCCCCATACAGAGGATTGCTTTTAAACCACTTTTACAATGAGACCGTTCATAAGGGTTGCGATCTCTCCACCATTTTTCAATAAAAATAAATTGAATATCAATTTCTTGAGGTACTTGATTTTATTAGAGTAAAGGTCCGCTATTGTAACCAATTATATACATATATTTTTAAATATATAAGTTACGGAAAAAAAACTGATAACTAAGTAATGATAAACCACGTACTTTCACACAAATTGTTTATTGAATCATGATCCATATTAAATAATTCATAAAAGTCAAAATTACAGTTTTATTGAAGTTTTATTGCATTTTTGGGGATATGTATCGCCTTGCTAAGGCATTAATGCCGACATTTGATAACGCCTTCGAAATTATAGACTTCTAAGTAACATACAAACTTTTACATTACTTACATAATCTGTGATGCTTAATGGGTATTCTCGTCTAGATGCACGAATTTTAGATGTTTTTTCGGGCGCTATAAAAAAAATAAAAATATTTTTAGCATCTATTTTTTCATAAATTATTTATTGATTTCAGCATCTTCTAGTGATCTGAATTTTTTTTTTAATTCTTGAAGAAAAGTAATGTATTTATCGCATAACGTAGGGAAATTTGAAAGAAAAAAAATTGCAAAATGGTGGCGATTTGTAGAAAAATTACCATTGCCCTATTTTTTCAACTTTCGAATTTTTTTAAAAATAGTAAAAATAGTAAAAAAAAATCCTACGTCATGCAATACTTAAATATATAAAGTAGCTCTGTGAAAAATTTCAAGTAAATTGGTATTAGAACATGAGATATCATGTCAACCGTATCGAAAAAGTCAGTTTTGGAAAATCGCGTTTCACGTTTGGAGTCGAGTTTCACGCGATCTAAGTCGTTAAATGGTGTGTTATACTTATACTTTCTCAACCAGAGATCCTAGCCTCATACAATTTTCGACCTTCTATGAAGTCAATTTCTAATGATTTATTGGGTACAAAAGAATTTCATAATTCTGGCTTTTCCCAGGTAATCAGAGTTTGCCTGACCTCTATTGTTCATTCGTCCGGCCGTACTGATTTAGTCGGTGAGTCACATAAATAGCTGTAACTTCGAAAATATTCAGAATTTCAGGAAATCCTCTTAGGGTCATATTTTTAAAAGTCGAAACTTTAAAATAATGCAGAAAATAGATTGATTAAATTTTCCACACTAGAATATTTGAATGTTTTGTTATAACACTACTTCTAAGGCATTATCAAACGTAACGAGAAGCAAATAGGTTACGGTTTATATACCAGAGCTAATGGATTCATATAAGGTACTTAGGGTAATTGATCTGGCTCAATACATTATTCAGGGGACAGGAAAAAAAAACAACATCCGAAAATATTACCTAAACAATTAAAGTATTGTATATCATGAGTACTTCTAATTCGACATGGATGCGTTATAGTAGTTGATGATTATGGCATTAAAACATGCTGCCGGTTAGACATGGATGAGTTACAATAACGATACGCACATATCAGGGCTTGTTAAGTCTGGTTTCTTCCAACTGAGACAGCTAAAGCACATACGGAGATGTTTACCTGTTGGTGAAGCTAGGACCCTCGTAAATTCTTTTGTAGTGTCACGGTTAGATTATTGCAACGGAATGTACGCTGGATTGCCAAATAATCAATTAAGCAGAATACAAAGCGTATTTAATGCTGCTGCCCGATTGATTATGGGGCAACACTGTCATATCACGCCGCTCCTAAAGGAACTTCATTGGCTTAAAATCCGAGAGCGAGTAAAATATAAATTGTGTTTGACAGTGTTTAAGGCTCGACACCAGAGAGCGCCAGCGTATATATCGGACCTCTGCGTGACACCCATGCCAACGGAAAGGCAATGTTCACTCCGATCAGTAGAAACAAGTGCAAACAACATAGCGATTCCAGTCAGAGCCAATAAAGCATGTTTCTATGATCGTGTTTTCAGCGTTGCGGGTCCGTTGGCGTGGAATAGCCTCCATGTTAGTATTAAGTATGAGGATAGTGACGTTAAATTTAAGAAACATCTGAAGAATGCACTGTTCGGTCAGTCATTTCCTAGTGCGCCCTTGGAGTAATTGATTTTACAAAACGGCGCACTTAAAATACAAATCATCATAATAATAAAAAATAAAATAATAAATGAGTGTTTCCTAGGTAACAGCCATGAAAGCAGATGGAGGAAGCCTCTGTCCAGGAGTGGACGTATATAGGCTGATGATGATGATGATGATGCTGAGTACAAATGCATAGAAATCTCTCTCCTACCGGAGATTGTACAACATCATGGCAAGTTCTACCCTTGATACAGCAGCCCTAAAAAATAATGTTGTGCTGTAACTGCACCACTCTCAAAAGTTTTCTAGTCAGGATTTTCTTCTTTTCCCACACTTTGTTTTCCGTTAATTTTACATTGGATAATCAGTTGCTGCTTTTGTATTTAGAATACAAAATATTAGTATTATTTGACGTTATATAAATCGGAAACACTAAAGGTAGATAACGTATTTTTCAAGGACTAATTGTATCTCAATAGACGAAGATGCAAATTGGAGACAGAATATGTTTGATCGAGGTATTTACAGGACTTATGACCTGTCATCGGTTGGGTTAAGCGCACGCTTTATGTAATACAACATTCCCCATTCCACATTTTTTTATCACCACCATGTCTGACAAAGTTTTGGAAGTTGTATATATGTTAATTTGTAACACCACCCTTTACATGGTAGTTTCAATCTACACACTAGCGCCATCTATGAAGATCTATTAACATCTATTAATCCTTGAATTGATAACCCGTAATGGGTAAAATCCAGTATTCGTCTACAAGTATTTGTATACATTCAAAATGTTGTAACGTAATTTTCGTTGGTATAAAATATAAAATTATTACATTTTTGTTTAAAAAATGTCTAAGTGATTAAACAACTCCATCCAACAATTCCAAGTTGTTATTGAGAGGAAATATCTCTGGGCGCCCGTCCAAGGGACAAACAAACACATTACGGAGAGATCCTTATCCGGGAAGTTGTATCGCCTGTCGCGCTGCTATTATTAATGGGAGACAAGTTTCTTACTAACTTCGAGACACAAATATCCGTTTATTAAGCTGGACTGTTATGCGTTTATGAATATTGAAGTATAAAGTTGCAAGCACATTGTTATCTTCTGGTTCCTTCATTTGTTTGCATTTTAAATGCATTATTAACAAATTTAGAAACCAGGCAGTTTTATCTGAATTATTTTAAACAAATCAACGTTTTAAGAAAGGATGTAATTTTTCAACAGTCATCAAAGCTAATTCATTTTTATTTGAGAAATAAATAATTTAAATTTAGCAAAAAAAAATATATATATATATCGTTATGTGCGAGTATATTGTTTTAACACCATTTTATTTTGGTTTATCAAACCATCTGGTTTTGCTCCCACCGGAGCTTCGTCATATTTTCAATAACAAACTTTTTTTTTGTAACCCTGAAGAAGCTACGAAGGAAACGAAACCGGTTGGTTCGATAAAACAAAATAAAATGGTGTAAATGTAAAAACAAAATACGAGAGAGTTTTACATTATTTTTAATAATGCCACATCACAAATTAAGTGCTTCATACGAAAGTATAAAAGTTAGTCGTTAAATTATTATACTAATAGGAATAAATAAATAGTATGAAAATTACACGCACACTACGTTCTGACAACGAGTTTGATTCACGTCCCACAAAAGTATTTTTTCCAACTTAATATAGAGATACGCAGTAGATTTTTTAAAAATTAATGAGACATTAATTGTGTTATACATAAAACATGCTTTGTGTTATACATAAAAAAAATAATAACAATGCGTGAAAATTATAAAATACTTATAATATATATTAAAAGTGTATTTTACTCTGGGTATCTGATGATCAACTTTAATTTATAGACATTATTTTTCATTACATTTATAAAAAAGAAAAAAAATCTTCCGAGCAAACAACCGTGAATCATTCAATAATAAAACGTTAATGTTAACAATAAAGAAAACAAAACGAATCATTTATAATAAATACTAAATGTATAATAATCTACAGCACAGACATCACAAATTGTTTTACCTACCGGGCGCCAGAACCAATCTGCCTCTGGTGACACCGGTGGGAAAGAACGCCGTCTCTTCGGAGATTGACGTCTTTCATATTAGTGAAAGTACGTGCAAAAGACAAATACTCTTGACTATGGAGAGTATCTTGTCTTCCAAATGTCAAACCATCTCTCATGCGTTCCTGGAATTAAGTTAGTTATTAAGTTAATTAATATATAGTTGGAATTAAGTTAGTTAATATATAGAATATTTTACCTGTACTCAACAGATGCCATTTATGTTGTTCGTAATATCTGTTGAGTTAATAAATTGATTTGATTTGATAGTACAATTTATTATAATTTTTCATATTTGTGGAATGTACGAGTATGTTATTAAAATGTTTTTTGGTTTGGCTTGCTTAGAGGTAATGTGGAGATTTTATACAATAAATAAAATAATAATAATAACTAACTAACTAACTTACCATCACGCCGTCTCCCCGGAGGGATAGGCAGAAAGAATGGAACGCCACACTGTTCTGTCCTGACATACGTCTCTCGCTTCCTCTACATTCATACATCTTGTCATGCACGCACGTCGATTTTTCCGACTCCTCACGTGACCGACATTCAATATTTGATTGATTTGATCGTGCCATGTTTTCCTCGGCCTTCCTCTATTTCTAGCTCCGTTCACGCCGTTTACATATACCTTCTTTACCATTCTGTCTAATAATAATAATAATATAATAATAATGGCTTCGTATTAAAACAAAATAGATAAACTTAAGGCGTTAAACTATGGATTTCCATAAAGAAGATTTTTTATGAATTAAAACACTGTTTTTCCACTTTTGAGTTTATTTTTCTCGACATGTTTTGAAGGCATACACCTTCAACTCACAAGTAGAAAAAGCAGTGTTTTAATTCATTAAAAAAGCGTTAACTTAAAATAATTCATCTATAACGCGAGAGTTTTAAATGTGTACATTTTGTATACTATGTATGTGAGCATAGAGCAAAAATATTCTCATAATACGCACATACATATATTTTCTTACTTGCTTTAAACATTCCTCTTTAATATTGCAGTATGGGAGTATAGAAATGATAATACTTAAATTTTTTACAGTTGTAGGGAGGCTTGTTATTTCTCTGGCATTTTAAATAAAGTCACATTCTCAACGTCTCCTCGAGTGAGACCGGCGCGTGCCCCCGTCTGGAATGTGCCAACTCCTGATCAAGTCACAGGCCAC
The DNA here is from genome assembly GCA_022606425.2 of Lepidostoma basale. NCBI lineage: Eukaryota > Metazoa > Arthropoda > Insecta > Trichoptera > Lepidostomatidae > Lepidostoma > Lepidostoma basale. Next base: position 331,316 of record JAHDVF020000075.1, on the reverse strand, counting down.
AGTCCAGACGTAACTCCGCACAGAATTTACGATGCGAATGTGATACAATGCAGCGGGAATTGTAAACTTTTCCAAGTAATGAATTATATAAATGGCTGTTAAATTTTACGAACTGGAAAACGTTTTATGGGACCGGAGTCTCGATGCATGGGGGTGGTAGTACGCGGAGACAATGGGAGCACATTTTACTAACTTATCTCGACCTGTAATACTGTATGTACATATATTTACCGTCATATCAAGAAAAGTAATCTGGCAACCCATATTTACGATATTATTATTATTTTGTTGATATTATTTTTTTATTATTATTACACAGTGAAGTTTGGAGCAAGCAAAAGATTGAAGAAAATATAATAAATGCCGTAGAAATGAGATCACTGGAATACAATACATGAAAGAATACCGAAAGAAGAAATAAGGAAGTAATGTAAGGCAGATGATTGCATCATAATGATGATCCCTAAGATGTTTTTGAGATATGTAATGAATGAACGAGAGAAAAATGGTTAAAATATTTTATACAAGTAGTGTGAGTGGAAAGAAAAACAGTGAAAGACCAAAGAAAGCATGGCATTACCAAATTATTCAATGTAATTGCAAGATCATATCAAGCAGTTATATAAGAAAAAGTTGACCGCCAAGTTTTTGAGACATTTAACAATTAGAAGCACGCAATGGTTTCAAATAAAGCTGGAGGCATTTAAGGTTCCTATAAATAATTAGCTCTGGTTAGTTTCTTCGATATTCGTTATCACTTTGTGTCGTGGACTCATATTTGAATATATTTTTGAAAATATTGTATATTCACAACACTTTTTTGCACCTTTCACACACTTGTTTGTGAAAAGCTGGGAAAGCCCTCTTTTGGAATCCTTGACCAATGAAAAGAAGTTTAGGAGGCCACCTAAAAGATTGACTGATGATATTACGCGAATAGCTGGAACGAGCAGGATGTGGAAGGGCAAGACAGGGGCGAGTGGAAAAAATGTAAGAGGCTTATATCTAGCAGTAAACTGAAGAAAGCTTAAGAAGAAGATTAGTTTTAAGGGGAATTATAAAAAAAAAAATTCCATAATCCATGAAAAAAATTCTTGTTTAAATATATTTAATTAAAAAAAAGATATGATTGATTTATAAATGTAAACAGGATTGTTTGGTGGATTTACTTAGATTTAATTTATATTATTATATATAAATTGTATAAATTGTATTTATTGTTTCTTGAACAATGATGTAAAACTTCATATAAAATAATGAATACGAATGAAAACGTCAGTTTTCTAAAAGTTTTATTATATTTTATGGGAATAACAGGTTTTGCCCTTCTAAGGCATTATCAAATGTGCTCCATTAACTAGTGTATATGAACTGTAACGAGTTGAAGTTTCGTCACATTTGATAATGCCTTAAATTGGCGAATATGTCATTTCCATAAAATATAATAAAACTTCTAGAAAACTAACGTTTTCATTCGTATTATTTATTTAAATTGTGACAAATTTCTTTCGCCTGGCGAGGGCATTCCCTAATTCAAGTAAAACAACTGAACAATCGTGTTTACTATTGTAAATTAATAATGGAATTTTACAAAACTGATACCTCAACCATCAATAATGAAATGATTGATATTAAAATGCATTCTGGAATATGATATATTCGTATATGGTAGTTACTTGTATATTCTGTGGAAAAATCCTTGACTGGACTGGGGCGGTGGTGTCAGAATATTTTATACATAACAGTATCTACAATTACCTATTAGCTTCACTCTTGTCAAATAATTAAACTTTATAAATGATGAACTGTGAAACTTAGTCGGGTGCCCTCCGGGTCTAAGAAGCCAGGTACCCGGATACCGCGCGACCCGGTCTGTTATTAGCGGGTTAACGCATTGAAAATGTAAATTGGTCTGATCTCTCTGGCTGCAGCCGGAACTCCAGAGGCTGCGAGGGACCTCATTTGCATTCTAAAGGGCAGTTACAGCTCCCACGGGTATAAGGGTATCTGACGAGGGCATTAACCTTCGTGTGTCGGTTGGTTTGTGCAGGTATTTAATTTTAAACGGTTTAACTATAATCAATTCACGAGTATAATTTTAATATAATCGGAAATTGAAATTTAGAATTTAAATTAGTTTATTTAAATGGAGAATCCTGATTTTATGTGTATCAAATATCGTTTATTGTTTTTGTATAAAAATATGTAAAAAAAATAGTTAACCGTTTTTTTTTAGAAAACTTAATACAATTTTCAATTCTTGGGATCATGATTCCATCACCAAGGAAGTGGTCTGTGGTCCAAAACATGTTTATGAAAAGTCTGAAAAAATGTTGTGAAAATACAATGTTTTAAAAATTTATACTCGTAAAAGTGAGTTATGTTACCATTTTCTTGAAATAGTATAGAAAGAGGTAAAAACCAACCAACTATACGCAAATGATATTTATTAAATGACATTTAGTAAACATGCTTAAAATCATGAAAAAAAAACCTGTAATGAAACTTGAATATGTTGGAAAAGTCTACAAATATACTGTATATATTTATCTTTATCTTTTTGTATATACTTTGTATATACAACACTAACATTAAAAAAATTAAATAACAGAGACATGTTTCGGACAACCATTCCTTCTTCAGTGATACATATTAAAAAGATGCATATTTAAAATATTATAAAATTGTTAACATAATTGATAAATAACTAGTGAAGAAAAATTTAGAAGTGATCGTCAATATTTCGTTGATTAAAAAATACGTATTGATACTACGAGTAAGTCACGAATGGAAAAACATAAACTATTTTGTTACACTAAACTTAATGTTTACACAAAATCCTTAACAAAATATAATATTTATTCTTGTCATAAATTATTAAATAACAAAATTGTAATTTACTTGAAATTTTAGCTCAGGCAGATTCAATTCAGTATTAAATTCAGATTGAAGGCTCTAGTATTAAAACTTTTATTAATGTAAAGCTAAAGTTTATACTTATCACATCTCTCTAGAATCCGTTTTTGTTCCCAACAACATATAACAATAGAGTCAACTAAAAGAATCACAATCTTCTAAACTTGCTTCCCAGGAGTGATGCTACAATAGAAGCTTTCCCCTGGCAACTAACTTGCCATAGAGGTATATGAATGTATTAAAGCACAATGGACTCCTCTGGGAAACTTTAGTCAGCGCTTAAAACTTCAAATGTGTCTTCATTTAAATTTAAACACATTCAAATATCTTAATAATTGTAGACAAAGTGCTCGTAATGTGGACCTAGTTAACAAGTAAGAGCCAAAGTATACGAGTACATCGGTATGTTACTTCCAATGACCATATAATTCGATGATATTTTTCTATATGAAATAATCCGAGGTCTTCTGCTCTTCGCCCTCATGTTTTTCTTAGTGTACAAATATAAGTCAGTACGCGGCAGCACATGTTGCAATATCTTGTTTAATAATGGATTACTTCTTCTTCTGGTGCTGCGTTAGGTCCTCCCAACGTTGGCGACTACTGCAGCAAAAATATATTTGTCCTGGGCTCTACTCATTCCTTATTTCTTATAATCCGCTGCCAGGACAACTGCCTTCTGCCAACTCCCCGCCGTCCTTCTCAAATCAAATCAAATCAAATCGGTTTATTTCATCAACAGACATTACAAAATTTATTTTTAAGGCTTCTATTGAGAACAGGTAAAATAATATATTATACGAGTATATAGTCTACCAAGAGATGGTTCAACTTTAGGAAGACAGGATACTCTCCAGAATTAAGAGTATTTGCCTTCTGAACGTACTTTCACTAACATGAAAGACGTCGATCTCCGAGGAGACCGCGTTCAGCAGACTAATTGCTCTTCCCACCGGTGTCACCAGAGGCAGATTGGTTCTGGCGGCCGGTAGGTAAAACAATCTGTGCTGTCGCTGTTGGAGATATCTATCGGGGACAAAAAGCCAAACACCCTCCAGTACGGTTGAGTTCTCGAAGTATCCCCTAATTAATCTAAAGAAATGGGTTATTAGATGTCCATCTCTTCGAAGCTGTAGAGAATTGGTTCCGAGCATTCCCAAAAGAAATGCCGTGGGATAGAGCCAAGGATAGCTACCATACTCTCTCATGTAGAGATACCTCAGAATTTTTTTCTGAACCCTCTCCAGCATAACGGAATATCTCGCCTCGTGAGGACTCCATATCACAGAACCACTTTCGAGTCTGTTCCGAACCAATGCGTTGTATAGGACTCTGAGCACATTGGGATCCCTGAAAACTCTATCTTACCCATGTTGATTCTATCTTACCCATGGTCATCAGCAGAAGGAGTTAGTATATTTCCCCTCCTTAGCATATGACCAAAATATGAGACCTTTCTAACCTTCAAACTGGACTCTATTGGCTCCGACTCTCTGTAGTATCTCTGCATTACTGATCGTATCGGTACACGGTATATTCACACCTTAAACGCCTCTATTCGGTTCATAATATTCACATTCAGAGTCTATGTTTCACGGATATATATAAAACATACTATTCTTTGTCAGAGTTTCAGGTTAAGATTATCGGTGTGTAAAAAGTTTTTATTTTGTTAAATGCATTTACTTCTACAAACTCACGTTTATTGGGATCTTGGGTATACAATGTTTTGTGGTATCCCATTAACTCTTAGAATCCTATACACTGCATTTGCAGTGGCGAAAAAGCGTGCCCGCGGTCCTGTACACTGCAATTGCAGTGTTAGATCTGTACTTGGTTTTGTCATCATGTAACATCTCTACCAGTTAGTTTAAAACAAAAGTAAAAATGTCATTTCATGAAGTATGGTCTTGGCTTCATGTTGGCATTCACAGATTTTTCTTTATACCCAGGGTTTAATTTAAATAAATATTTTTTGTCAGATGTAAATCGTACGGGCTGAACTGGAATACTTACACAGTCACGCGCGGGCTTGAGTGTATGGCGGTACGAGTCAGATTTCAATGTTTTCGTTATCTTTAGGGTGCCCATATGTTATGGACGAGAACCGAGATCAAAAAACTGTTTAGATTCTTCTAAATGGTAAAGTTTGTAATGTATTGCTTGAAAGGATGTGATTTGAAAATATGTGTAATCTGACAGTTTTGGTATTTATAACTACGATTGTGTTAATTTAAGAAAAATTGAAGCATTAACCTTTTGGATTTCCATTCCATCCAAGACAATATTTTATGAATTAAAAAAATATGATTTGTTAGTTAATTTTTTTTTCGATATGTTTCATTGGAAAATTTTATAAACGGTATGAAAAATTATATAATTATATATGTTTCGAAGGTTATATGTAGGTATAAAACCTTCCAAACATGTCGAGATAAATAAAGTAAGAAGTGGAAAAAATAATGTTTTAATTTATTAAAAATTGATGACAGTGTTATTTCAATAATTTAAATTTTACCAATTGATAATGATGAGATTGAAAGATTTTTCTTAAAAAAATATATTTTTATTATTTGAAATTTCTTGGTTGAAAATGTAAAAAACGAAAAAAAAAACATTAAGACTAGCCGGATGACATTTCTTGCATAATATTCCCTTGACTCCTAATACAAAAAAAAAATCGTTGTTCTTGGAATTTTACGTATACGAGAGTATATCACAACGCCCGCCCGAAACAAGTCCAAACACGAACAACGTGTAGTCACCTACTCGTATGTTTACACAGCGCGGCTGCGATAGTGTGTGTGTACGCGGCAATAATTTCGTAGTGTTTATTTAAAAATTCTATAATTAATTACTGAAATAGTAACATGATATTCAAAGGACTCGTTATTTTAGTGAGAAGTACGTTCTCGGGTCTTGTGAAATAATTTTTACGATAATCCATATCGTTGATTAGATATGAGTGTTTCTTTTTGTGGATACTGCGTAATATGGTATTTTTTAGATAAAAACACTTCAAAAAAACTTGTTTAAGTATTGAAAGTACATCTTTCATTATTTATAAAGATAGATTATAAGTTAATAGTTCATTTGGCATTTTTATTTTTTCGTTGAAAGTCTTATTTTACTCCTAATTAATTCTTGTATGAGAGCGTTCGGAATATCAAAATTTACGCCGTCCCAGGATAACAGTTATTGAAAATTCGCCCAGTGTCCTAAGTTTCGGAAATTGTTGCACACTACATCTTTCGGGAAGTGTCGGTAGCGTTAGCTTTCATAAAGACAGAATCTGTATCTTTGCATCTCTTCAATCTCTGAAACGTCGATTGAGTAGGATATCACGATGAAAATATTCCATAAAATATTATGAACGTGTTTTGTGGCAACAAAGGACGAGTTACCGTGAAACTTCTCTCTCTAGGTGTAGTGAAATAACAATTCCCGTCACCGCATATACTCGTATACGCAGGCGCTAATTATTAATACGTTATGCGAGATAAATATCATTGTCAATATAATTCTACCAATCATGATAATGGAATTCATATTCTAAGAAGAGTTCACTTAAGTTTATTCCGTATATATTATATTAGAATGATATCGTATTTTTCTAGATATATTATGTACTAGAGAGGAGGTGGTGACATAAACATTAACTTTAAAGAATGGTATCTAAGAAATGTTACTAGTTCTTAAATATATCGATTACGCCTATAACAAAACGATATCAAAGTAAATGGAGATAAACTGATGATTTTTAACCGACGTTTAAACATCTATGGATTAATTGAACCATATTTTATAAAAAGTTTTCAAATTCAATATCAAAACTGTATTGAATTTTAAATAATATTGTTTATCGTCGATAGTTATTTAGATCCTGTACATTGCCAATATTGTTATTTAGTTATATTGAGCTTTACAAAGCTCTTTGAGAAGTTCGTTAACAATCAATGAAATCATCGAGGTAATGCAGATTGCCTATACTTAGGCGCTCGCAAAAAACCCAACCTTGTTCATATTGTTAATCTACCTATAATAAGAGTTTCATAGGATTATGTAAATTCTTGGTTCAATTATTTCACTGCAGAAAACTTTATATTTTTTCGATTTAACTGAAAGCCAATGGTACTTAAATGGTAAAAGAGAATTATTCAAATCATTCCCATTTTCTCGGTTTATGAATTTCTAAAAAAAACTTTGTTCTAAAATACAAATTAGGCATTTTGAATCTCAAGTCTTAACTGAATGTAAATCAATAAATACAATTTGGGTAAATCAATTCAAGATTGTTTATAAAAATAAAGCTTTCCAAATCTGGGGTCGCAAATACCCCAGCCCAGCCTATAGCTCTCGTTGGAAATGCGGACGAATGTTCTGATTGGCTAAATTTGGTATGGCAGTCATTATAATATTCCGGCTTTATGACGAATAAACCAATTTTCTGGGAAATTACTCCCCAAATACAAACACGGAACCACTTTGGGAGTAAAAATAAGTTTTTTTTAAGGGGAGTGTCTTCAGAAATATTTAATTCTGATATGTGAAATAGAGAAACAGAGAAATGATGTGTGGAAATGTTGCATCTGATTTAATTTTGGAGAGCAGTTCTTTCTAAATTAAGCATGTCGATAAAAATTGCATATTATTATATGTTATTTTGAAGTTGTTTAAATTTCCTCCGTTGTTCTGCAGTCTCATAATCATTTAATAATTTAATAGCTGATCAATTCAATTTAAAAAAATATTTTGTTTAAATATAAGTGCTGCAATTGATTTTTAAAGGTTAAATTAATGGAAAAAAGTGTCGGGAGAAATAAAAAATCCCAAATGGTTCAGTTGCAGCCCAACATCCCTGTTTAGAGCTTCTATATCAAGGGTAGAAAAATAGCCACGATGTTGTGCATACACGCGATAGGAGAGGAACAACAACAAGAAGAATAATGTTTATTGTAAATTACAATACCCGTTGTAAGCAATACTCTTTGAGCTTGAGAGGCTGTCAGCCTTAATCGGCTAACTAAAGCTTTGTAGAAAATCGTCTCTAACGCACGATAAACTAGCAAGTCGGTAGCTAGATGTGATAGAATAAATAGATGTAGAATGACAGAGATGATGCATAAAAATCGAAGATAACCAAATAAAGTCGCCAATATGGAATATTTCTTAGACACGTGTGTATTACTTACCGCCAGATACTGTAAGTATCTACTCAATATATTTTTTTAATGCTTCTTCAATGGACCAACGTTTATTTTTATAAAGTTAACACGAATATCAAAAATATAACTTTCGCATCATGGCTGTACCGAGTAGAATTTTTTTTTTGTTTTTATCGAACCGACCGGTTTTACACCCGCTGGAACTTCTTCAGGGTAACAAAAATAAATATTACGTAAACAGTTTCTTTTTGTAACCCCAACGAAGCTCCAGCAGAAGCGAAAGTGGTTGGTTGCAAAAACAAAATAAAGTGATCAAAAATCAAATAACGAAAGTTCTTAAATAATATTTATTAATTCCACATCACAAATTAAGTGTTTACGAAAATGTAGAAAAATATATAATATACTGCTAAAAATCTACTTTGGGAATTAAAAATAATTTGTTTAGACCACTATTTTTAATAAAAAATATTTAAATACACAATATTATACTGCTAATATGTTAATATTCTATTATGATTTATTAATGATAAAGTAGCTTTAATTTTTTGAATAATTTATTGATAAGTTAATGCTTAAAAGTAATGTGACACATCAAAACATGCGTGTGATACATGGAAATAATAATTTTTATACATAATATATTATTATTATCGTTTTTTTATAAACATCTATCTAATGCTATTTATTTATTTACTTAAAAAACGTACACATGTATATTAACACATGTTCTAATAAAAATGTTCACAATTAAAAAATGACAATGTTATCATCAAAAAAGTTCTTGGTTTCGTTCTATGAAACACGAGATCATTTTTTGACATCATGGTGATTTGTTGGCTCTATGACGCGCTGGTTCACTGTTATTTGGAGTATTACTCTATTATGCGGAACCCCAGAGAAAAAAATAGTCATCTTAGAACTAGAAAGGAACCAGAAACGATTTTGGAGATATTTATACCTCAGGAAGTATACCTACTATCCTTTTTTGTCCCTCACCTCACCTTTTCTCACAGAAATATTGAGTTTCAATACTGTTGAAACACGTCGAAAGATCTTTCTAGTTAAGCATTTTTTTCAACTTTTATCGGGAGGTATTTAGAATCCAGGATTACTGAGAGAACTGAATCTATACGTTCCCCACAGCTTTCAAGGGGCATTCTTATTGAATGCTTAAAATTACCGCACAGAGGCGCATTTAATTCTCCTGCATTTAAAGAGATTCGTCTTTTAAATGAGGTAGCAATGGTGATAGAACTATTTCGATGAAATTATAGCAAATTCGTGAAGACGCTTACGATAAGAGCAACAAAGAGATAACTGTCAAAGTTCTTGAAAAATGTTTTTTAACCTTTATATATACCACAAACTTTATTAAAAATTAGAACAAAAAACATATTTCGGACACAGAAGGCCTTACACAGTATTCTTAATATTTTAACAAATTTTACATATAATATAGAAGAAATTTCATATTTCTATTCAAATGGTTCTATGTATATATCCATTGATGTCTATTTTCCCACCCTTTATATTAATTTGTCTCGCGTTGTAATGATGTAAAAAGCTTATCAACAAAATAATAATAATAATAATAATAATAAAACTCTCATTGGAATGTAAGTTTTTTGGGGTACTGACTTTACATGTAAAATCTCTTGCACACTTTTCTCTTAACGTCTCCTGCTAGTTAAATATTTGATGTTTGTTTGTGGGGGGGAAAAGTTTTGACCAATGGTCGAAATTTTGCCTAATCGAGGCACACGTGAGGGCTAAGGATGTTTCATAATATTATTCAACGATTTCAATACCGTAACATGACCAATATTTTATTATGCAGTCTACAAAGTCATTAACTTGACAGTATTCTGAAGGACCTGCAATTGTTGGAAGTTAGACCTGAAGAGTAGAAGTCGAGGTTCTGGATAGGGTCAGCTGAAGAGGGTACACCCAGCACTATAGAGCCAGAGAAAAGAAGAAAAAAATACTACCAAGTCGTATTTTCAATTTTATTGTATTTATTTCGCATTTGTATATTCGGGTTTCTACAATTGATACGTTACTTTTTAACATTCGAATAATTTTCACATCGTTGCCTTAGATAGACAGACATATTCAGTCACGATAAATTATTAACATCAATAAATATAATATTAAATAAACCTTATTATTTTGTTTATAACCGAGTCATTCTAATAATTAACTTACTAATTGTTTTTTTTTAACTTACTTACTAACAAACCATCCAGCCGTCTCTTCGGAGGGGTAGGAAGAAAAAATGGACCGCCACATTGTTCTGTCATTATATACGTTATTTGCTTCCTCTACATTCATATCACTGTGTCATTCACGCACGTCGATTTCTCGACATTTAATATTAGGTCCTTACATATGAAATAGGCGTTTTGTATGGGAGGAACATAAAGTTGATTTTTTTAAATATAATATATTTATTTAATCAAAATATGTACCATTGCTATCTATGCACTTTTGCCATCTCATAGGTAGTTCATCGATCCCTTTACTAAAAAAACCATTCGGACGGGAATCAATAAAATCTTTGAAGTCGGTTTGGACTGCCCCATCGGAGTTAAATTTTTTCCCTTGCAAGAAGTTATCCAAATTTCGAAAAAAATAGTAATCATCTGTTGGGACAAGGTCCGGAGAGTACGGTTGATGTCTTAGACATTCCAATTGAAACTCTTCTAATTTGGTAGCCGTCTGTTGTGCAGTGTGTGGTCTAGCGTTATCATGAAGCAGCAGTGGCCTAGAGCGATTAATCAGCCTCAGTTGTTTAGCAGCTAGCTTTACCATCATGGTTTGCAGTTGCTGACAATAGACGTCTGCCGTAATCGTCTGGCCAGATTTAAGAAAGCTGTAGTGAACGACACCAGTACTAGTCCACCAAACGCCCACAAGTAACTTTTTTGGAGTCAATTTTCGCTTGGGGCATGGTTTGGCTGGTTCGGCAGGGTTCAGCCATTGCGATGAGCGCTTCCGATTATCATACAGGATCCACTTTTCATCACAGGTAATGATTCGATTCAAAATCCCTTAATTATTTTGCCGGTTGAGTAATGCAACGCAGCAGTCAACGCGCGTTTGTTGATTTGCTTCACTCAATTCATGAGGTACCCACCTTTCAAGCTTTTTCACCTTCCCAATTTGCTTCAAGTGGATAAAAACATTTTTATCACTAACACCGCAGCCTGCAGCCAACTCGGACGTGGTTTGCGATGGATTTGCTTCCACAATAGCCTTCAATTCTTCATTATCAACTTTGGTCTCCGGCCGTCCACGGGGCTTGTTCTGCAGGTCGAAATTTCCAGAACGAAAACGTTGGAACCAAAAACGCACTGTGTTTTCTTTTGCGGCACCGTCGCCATACACATCATTAATCCTTCGAGCCGTTTCTGCAGCACTGGTGCCACGGTGGAACTCGTACTCGTAAATAACGCGATATTTCAAGTTTTCCATTTTGTAAACTGAGTGACGCAAAAAAAAAAAAAACAATTGAGGAAAAAACAAATGAATTATAATTTTCAAAACAAAAATATTTCAGTAAAAAGCTGTATAAATTTGAATTTGGAATTCCCAACCAAAGAGAAGATATTTGAGATCAAAGATGCCAGTACGGCAAAACGCCAATTTCATATGTAAGGACCTAATATTTGTGGTAGCATGTTATTGGCCTTGTTTTGTTGTTTTTTGTGTTTATACTCATATACTGTAATTGCTGTTTGTTACCCTCGATAATAAAAAATAAAAATAATATAAAATAAAAATAAGGGACTATACCATATGAAAAAACGTTGAAAAGCTGTTTTTAACCTCCAGGAACAAACACGCCTAATCTCAAGAGATAGTCAACGCTGAAGGAAACCTGACGTGCCACTGAAAGAAGAAAAATATCAGACCATAGACCAGAATGTACATGGTCTTCATAGTATTATATTATGTGTGATTGGTAATTAATCTTTTTTAATGTTGTACGATCGAGAGAGAGGATCGAAGCAGCCCGTAGTTCATTCAACAAAATGAGATCAATATTCTGCAATAACAACTTGAACTTGAAACTAAGGCAGAGAATGTTGAAGTGCTATGTCTGGTCTGTATTACTCTGTGGCTTGGAAACTTTTAACCTAAAAGTGTACACTATGAACCGGTTGGAAGCATTCGAGATGTGGTTGCACAGGAAAATGCTTCGCATACCGTGCACAGATTTCGTCAGCAATTTGGAAGTTTTGAGGAGAGCCGATTGTAGTAGACAACTGCTAAAAGACGTTAAGGTCCGTAAGATGTCATATCTGGGTCACATTCTGCAAGGAGATAAATACAGTTTGCTCCAACTAATACTGATGGGAAACATTGCGGGGCATCGTGGTCCTGGTAGATGGCAAACGTCTTGGCTGTGCAACATAAGAGACTGGACCGGGATGAGACATGTGGGGGAGCTGTTCCAGGTTGCACAGAATAGAGAGGCCTTTGCCGGAGTGATTGCCAACGTCAACGGGAACCTGATACGGCACACGAAGAAGAAGAAGAATATTGTGAGGGTATTTTTTGATTATTTATGTTATTAAAATTATAAAAATTAAAATTAATAAAAAGTATTATACAAAGTCAGAGTTTTTCCCGTTTATTACGTATTTAAGATAATCCGTACATCTTGAAACTTTCTCAGGTATACCAACATAATAATTTTGAAAAGTAAAGTTCCCGAAACTCACAGCTAAGTCGGCTTTATTCGGTAATTCAGATCAAATCCTAATCCTCGGATGGATTTCAGCTTCCCGCTGTCGGTTGAGTAATCCGCCTCTGCGAAGCCCATCGGCTCAAGATGGCGGGGAATGGGCGTACGTGCATGAAGCATGAATGTTATAGAAGTTGTCGTGCATACCTACAGCCACCTGGAGATGAATCCTAAAAGGACGGCTTCACTTGAAGTGGTTTTGGCTTCGTGTGAAGTAGTATCCACGAGGCCATATTTTATATAGAGGTGTAACAGAACAAGAATAAGAAGGGTGGCCGCAATGTCCGCAATGGGTAAAATCCAGTATTTGTCTACATTCAAAATGTTGTATAAAATAACTGGTCCAAGTTAAAAGCATACAAAAATTGGAAAGACATCTCCAGGCGTAATCTAGTACTGTATGATTTGCAGAGCCTTTTACAGTGCATTAATAAAGATTTTCTGCTTAATGCTTCCCAATTCTTATAGATGACGCTAGTGTAGAGTGAACTAAAAAATGTGAAGATCAGCATTCTAGCATATATACAACTTCCGAAAATTTGGCAGACGTGGTGGTCGTAAGAATGGTGGAATGGGGAATATTGTTTAACATAAAGCGATCGCTCAACCCAACCAATGACAGGTCATAAGTCCTGTAAGCACCTGGGACACCATATTCTGTTCCCAGAAAACAATTAACATCTTGGTTTCTATTGAGATACAATTAATCCTTATAAAAAGAATAAGAAGATAGCGAAACAAGTATAAAGTGTGTACAATGTTCCGTCGCTTTGCTTTACGTTAATTAACTAAAGTTACAAGTACGCGTCATGTTCCCATACGAAAGTCAGCCCACGCCCGAGTTATAAAATATGTACCGACGTAATAACTGTAGCAAGTTCTACATAATGTAATATTTACATTCCACGTTAATTAATCTGTATTCATAATCATAAATTCTGTATTTGATTTGGTCTCGAGCTCACAGAATGGAAATCAGACGGTATAACCGCTCGGGGCGGGGATACCTCAACAGCGATGTAATATGCAGGCATTATGATGAAATCTTAACCACATATCCCCCGATACAATATGCATGAGCTTTCTCCACGTGTCAGGCTAAATTCCGTTTTACAAGCTAAGACGCATTTTAGCAAGAAACGTTTAAATCTTCTTCTTCTTCTTCCCTTTTGGTAGACTCAGGAGTCTGTTATTTCAGGCGGGTCTTCTTGAGATGCTGAACTCCAGCTTTCTCTCTATCGTTTCGGGGGTCTTTCTGGTCGGCGTTGTCCGTTTGGCGTTCCATGGAGAGCTGTGTGTGGTTTAAGTAACGTTTAAGTAATAATGAAATAAAACAACGCTTCTAATGAAGTTGTTCCACATTTTTATTTATTTAGTTTCACCCGGTTCGGTAGCTGGTCAGTCTGTCGATGCCAGCGAGTCTGACGAAACCGGTCGCTGCCGAAATAAATAGAAATGTGGAAGTTTTTCTTTAAATTTTTTTTTTATAATTATTATTTAAAATGATCATCCATCAAGAGATTTCATTAAAAATATTTAATTTATAATTTTTGTTAACTGTTTAGTTTGAATCACTATTATAGTATCACAATGTATTAATTCAATTTCTGTAAAATTGTCGCGATAGCTGTTTTGCCAACCAATGTTGACATCGTCACTGTTGTTTGTAGCATCTGATGATGTCAAAAATGGGTAGCGAAATAATCGTCGTGACCATTAAGAAATTAAATAGGTAAATTGTGATATTATATCTGTGTTCCATATTAAACAATTGAAAACCTTAAAGAATCAAAGATTTTCCGTCATCACAATGGTGAATTTGATATTTTTTTAAACTGTTAAATTAAATAACTTTGTTTTTTGTATCACAATTGTATTTTATTTTACGCGACACCTTTTTCATCAACCTATGTTGATGAAACAGCGTCGCGTAAAATAAAATACAATTGTGATACAAAAAACGAAGTTCTTTAATTTAACAGTTTAAAATGTTAAGGTATCATAGTGTTTCGGCCAAAACAATGGACTATGATATTTTTTTGATCTTTTGAGGGATAGATTATCGGAAGGCGTCCTCTTCAAGAGTATCTGGAGTAAATATGCCACGATATGAACTGAATCTTCAAATGATAATGCTTTGGAAAGGCGAAACATGTCATTGCCATAAAAATGAAGCACTCAATTGGTAGTTAGAATTATTACATTCATAGATATAAAATAATAAAAGATTTTATACTTAACCACGATATGGTTATTATAATTGATAAATCGGATATTTAATCGCTTTGATGAAGCTTGTGTTCAAGCAAAACAAGTCGGCATTAATTATAATAACCATACTTTGGTTAAATATTAAGTGTTTTATTATTTTATATTTATGGATTTATAATAAACATTTTGAAAAATACGTTATCAATCGTATTTTTTATTTATACCGATTATTAAATAAAATTAACTGAATTTAATTATGTGAAAAGTATTGAAAAAGTACAAAATCAAAATTAAAACATCGCCCCACTGACATTTAAAGTGTAATGACTATTTTAATAACAGGTATTAAAATATCAAAGTTGTATCAAAGGGGTTTTTTCTTACAAAGTAATATTCCAGAAAGAATTTCTATTTCAAAGGAAAATTCAATTTCTTGTTAAGACACTGTAGAAAGATCTCCCACAGACAACGTGCATGTAAGTGTGGCTGCGGGTTTCAATATCCGAAGAACTTGTGAAATTAAATTGGAATATAGTGCGCGGTAGGCATGGAGCAAACTTTGAGAACTGGACGAAATTATATTAGGGATAATTTCTCAATAACCCCCGAAACTGAAACTCCGAAGGGTAATATCTGGAGTCCCGCGGGGCTCGGTGCAATGATCAAATAACCGCGGTAGGCACTCAATTTAAAACCGCAGCCCGAAGTCTGCGTCGGAGCAAAAACACTCCAAGAGGATGAAAATTAATCCTGACTGAAGTTATTGTTCAGGAGTAGCTTCGCGTCACCGCATTGATGTGCGGCTTGTAAGAACTTGGCCGTTGATTTCAGGTTAATATTTCATGTCGGGGCACTCTTTTCCGATTGACCTACTCTAATACAATTACGAATTTATCTCATTATAGGGGTAGTCTTTTAATTGCGATCTGACATTTAAAAAAAATTAACTAATAACAATTTTAGAAATAATATTTTGGAATTAAAAAAAAACGCTGTTCATGTTCCACTTTAAATATTTTTATACAATAAAAATATGAAACACGACAATGTTTCGGAGATGACCTCTATTCTCAGGTGTAATTATTTTATATTACTAAAATCTAAATAAATAAAAACCTTTTATCTATATCACTAGTCTTTATTTGTTAAGATTTTAGTTATATATTTACACCTGAGGATGGAGATCAACTCCGAAACATTGTCGTGTTTTATAATTTTATTGTATTAAAATATTAAATAAATTAAAAGAGGAACATAAACAACGTTATTTATTGTTTCTCAAACAATGATGTAAAACTCCATATAAAATAATTAATACGAATGAAAAGGTCAGTGTTCTAGAAGTTTTATTGTATTTTATGGGAATGACATGTTTTGCCCTTCTAAGGCATTATCAAATATGCCTTAGAAGGGCAAAACATGTCATTCCCATAAAATATAATAAAACGTCTAGAAAACTGACGTTTTCATTCGTATTAATTATAAACAACGTTGTTTTATAATTCTAAATTTTTTATAATGGAATTCTATTGTGTGAACGTATCAACTTTCAATAAAGACATTTCATAGAGGTGGATCAAATGGATAAGGAACATAATATGCGACATGAAAATCTCATCGACACTGTATTGTAGGGGATGACTGAGGTGAAAAACTTGGGAGGACGCCCTCGAAGAGAATACCTGGAATAAATATGTATGGACATGTGTTGTGCCTCATGCGCGGAGGTGAACAGGGTTGCGGGCAAACGAGTAGAGAACAAGACGAAGATCTTGTGCAAACCAATCCCCAGGATTGAAACCAGAGAAGAGAACATCAACATCATCATTAATCTGTATGCGTCCACTTCTGGACGTAGGCCTCTTCATCAAAGTTGAGGACTTCCGGGGTTTCGGGTCACAGTTTTGAGTCAGTCAGAGCTGTGAGCAACATGACCTGTCATGCGCTATTCTACTGTTGCCATTTTACAGTACTTAATAGTACCAAATTTTACTGTATTTTCGAATTACCTTATACTTTGCTATGTTAGTTTTGCCGAAATTATTAACTTTTATTTTAATTAAAGACTCTAAGATTTTAGATAATGTTATAGAGATTGTGATAAGCTTTAATACTATTTTATCCAATTAAAGTTAATTAATATTGATTCATCATCACCAGGAAAACAAAATAAACTATCAGTTAAGTTTTTATATAAATGCGTCATATTTACAATCATAAAATAACGTTAACTATTTAATTTAGAACACTGTCACATTATCATCACATTACATATCATCATGTCACCAACATATTAATGTTTATTTAATTTCTATGAAATTGTCGCAACAGCGACAATATTTATCGCGATGATTCAATAGAAATCAAATTTATGAATTGTGATATTATAAAAAACGACCTTTATAGATTTCTGGTGATGACAGTGTGACAAAAATACTAAATTCTTACGCTGTTTTTAGTTTTGTAGAAATAACATGAAAATAAAAATGGCGATAAACTAGCTACTCCTACCTATTAGATGACATTAGAATCAAAAGCTAAAAACTTATATAAAAATTTGGTTCAAATAACTTGTTGTATAAAATAATGTAGCATTTAACTTTGCAACAAACTAGGTTTAAAATTTTAAAACAATATTTTAATATTATCATAGTGATTTGGCCAAAAAATTATCTTTTAAAAAAACATATTTCACGGTATATAAAAATGTTCCATGCTTAGTTTTCCAACTGGCAAAAGAAGGATGAAAGTATAATAAATGCAGTAGATATGAGATCTCTTAACGAATTTGTGGAAATTCTGAGTATGAGAGAGTGTCGAATAAAAATATAAGAAGACAATGAAAGGGTTATAAACAAAACAATGAAAGGATCATTAGGATGGTTTGGGCACATGAAAAGAGTTTATAATGAAAGAATGGTAAAAAAATATATGTTAACAATGTAAGTGAAACTATAAATAGTGGAAGACCGAGGAAAACGTGGCACGATCCAATAAAACAGAAAATTAATATCGGCAACGTGAGGAGTCGGATAAATCGATGTGCATGATTGACACTATGTATGAATGTTGAGAAAGCGAGAAGAGTATGGTATGTCAGGAAAAAAAAGTGTGGCATTCCATTATTTTTGAAAGACGGTTATAGTTAATTTGTCATACTAAAATTCAAAAGTGCACCATATTTTACAACAACAACAACAACAAACAATTACGCCGTTTCCCCGCAGGGGTAGGCAGAGAGAATGGACCGCCACACTACTCTATCCTGGCACACCTCTCTAGCTTCCTCCACATTCATACATCGAGTCATACAAGCACGTCGATTCTTCCGGCTTCTGACATGACCAACCTTTTACATTTGATTATATTGGTCATGCGATGTTTTTTTCGGGTCTACCTCGACTCCTTACTCCATTTACATCGTTAACGTATACTTTTTTAACCATTCTTTCTTCACCCATGCGCTCCATATGTCCGAACCAACGCAACGAACCTTTCATAATTTTGTTCATAATACCTTCTTTCGCTCTACATTCTATCTTAATATCAGCATTTGAGATTCTGTCGTACATCGTTCTACCACACATACGTCTTAGGGATCTCATCTCTACTGCATTTATTTTGCTCTCATCTTTCTTCTGCCAGTTCCATGCTTTGCTTCCATACATAAGGGTTAGGACCAGAACTCCATTGTGAACGGCCATTTTCGCTTTCATTGATAAATTCTTGTTTCCAATAACTACTTTTAAAGCTCCGTTCACTTTGTTACCCGCACCAACCCTTCTTTCAACATCACTGTCCGTTCAGCCATCCGCTGTGAACATGCTACCTAAATACACAAATTCCATCACCTGTTCTAAGTTCTCTTCATTTACACTTATAGTACAAACTGTCATTTGCTCTTCCCTTTCAAAAACTAACACCTTTGACTTTCCGACATTCATCATTAAATTGTTCGACTTGCATACCTCATACATTTTCGACACCAAGACTTGTTATTCGTCCGCTCTATCCGCAACGAGAACGGCATCGTCCATGTTTTAAACAAAAAAATTCAAGTATTCACAAATCATATCACACAAAAAGTTTCAATTCAACTTCAAAAAGAGAATCCTAGGGTGGATTAGTCCAAGAATGGAAAATACACAAATCGAGCATGAAGCTGTTGACCTCCTTCCCACACGACGGCATGCTTTAATCGCGCGCCGTTCACCCCGCACAGCCCTTAATCCCCGCTGACTCGGGGCCCGCCGCCGGTCAGCCGAGCGGGGGCTCCTAATCCGCCGCGAGGATCACGGGGATCAGGCTGCTCCCGCGGTGCGGGGCCCAAATTGATTACATGACGTAACAAAGGTACAATCGATATCATCTCATGACTACATATAACGGGACATGCGTAACCCTAGATTGGACCGATTCAGTTTGTTTTGTAACCTTGACGAAGCTCCGGCAGAAGCAAGACCAGTTGTTGTTGTAAAAACGAGTTAAAACGTTTTAAAAATATGTTTAATATGCCTCTTAAAATCGAAAAAAACATTGCTTGATCAAATTAATCAAATCTGATAAACTTCGACTTCTGACATAATTGTCGGAAGTCGGAAAAATCGACGCGCGTGTATGACTCGCTGAATGAATGTGAAGGAATCTAGAGAAGTGTGTCAGGTCTGCTTACTCTTCAGAAGAAACGACGTGATGGCCACACCACAAATTAAGTGCGAAAGTAAAATATGTCCAACTTGGTATTATCCATGTTTTAAAAGCACGGGATAGAATTACTTACAAATTTCATTGTAAATAAAATAAACATATTTTTCGATTGAAAATGAAGAAAAATAAAGTTTTTTTTAGAAACTAAATGCATAAACACTGTGGAATTACTAAATTACTATTTTTTAATGAATTAATACATCATTAGATACACTTTAGGCGTTGACAGTATGAAATTTCATAATGACGATTTTTTAAAAATTAAAACACCGTTTTATCCACTCTCAAAATAGGAAAAAACACTGTTTTAATTCATAAAAAGTTATGAATTAAAATTCATAAGAATAAAGTGAATCATTTATTGAACAATGTTTCTTTTTTTAACTTTGTACACAACACCACCTTTATATAAAAATTAACATTAATAATTAAAAAAAAAAAACATGTTTCGGACACAACAGCCCTTGGCAGTGAGATAAATATTTTTAAAAACTTCATGAATGTGGTCAGTTTTGAAAAAAATGTTGTTAAATGAATCCGTAACACAGAGTTATGGCGAATATAAAATAAATAATATAATATTAATGCGCTTTTAATTTGTTTTACACCACTTTATTAACAATCAACCGGTTTCGCTCCCGCCAGAGCTTTGTCAAGGACGTGGCTTTTTTTAAAATTAAGATGATTATTATAAAATCAAATTAAAATAATAAATTTTTTATTAAATATTTAATATCAAAATGCAATAAGAATATACGAAATGTATTATTTGCTCGGGGCCATCAAAATATCGGGTCAGCCTTTAATACCTCGAATGAAATAGACAATGAACATTAACACTACCGAAATGCGATCATGAACTAAGGGGGTTAAATTTCGTTCCCAATCTGCATAAAACATTACGAGGCCAGATACATAACAATACCGCCGGCCATCTGGGGGAGGGGGTTCCGACCTGCGAACTGAATATCATTAGCCGCCCTAGGGGCTCCCAGGGGCGACCTCAGGGCTCCCGGCTTTACGTGTCTTCCATATCGGCGGAGTGTTAATGAGGCAAGTCGAGCAACAAGGAAGTGAGCTCACCGTTAGAACAGCGAGGGCCATATTCCATCACGGGGGGCGTTATTCCTGAAACAATTAAAAATACGTTAAAAAAATCAAAATTTGAAGGTCGGGCATGCTAGAAGTCGGAAAAATTGGAATCGGAAGAAATTGTCTCGCATGACTTGCTCTAATAATAAGCAGGAATCTAGTAGTGTGGCGGTCCATTCTCTCTGTCTACCCTTCAGAGTAAATGAAGTTAATTCTTATTGCGTATATATTTTATTATAAGTTTCAATCCTAGAGATTTATATGCAGCATGTCTAAGACCTTTGATGGTTCTTGGGATGCCATTTGGGTCTTTAATGTGGTAGTTTCTCTTTGATATCCACATTTTGTATACAACTGGTATTTGTTTAGCTATTTATTCTCATGACATGTGATATATTACTAGTCTTTTACCATTTTTATTGTTACGTAGGTATTCTATCAGAGCAAAGATGTGATTTTTTCACTATCATCACCGGGTATTGAACTCTCAACTTTTGGTGTGGCATTCATAGCTGTTGCCACTTTGACATGAAGGCCGTCCAGGAGATAAATCAAGGGGTAGTGGAATTTAATAAGGATATTAGGGGAATGAAAACAAAACAATAAGACTTCAAAGGTATCTATATTATTATTATACTAAAATACATATTTCTTAGGTGATCACATTGCTTGATTTGCCAAATAATAAATAAATACAAATAGATCAATCCTAATATGTGAGTTGAATTCATTTTGGTTTGAAATAATCAGTGGTTTAATTCTGTATTAATTTTGAAAAAAAATCGAGTGACTTGAATAGCTGAAATTTTCTCGGCAGAATATGTTAAAATTTCTAAATTTAATCTCCCAAAGAGCTCCAAGAATTTCACCATTCTCCCGTAAAGGGGCAGAAATACCCATATTGTGCATACACAATTCTTCAAAATGAACAGCGTCCGGATTCTTTGACACAATACAATCCTCGTGGAATTGATTCAAAGGACTCCCCGGCGCTGAACTTCGCCCACTCCCTGCCTCCTCTCCTCGCCTCCTTGCCCCGATTATCTTTCGCGTGTCTGTCTTATGGAGAGTTGACACGAAACAAAATGTTTCACGAAGAACTTAATGCTAAAAAACAAAACTATTGAAAATATGAACACAAGCAATGATAGCCGTTGTCTAAATAAATAAATTATCGAGATAAAGTACACTATGCTCGTATGCTTATAATATCAAGCAGTTGTAAAAGTTATAGCGTAGATTAGGGAGACGGTTAAATACGAGTGGATATGATAAATATGTCATTAATCGGATTCATCAGAAAACATATACGAGTATAAACTTGAAATCAATGCGAATGAAAACGTCTGCAAGTCTGCAAATCAAAGCAAGAGCAGACACTGTCCGAACCAAATATCTCTTAAGGGTAGCAGAAATGAGAACATTGCAACCTATTGTGGGGAGAACCCTTAGAGATAGGATTCCCAATGAAGAAATTCGTAAATTATGCAAAATTTAAGACATAGTGAAATGGAGTAGGCGAAGAAGACGATTCTGGAGGGACCACATCGAGATAATGGATTCAGCGAAAATTCCTAATATCGTGATGCATGAGAAACCAAAGGGCCGTCGATCACCAAGACGACCAGCAAAGAGAAGGAGAGAAGGCTGGTCGTCTTCATCACAGGAAGAAAGTTGATATCCTGCATAAACAGATCGCAAGATCTACAATCAGAAGAAGAAGAAAACGTCTGCTTTTTTAGAAGTTTTATTATGTTTTATGGAAATGACATGTTCCGCCTTGCTAAGGCATTATCAAATTTGAAATGATATTTGGTATTGCCTTCGCATGGCAAAACGTGTTATTACTATAAAAAATTGTACATGTCGACCTTCATGGCAGAGCGGTAAGAGCTCTGAGTTTCACACAGAGGGTCCCGGGTTCGATTCCTGGTAATGGAGTATGATTGTCACACTGTCTTTGGTATGGTGTAGAATTCATGTGACAATAAAATTTCGAAAGATTGGCTGTCTATCACATGTCATGAGAATTAACACAATAGCTAAAAATAAAGTTTATACAGTAATTGGGTTTAAACGACCTGTTTGTATACAAGAAAAAAATATAAAAAAAATGTACTTTATCATTCATATAAATTATTTTCCCACATTTGTTAACAGCAGGTTATTTGAACCCAATTATTAATTGACATGCGATAGGTAGTTTATCTATCGCCATTTGATTGTCCCGTGAATTCGAAACTAGATCAAAGAGAATGTGACAATCACACTGCCATCGCTGGGAATTCGGACTTTGGTGTGGCTGTCATAGCTCTTGCCACTCTGCCACGAATGTCTTCAAGAAACAATAAACAGTGTTGTTAATTTTAACAACGTGAAATTTACATTCAATATCTATTTCAAGACTTAACATCATTATGTTCAGATTCCCGAAATATTTATTGCCTCATATTTTTAAACTTTATCATCTAATCCGCCTGAAACGTGTCAACTCGTTTTTTTCCTTGTTCCTCTTGCACCCTTCCGTAAAGAAAGTCAGTCCTCTCTGTGTCAGGATAGAGGCGGATTCTTTGTCTGTACTAAGACGCCGCGCGGAGCTCCGAGGCGCCCGAATGTCATGCGAAATGCTTCAGCACACTACGGTTTATTTCGTTCTTTTGAAAGTTCCGATACCCTTTGAACTCTAAAAGTTATGTACTAAAAACTTTGTAGGTTCATTTTCCTGTTTCATTTCACATTTCATTATATATCTATCAATATGATCAACAAAAACTTGATTTATTTATTATTTGTATTTAAAATAAAATGAAAAAACATAAACAAATTGGTTGTATTATTAATAAATACCGCTACTTGACATAACTTATAATCTTTTTGATCTACTTTCACTCGCATTCCGGGCAATTTCTTATAAATGTTCTATTTCTGGAAGTAAACATTTTTCGATGTATATATGTCCCCGTTTTCTCCCCCCTCCCTCTCTTTCTATCTACTATATATCAATGTAAATTTGTGTTGTTGTTTTGTTATTATGAAGCCCCCTTGGGTACAAGCGAAACAAGTTGGCAATTAAAATAACCGCATAGTGGTGAAAAACAAAGTGCAGTGTTTTTATTTTATTTTTTAAATACAATTTATAAAAATAAATCATTTAAATATCTAGCCACAAAGTGAATGCTTCATACAAAAATTTAAAACCTTGATTTCTATTTTGTATTCATTTTTATTCTCACCCTGGTGAGAAATATCTAAGGTAACTTAAACATTTATTTTCTTAAATCTTAAGGCATTGGGTTGGCAGTGAATTTGAATTAATTTATTGTTTTATCGAATTACAATTACTGAATTAAATTAATTGACTAAAAAAAGGTGGCGCTATCAAATAAATAGAACATTTAATGGCGGCCTTATGAGGAGTCGGAGAAATAAGTAGGTTAGGAAATAATAGTGTGGTGGTCCATTCCTTCTGCTTATCCCTTTGGGAGACGCCGTGATACTTAGAGTGAAGAAGTTTATATATGAATTAAAATCCTTTTTTTAACTATCGAGTATTCTATATTTTTGTCGACAGGTTTTGAAGTTTTTAAAGATATTTATAACTTTATTTAGTTTGTCAGATGTTGAAAGTTTAAGATCGATGTTTTTTAACAACTTCCACTTTTGTCTTAATTGCGACAGCGACAGGTTTAAGGTTTAATACGTTCAAAATATGGAAAAAAACGAACTTAATAAAAAATAGCGTTTTAATCCATAAATAAATCTTAAATAACGATCGGATTATGATATTATACAATTTTTGTCGCCCGCAATTTTTCAATTTTGTGTGATATTAGATCATATTTTTAATAAATTTGTCTCTGTGATTCTAAATACGAGTACTTCATCCACAATTTATTCGAGGCCTGAACTTTCTCTATTTTAAGACCAAAGTCGGTTTGATAATGTTAACTGTTTCACAGATTGTTACGTTTGTACTCATTTCTAGAATTTTTTAATTATTCAAGATTCTCATTTTTAAATAATGAAAAAAAAAATTGCACCAATTTCTTTATTATTATGTATTTATATTAAAGAAATTTTGTTTTCATTTTTTAAAATGAACTTCTACCAAGAAATTTCAATTAAAAACATTAATTATTCTCCTTTTTGCTCGGCCACAAATTTCATATTAATTGAATATTTTTCTTCTTCTCTTTACCCTTAAAAACTCTTCCAACTTTTTCTATATTGAGATGTCTGTTGTCAAATCCATCCAACACAAGTTGGATAACATCATCCGTCCACCTTTTTGTGGTCTTGCTATGCTTCTTCTGTTTTTACAAAAGCGTCCACTTCAGAATTCTATGTGACTATCTAAGCTCATCCTGCCTCGCCTCATGCTCCGCCTACATTAAACATTAGCCGTCATGAATCCATATTTGTTTGACTAACTAACTAACCATCACGCTGTCTCCTTGAAGAGATAAGCAGGAAGAATGGACCATCACAGTGGAAAAGCAAATAATATGTCATGTTTTTCTGACATACATACTTCACTCGCTTCCTCAACAATTATACATTGTGTCATGCACGTATGTCGATAATAAATAAATAATACAAAAATGTACAAACATATTGAAAATCTATTTCTATTATTATATAATAATTGAAAATATAAAATGATTTATTGTGAAAATCCAATGATTACATGAATAATTTTGAACTCTTAATAATGTAATCATTTTTTACTAAAAACTATATTTTATACGATTATTATCTAAGTGTGACGTCATCTGACGTAAATATAACATGAATAGCAGGTTTGAGCCATTGAAGGTAATTCATATGAATAAAGTTTTCAAAGTTATGATAATTCATAAAAAAGCTCTTGTATCTATCGGGCGAGGAACTATGAATGAAGTGTGTATTCCACGCAGTTTGTGTGTATTGTGTATAGATATAAAAAGTATTTGGTTCACGTGTTGGATATTTGAAATATTTCTCAGTGGAGAGAAATCTGAGGCATTCAGAAAAAATATCCTTTTCATATTAATGACGGTCGGCGAAAGGAAAAGATAAAATAAACTTCTTTCTAAGGAACGATTTTGATCGGATCATTTGAAGCGAAGTGCTTTTTGTTGGAAAAATTGGTTCAGAAATGTTGTTTGGTCTATCGGGCAGGAGTAAGGGTTGCGGGGGTGCGGGGGTGCGGGCGGGGAAAGTAATTATTACTTAGCGGACAAGAGGGCGATGAATTATTTGTAAATAACATAATATCAATACAAATAGTACATTTTGGAAACAAAGGTGTTATTGATTCAAAAAATATACATATACTATTAAGGGAAGGGCACGTCTTGGACAATTGATTTCGGGGTTACATTTTGCAGGATTGTAGTATCCCCTAAGAGTCGTCCATAATCAAAATAAGAAAGCGCTATGGTCAGCCAATTTCGAGAAAAAAGCATTTAAATGTTCGCTTTAGCTTATATATTAGAAATTTTGTTGCAATCTTCAACAGTTATAAGGTGTATGGAAGAGTTGCGTTTCCCTTTTCCGCTGGGGTTTTTGGATTCAAGTTTCCTTTGTTAATTATACGCATAAAAAAAATTGTATAACAACTTTATATTTTATAATTTGTATTAGAAAATTTAAATATTAAAAGTAAAGCTAATAATTGATGATCTATTTATTCCAACTACCACTTACCGCTACTGCCATCTATTGCAAAACGGTGGAAGCAAAGTTATACACCTAATATCTAATTTTGTTAAGTAATTTTTTTTTTATTATTATATTTTAATAATTGATAAAATATTTGAATAAAAAAAAATTAATTATGTGTGTAAATAAGATAATAATACGCCTGACGTTGAAACGAAACATTGCAAAGAAAGTTTGTGTTATTCAGGAAGGTGTCGAATACCGCGAATTGATTTCATTGAAAGTCCGCCGCGGAGTGATTAATTCGACTTTGGATTCAGTTGGAGAGCTGTCACAAGTGTTTCGTTGCGTCGCCGTCGTGGGCCGGACGTTTTAAATAATCTCAGATCTCAATTTAATAATTACTTCCAAACTCTTAATCGGCTCCTACCCGGGACATTCTGTCAGGACTACCTGAAGGGTAATTAATTAGACGATAGATCTATAATATATATATATATACTTGTATTATCTCTCTCTTGCTTCAGTCCTGGGATTGGTTTGCAGCAATTTCCTCTATCCTTCACTTCCACTCATCCCTGTCTTGTGCGGCTCTTTTGAAATCTGGATATGATGGGCAGCGCACATCCACCAACAGGTCCTCCAGGTACTCTTGGCGTGGGCGTCCCCATAGAGTTTGTCCTCTCGGTCATACCCTCCATTATGGCATGCAAGCATGCAATATTATATAAACATTTAAATACTCATTTTGAATCATCATGGTCGCCACTTTTCTGTGTCCGAGTAATCAATACAATTTGTCTCTTTGATCACGTATACATTCTGTTTCCATAAATATATTATAAATAAATTATAGATTTTTTAAGAATTAAAAACCTGGTATTTCTCCTCTTCTTCTTCTTCTTCTCCATATAGATCTTAGGTCTGTTCCTGAAATCAGGCTGGCCTCTCTTGGGAGGTTGACTCCCAACTATCGCTCGATTTCTTCAGCGGTCTTCCGGGGGGACGGCAGCCGGCAGGAATCTGATGCGCCACAGCGTGTGGGATTCTAGTGGGATTCATCCTCTGCACGTGCGCATTCCATTATCTTCTGCGTTGTCTCCCCCATCTCACGACATCCTCCACCTTGTAGAGATCTTGCGCATAGCCGTGTTCCTCACCCTATCTCGAACAGTCCTTCCTGCTATCATCCTCAGCGTCCTCATCTCTGCCACCTGTACTTTAGCCTTCGTTCTTGTGGTATCCGCTCTGGTCTCAATGCTATATGTCAGTATAGGCCTTACGCAGGTTTTATATATTCTGACCTTACTGTCAGTTTATCGTTAACTTGTTTTTACATATTATATCCTTGAGACAACCTGATACCGCCGAAACCTTGTTGACTTGTCCTATTGTTTCACCGACAAGATCATTTTGACTGAGCATATCCACTCCCAGATATCTAAACATTGGAACCTGTCCCAGCGTTTTGCCATTTAAGGATAACCAGCATCCTAAGGGTTCTTTTGGTATTTCTATTTTGAGTTTATTTTTCTTGACATGTTTCTAAGATTTACACCTTCATTATTGGGAGAACGATATAAACAGTTTGTATCGATCTACCGACGACGAAGGCGTAAAATATTCGAAACGTGTCTAGAAAATAAACCCTTTTATTTATAAAGAAATTTGTCACAAAGTTAACGCCTTCAGTTTATCAAAAAAAAAATTAATTAACGCCTGTTGTGAGGCTGGGTCCATTTTCAGTCCAAAAAATAGTTTCAAAAAGCGAGAATATTTTTTAAAACTCCTATTGTTTTTTTTTTATTAATGTTTAATGTTTAACTAATGAAACAATCGCGATTGAAATTATAATTAAAATCTGACTTTTCATTTGTATTGAAGCTAATATTAAATGAAACGTAATTATTCAAGGAACAATAAATACAATCTAAAGATTATTTAAAATACAATCATTAATTTCTTCTATATACGCCATACTTTGTATTGTTATGATGTGTTGTAGTTTATTTAAAATATTTAAAAAAAATGAATGGTTGCAGTAAAATAGGCACTCAGTACCAAAAAAAATACAAAAAAAACTAAGTATGTAGTTTCGTTCTATCTTCTATATATATATAAAACAAAGTCAAAAATCGTGTTAGTTACACCATTTATAACTCGAGAACGGCTGGACCAATTTTGAAGATCTTATATTTGCTGGATTTGTCTCCGTTCCGGATAACAGAATAATCATTAAAACATTTGAAAAAATCACTTAAATGATTTAAAATTAATTATATTTGTCGTAAATTTGACTATATTTGACTTCTGAGACAAAGTACAAAAAACATCATGGCTTCCATTTAGTTTCGAAAACGCCCGTAGGTGGTGTATTGTTGATGCCAGATGTCAATACTCAATGTGAAAGATTTGAGGTTATTTTTTAATCGTCACCGGGATTTTTGGTTTTCTTTATTAATTTTAGATTAACAATGCCCAAAGTTATAAAAATCAGTATCAGAGAGACTATTCTAAAAGTTAAACCCCTTTTGTGAAGGAGAGCAGAGAATATTTGCGCCATTAATACCATTCGAAAAAGATGACAGATGAGTGTTCCGTGGAGATTAAATAACCGATTTATGATTAGTGAATAATAATAAAAATACGTATTGTATATTTTGTATTGATTTTATAGGTGTATCTGTGTACATTCGGTCCAGAGAATTGTTACCATAGGAAATTCAGCCGCGAGTACTTAATAAACGAAATATTTGGCTAGATGAAGACGAGGAATTTCTTTTTTCAATTGATAGGGACACTGAATCATCAAACTCTTCAAATGATGAATATGATGATGCTAATGATGAAAACGGAGTTCATTGATGGATCACACTTATTCAAAATTATGTTGTCTGCTATTTAATTGTTTTAACGTGTTTTGATGAATGTCGGAAAGTCAAAGGTGTTAGTTTTTGAAAGGGAAGAGCAAATGACAGTTTGTAATATAAGTGTAAATGAAGAGAACTTGGAACAGGTGAGGGAATTTGTGTATTTAGGTAGCATGTTCAGTGATGTTGAAAAAAGGGTTGGTGCGGGTAACAAAGTGAATGGAGCTTTAAAAGTAGTTATTGGAAACAAGAATTTATCAATGAAAGCGAAAATGGCCGTTCACAATGGAGTTCTGGTCCCAACTCCTATGTATGGAAGCGAAGCATGGAACTGACAGAAGAAAGATGAGAGCAGAATAAATGCGGTAGAGATGAGGTCCCTAAGACGTATGTGTGGTAGAACGATGTATGACAGAATCTCAAATGCTGATATTAGGAAGGAATGTAGAGCGAAAGAAGGTATTATGAACAAAATTATGAATGGTTCGTTGTGTTGGTTCGGACATGTGGAGCGCATGGGTGAAGAAAGAATGGTTAAAAAAGTATACGTTAACGATGTAAATGGAGTAAGGAGTCGAGGTAGACCGAGAAAAACATGGCATGTCCAAATTAATCAAATATTAAAGGTTGGTCATGTCAGAAGCCGGAAGACTCGACGTGCGTGTATGACTCGATGTATGAATGTGGAGGAAGCTAGAGAGGTGTGCCAGGATAGAGTCGTGTGGCGGTCCATTCTCTCTGCCTACCCCTGCGGAGAAACGGCGTGATGGTTTGTTGTTGTTGTTGTGTTGTTGTATGAAATTCATTTATTTATAATAATAAAATAATAAGAATGATAATAATCATAATAATAATTCAAACAGTAATTAGAAGGAACAATCATACATAATATAGAGTCAAAAACGATGAATCATAATATATTAAAGACGATAAACATTATAAGGAAGCAGATTACATTAGTAAGAAAGGGACAAAAATGGAAGGTAGTATTAATATTTTTTGGTAGATTGTATAAAGGAAAAGTTTTTAATGTACTACATATATACTAAGGGGGAATAAGCTGGAATTTGGTTATTTATAACATTCAATTCACGTGCCTTTGCTTTAAAAATTTCTAAATTTTCTAATTTATCAATTTTTTTTTAAATTGTTTGTTATATCCAAAAAAAATGTGTTTTTGGAATTGAAATGATGGTCAAAATTCACACAATGATTCTGTTTTTGTATTAAATGTTGTGTTCATATAACCTCTTCAAAATGATCGACCCGTCTTTCCAATATACACGGCATCACAATCCTCACAATTAATCTGGTAGATTCCACTTTGGTTGAATATATTGTCGCGAAAAAATAAAAACACAATTGTGATACATAAAACAAAGTTTTTAATTAACAATTTATAATTCATTTTAAGTAGGTATTAATGCAGGCTTCCACGTGAATTATATTCCATTGTAATTCATATTTTTAATTTTGACTTTTGCACATTTCATGAACTTAATTCATTTTAAGTATTAATTGTAATTCAATAAAAAGGTGAATTAAATTTAGCTTATAAGTTAACACAACATTTATTGATTCTGAGGCGGTACGAAGTTCGTCGGGTCAGCTAGTATGAAATATAGAACAAAACTGCATACTTAGTTTTTTTGTATTTTTTTTGGTACTTAGTGCCTATTTTACTTCAACCATTCAAATGCATATTTACTGAAGAAGGACTGTTTTTCTGAAACATGCCTATGTTATTTAATTTTTAATATAAGTGTTGTACATATAAAGTATATAAAAAGAAACAGAGAAATAGACAATCATTAAAGTTGATAGTTACTGATTACACGAGTCTCTTACAAAAAGGACGAATTCGGAAAAGCTAATTAATTTTAAAGGCCGTTGTCTCTACGAAAAAAACTGCGTGAGTCCTTAGGCGAATATATTTATTTAAATACCAAATCATTTAAAAGAAACCATTCCATTTAAAGATGACTGGAGTGAAAGAAAAGGAACGGTTCTTAAAATAATGTAGTTATAATAATAATAATAAATTGGACAATTTATAGAGCGCTATTTTTATGAATTACTCATCTCAAAGTGCTCCATTTTATCAATTAGATAAAAAAATAAAAATAATGATAACAATAATAATAAACATATTTAGTATGAGGGCTGCACCTGACGTAGTCGATCAGCCCTTCCTGTCAGGAAATGATAATTTGAAAATGTGCGTTTTGAGTTGCATCTAAATATCTCACATCCGCTGTAGACGATATATTAGTGTGAAAAGGATAGTATAATTATAAACATAAATTTTGTAGAAGGTAATAATGTAAAATTGATGAAAAAAATAAATATTTTATTAGAAAAAAAAAATTCATAGAACAATGAATAATCATCCTAAAAAAATGTAACTATAATATTCTAGAATTCAATAATAAATCAATGCAAAACCGTATTCTTAATCCTAGGGATTGGTTTACAGCAAATACTATTTACATCTTTGCTAGTTCATGGGTTGCCACTTGGGCATTTAAATGTAGTGGTTTCCCGTTGCTTTCCGCATTTTTGTACAGAATAGGTTATTTGAACCCAATTATTGTATGCATTTGTCCTATTGATCCTCATGACATGTGATAGGTAGCTAATATATTGACATTTTTACTAGTATGTGACCAGACTACACCAACAGAGCGAGATTTTCCACACTGTCATTGCCGGGAACCGGTCCCGAGATCTTCGGTATGGCAATTAAAGCTATTGTTACTTCACCACAAATGCTTTAATTGTAAATTAGCTATGCAAAATAGATTATGTGAATCATTAAATGGTTCTGAATATATATACATTGTTAATGTAAAAAATCAAAATCAAATAACATTTTTTGAGATTTTAATTAAGAGTAAACGATTATTTGATAAACATTATTTAAATAATCGGATTCAAATATTTAATATTTTGAGAAAAAAGGAACTTTCTTTCTATTTAAAAAATCTAAAAGAGTGTCAGGTTAAGAAAATTTGATGAAAACCAAAAGTAAAAATTTTGTTCTCCGATGAAAAGCCATAGAAATTCGGTTCTTTGAAGAAAATTTGGCTCTCCTAGGCTGCGTATATTCTAAAACAGTAATATGTAGAGCACAGAATTTGAAACTTGCCTCTTAAATCAGGACGCAAAAATAAAAAAAATGTTTTTCAACATGTTTAAAAGTTAGAAGAAAGTTGACAAAGAAAAGCATCTTTGTTAAGTCTCTTGCTTCAGTGTGTCGGACGTATTTCAATTTGAAACAAGATCTCTAATAACGTCTGCGGAGCAGTTTGCCCGAGGACCCCAAAACCAATTATTATTTTCCTTTAAATTTTTCCAAATCGTCTTTTTCCCTGAAGAATCCCTCAATTCAAAAACCCGTATATTTTTTGGGAAGAAAAATCTGCCCTCAAGCTTAAATTGTTCAATTTTTACGTCTGGAATTGAGTTACAAATAAAAACAGGCTATGCATAATGAAAAACTTGGATTTATGGTTTAAGATAATTATAAAATCTAGGCTCAGATTATCGGTAAAATCGGTATTTTATTAAGTTTATAAATTGCTGGAGCTATAAAAAACCTTGAAAATATCTGAAAAAATGCTAATTCATCACCACGTAATTTTCACGGAGAGGTAGGATAAGCGGATGGAAGGTAATACCCTTTTAATTACAGAATACTTTGTGTGTCTCACCTAGGTACATCTAAACAATAACCATGTCCCTTGTTACTGCATAACCTCTAACGGTGAGTATAAGATGTATTTTTTCTTTTCATGAGAAAAACAACGAAGGGTTGGAACTGGGAAATAAATAAATGGTGTATTCAAAACCATAACTGCAAATAAAACTATATCGATTGAAGCACAGATGACAGTGCATAATAGGGCTGACCCTCATGTATGGAAGTGAAGCTAGGAGTTAACTGAAAAAGACTAAAACTATAATAAATGCCGTCAAAATTAGATCACTTAGACGAATGTGGGGAAAAACAATGGAGAGTAAGCGGATGAATGCGTCCTAAACTAAACTAAGAAAGGGCCACTAAGATGGTTTGGACATATCGAACAAATGGGTGAGGGGAGCATGTTTAATAATATTAGGTCCTTACATATGAAATTAGCGTTTTGTCGTACTGGCAACTTTGATCTCAAATATCTTCTCTTTGGTTAAGAATTCCAAATTCAAATTTATACAGCTATTTACTCAAGTATTTGTGTCTCGAAAATTATAATTAATTTGTTTTTTCCTCAATTGTTTTTTTTCTTTGCGTCACTCAGTTTACAAAATGGAAAACTTGAAATATCGCATTATTTACAAGTACGAGTTCCACCGTGGCACCAGTGCTGCAGAAATGGCTCGAAGGATTAATTATGTGTATGGCGACGGTGCCGCAAAAGGAAACACAGTGCGTTTTTGGTTCCAATGTTTTCGTTGTGGAAATTTTGACCTGCAGAACAAGCCCCGTGGACGGCCGGAGACCAAAGTTGATAATGAAGAATTGAAAGCTATTGTGGAAGCGGATCCATCGCAAACCACGTCCGAGTTAGCTGCAGGCTGCGGTGTTAGTGATAAAACTGTTTTTATCCACTTGAAGCAAATTGGGAAGGTGAAAAAGCTTGAAAGGTGGGTACCTCACGAATTGAGTGAAGCAAATCAACAAACGCGCGTTGACTGCTGCGTTGCATTACTCAACCGGCACAATAATGAAGAATCGAATCATTACCTGTGATGAAAAGTGGATCCTGTATGATAATCGGAAGCGCTCATCGCAATGGCTGAACCCTGCCGAACCAGCCAAACCATGCCTTAAGCGAAAAATGACTCCAAAAAAGTTACTTGTGAGCGTTTGGTGGACTAGTGCTGGTGTCGTTCACTACAGCTTTCTTAAATCTGGCCAGACGATTACGGCAGATGTCTATTGTCAGCAACTGCAAACCATGATGGAAAAGCTAGCTGCTAAACAACCGAGGCTGGTTGATCGCTCGAGGCCACTGCTGCTTCATGATAACGCTAGACCACACACTGCACAACAGACGACTACCAAATTAGAAGAGCTTAAATTGGAATGTCTAAGACATCCACCGTACTCTCCGGACCTTGCCCCAACAGATTACTATTTTTTCCGAAATTTGGATAAATTCTTGCAAGGGAAAAAATTCAACTCCGATGGGGCAGTCCAAACCGACTTCAAAGATTTTATTGATTCCCGTCCGAATGTTTTTTTTAGTAAAAGGATCGATGAACTACCTATGAGATGGCAAAAGTGCATAGATAGCAATGGTACATACTTTGATTAAATAAATATATTATATTTAAAAAAAATCAACTTTATGTTCCTCCCATACAAAACGCCAATTTCATATGTAAGGACCTAATATATATGCAAATAGTGTGAATGAAAAAAGAAGTCGAGGAAGACTAACGAAAACATGCCATGACCGAATTAACCAAATACTGAAAGGCAGCCATGTTCGAAGTAGAAACAATAGACGAGCGTACATGTCACGGCGTGTGAATGTAGAAGAGGTGCGATATTTATGTCAGGATTCTACCTTTCTGGGTAAATGACATGATGGTAAGTTAAATAAAAATATCACAAATGTCTCCATCAATGTCATTTAAAAAAAACATTAAACTGTGAATTTCTAGAGTTTGAATAGTTCTAGATTAGAGTTTGACTGATCTGATATTTTCATTTGACCAATTATTTGTTATTATCAGGTGTATAATCTAGTATCGAAGTCAATGAACATTTCGACATCATGTTTCACTTCGAAAATTTAGAATTTTGATTCACCACAAAATGGCTACTTACCATTAACTAGGTATATTTTCATTTCCATTATAAGGATTTTAATATGTATACGTTTTCTAGTTTTTCAAATATTTCTTTCGAGCTTTATCAAGGATTTATTTACGATATACCGGGTGACAACGTGAAGGAGAGTAAAATAAATGCTTTTTGGTATATTCTATTAGGAGCGATTAGTTCTCATTGAATTCCATTTTTTCGTCTCCCAATCAATAACACAGCGATTAAAAAACTTTTATGAGCGACCGCCGGGAAATGTTTTCACTTTCAGGCCAATAAATAAGCTTTATGGAGGTGAACTTTCAAAAATTCGTCTTTTAATGATTACTTCGGGTTGTTTAAGAGCCATTTCACCAGAGCGCTTGGGAAGAGATCGATAAATCAAAACTTTATCCAATAAAACAAGGCAATGCAAATGAAACACCTCGTAATAAAATAATTAATGCGAAAAGTTTGTTAAGTATGGGTAAATAGATAAAGAGATTTTACCCTTTCAAAAATAAAGTACCACTCACAGATCGCAAAGTTTACTTTTAATGAACAAGGGATGGTGGAGATGACAAAACGGTAAGAAAATAATGAATACAATCGTCTGTTGAGGGGAAAATGCTTAAATAAATTATTTACTACTCGAGTAGAGTACAGGAAAATATGTTTTTTTTTTTTAATAATTACGATTGAGAACTTCCGTTTTCAAGTACCTTTAAGGTATTTAACCGCCCTACCTTCAGGTTATTTTCAGGGTTTTTAAGAATGAAATTTAATTAAATATTAATTTAATTTTTTTTAATTACGAAGCGTCAAATACTCGGCCGCACACTTCACTTGCCCCTTGTAAAACTATCATATTTATGAAGACTTGTACACAAGTGTTGTTGGCACACGCGCGTAACCCTAACAGTTTGTACATTTAAGGTACATTACTTTTTCTCAAGCGCGTACGTGACACGGGATAGCGCAGAATGGTGCAGTCAAAGTGAACATATCACGTACGTTCAAATACGTAGAGTGGTTAATGGAAATGACACGCCTTGCCTTGTTGAGGCATTATTAAATAAAGGAAGAATCAAGCGCGTTGTTGTTTATATACCCGAGTTAAAAGGAACAGAAAACTAATGATAATTAACCTAATCGATGTGTCTTAACATATTGTTAAGATAATTAATTAAGAGATAACCCCCAAAATACTGAAAAGTATAATAAAGAATTAATTATCATTTATGGCTATTTTTAGTTCATTATTTAGCCAAAACACTATGATACTCGTATTTTTACATTATAAACTGTTAAATTTAAAAAAAAAGTTTTATGAATAAGACAGATCGCGCTAGAAGACACGATCTGTTGTGCATACCGCATAGCAGAACAAATGTCTTGGCGCAGCATACAATGACCCGGGGTATGGTGCTCTTGAATGAGGTCTCAGTTGATGTGAACATTCTCCAAATGATCTATGCTTCCTTTAAGGAACGTATAGGTACATACAACAATTCCTGATATATGTGTTTTATTTTATCATGTATATCTGTTATTTTTGTAAATATAAAATGTATACAGTAATTGGGTTCTAAAGGCCTGTAGTATACAAAAAAACACTTATATATATATTTTTCAATTACAAAGACATGTTTCGGACAACCAGTCTTTTTTCAGTATTACATATTTAAAATACTATAAAATTGTTAACATGATCTGACAGATGTTATAGAGATTTATTTTGGAAAATAAATCTCAACATCTGTCAGATCATGTAAACAATTTTATAATATTTGAAATATGTATCTTTATAATATGTATCACTGAAAAAGGACTGGTTGTCCGAAACCTGTCAATATATTTTTTTTAATATGAGTGTTGTATATACAAAGTATAAAAAAAAGAAAAAGAGAAATTATAATTTATTAATCAGAAAGGTGCTTAAAGGTTCCAAAATAAGCATTTCATTCCAATAAAATATGATAAAACTTGTAGAAAACCGACCTTTCTATTCGTATTGATTGTAGTTTTCATGTTTTGTTGAATATAATATAATATAATTGAAGTGTGTGTTGTATTGCTTATAATATTCGCGTTGATTCGACGCCGGCGCTGGTTCCAGATCAGTCCGAGATATACTCGTACGTAGCGGCCATTAGTATTCATGGCGAACAGTGCCGGCGAGCATTTCGCCAACTAGTTCCGGTAAATATTCATACAGAGAGACCGGCAGTAAAGGGCGAGTGTATAAATCAGGATTTTTTTAATTTCCTAAAGGTCTCCGGCCGCTTGACCGACCGCTGATATGCCGGGTCAGGCAACTCAGTAACGGGACTGTGACGCCAGAAGGTTAAGCCATACTAATAATAATAAAGGCTTGGAATTGATATAAAAAGCATATTTTTCCTGTGCTAAGCTTTCAAAAAGCCACCGTTTTTGTATTTTAAGATCTATAGATCTGCTTTAGTCCTTGTTACGAAAGAATATTAAAACATATTTCAGGGTTTAGCGAATATTTAAGAATATTTCAGACTTTTTGAGATGTGAGCAATTTAGTGTAATGTATTTTACTTTGCCCTATGTCTCTCTTTTGATCGTAAATGAGTAGAAAAGCAAAATGTATACAATAAACGTCGGGAGTATAGGTGTGTGTGTTTGACTTTGTGAATATTTCTTCTATGTTCACCATACATTGTGTTGTAGATGTTTATATTTTTTTTTTTTATATACTTTGTATACAACACTCACTTTTTAAACAAATTAAAATTAAATATCAAACATGTTTTGGAATATTCAACTAAATGATATTATATAAAATAGATATTTAAAATATTATAAAATTGTTTACAAACATAGTCAGTTTTGACAGATGTTAATTAAGTATTTTATTTCCTTAGTTATATTGTTATTATATAAAAAAAAGGTTGTAATAATTTATTTCACATACTCAGGATTAGGGAAAATATTTATGTTCTGCACAACACCACGTATGAAAATCAACTGTACACATTATTTGTAGATATAATGGGTATATCTTAATTGATATATTTGAGTTATAATTTGAACGAGTTCATATTATATCTTCAACGATTGAATATTTTTTTACGAAAAAGGTAAAAAGGAAAGACGTATCGAATCGGGTAGCTTTTTCGTCGGACCCCTTATGACGCAAGGATGATAATTTAAAACGAATCCTGCAGCGCCCTCTTTCCACTCGCTCTCTCCGCCCCCTCTCTCTTTCTATCTGCGGACCCGGCGCGTGATTTATGTGCGCTTATCTCGCTCATTAACATCTCCCAAAGTTGAATCTTTCGTCACCACTGCTGGATGCTGGGAGAGGGCCTCCGCACTGCCGGCTAATTAAAATAATTCACATTCATCCCGGACCTGGACCCGGACTGGAGTAATGCGATCGTCCGTTTAAACTTTGTTTTTAAATTAATACAGCTAGACTGAATATATTCACAAAGTTCAATTCTTAAACATCTTATTAATAATTGATACTTTCATTACGTTTGTTTTAATCGAATAAATAAGTTTTTTTAATGAATTAAAACGTTTTTTTTCCATTTTAAAGCATTTTTTTTGACACGATTCAAAGGTTTTACTTTACATCTTTATTCGAAGATAAAAAATCTAACGTGGAAGCATGGTGTTTTAATGTAGAAAAAAGTCATCAGTATGGAAATCTACGGTGTAAATTATATCAAAAATCGTTGAAATGTTGTATTTTTGTATTTAGGGAGACTTTTGTTTTTTCGCAAAGCTTCCTAAGTACGAGAAGTACAACTTCATTACATACACTCTGACACTATTTTTACGATTCAGAAAATATGATGCTTCGGAAACATTCAAGATAAATAAACTCTTCTAAATGGATAAAGAAAAAAAGCAGAAGGTAAATCCCCTGTTTTATTATGTTTGTTTGGGAGATATAAATTATAATATACGAGTATAAGAAAATAAAAATGTAATAAACCTTATGTTTCGAAGGTAATCTCTACCACCCTCAGTTGTTTATATAACTGAGGATGAAGTAGGTCACCTCCGAAACATGTTGTGTTTAATATTTGTAAAAATATTTAATAAATAGAGTATTATAGAGTATTATACATTGTTTAATATTCTCTTCTCAAATTGAAGATGGAATTCCACAATGTCAACGCCTTAAACTTCAATAGAGCTTCTTAATTAGAAAAAATATATATTAAATTTTAATTTCATTTTGAATAACGGAACCGAAGCGAGAGTAGGCACTGTCAGAACCGAACATTTCCTAAAAGTATCAGAAATAAAAACATTGCGACTCATCGTATTTACTAAGAGATATGTTAGGACATTCATCGAAGACATTCACAGATCCTGCAAAATAGATGACATAGTGAGATGGAGTAGGCAGAGGAGACGATTCTGGAGGGATCACATCAAGAGGAACGATCCAACAAGGTTTTTTAAGAACTTAATGAACGAGACTTTAGAGGGTCCGTCGACCACCAGGATGACCACCAAAGAGATAAAAAGAAAGCTGGATGTATTTATCACAGGTATAAATTAATGTTCTATATAAAACAATCGCAACATCTATAATAATGGAAAGAAGAAGAATTTCATTTTATGAGAGAATCACAGGTAAAGCAAGATTACAAGAATTGGGGGATGAAATGATAGGGGTCGTCATATATTAAGTCACGTCCATCACACGCCATGTATGGCGCTTTGTCCCCCGCTGTTATCACCCCTCATAGCGCCATAATCATTTAAGGCGCAAAAAATGACAAATGTCCTCGAATCAGGAGGAATTCATATAAAATCATAAAAAGTGACAAAAACGACTCCTCGTGAAGTAATGGCGCGGCGAGGAGACGAGATGTTCTTTCCGAATATATCCATCACCTCTTGGGCGAAGGGCGGTAATACCTTTTTTTTATTCGGTCCAAAAATAAATTTCATGTTTTATAGTTTTAGCCGTGGAAATTAATAGAATAGAAATGAAATATCTCAGAATAATGTGTGATAAATCTATATATCTAATCTATATATGCTACAGTACCAAATGCAAATATAAAAAGTAAATGAATAAAATAATGAAAATGTCATTAAGATGGTTTTATATACATGCGTGGGGGTTTTGTGGTGTGAGTTGAAAGACGGCGGAGGTTCCAGCGTTTATTGTGGATCACAAGTAATTACACGTAAACGGTATGATATACTCGTGATGGAGCGTGGCTGGATGTCGGTAGCAGCGGGGCGGAGTCCGGGTGGTGAGCCGTAGAGGATGAAGGCTCGCTGGGCGGTAGGTCGTCGAAGGTTTCGTCACGTAGCCATGTAGACAGATGTGTACTCGGGAGGAAGGTCGGAGGTTTCTCGTACGTAGACTTGGTAGTGGAGACTCGTGTCGTTTAGAGATCGCGATACTGGCTGACGTAGTAGCGTGGCTTCGTAGGTCAGCGCGGGGGAGGGCGTGCGAGATCCCTCGTGGCGTAGACTTATCAACGTAGACTCGCGTATGTTAGGGGCTCTAGTACTGACTGATCGCTTAGAGTTGACTGACATATTGGGTGATCGGAAGCACAGCTTTTATATGCTTTGCTTTCGTCATCCAAGACGCCGTGACCTAGTGACCAGACCTGAATAAATTCGGGGCCCTCGAGTCATCAGATTTGGTAAGTAGGTCTTGAGTCGGCGTTTTTCGGTTTATTCGTGTCATATGTTTCATCACGAAATATGTTTATCTGGGTTATGCATTTAACCCCGACGCATGTAAAGAATGCATTAAGAAATGATGTTGAAGAAAGTATGTAAATGATAGCAATGGAACAAGATAGAACAAAGGAGAAAGACCAAGGAAAACATAGCAGAAAAATATTATACTCGTTTATCGCCCACGTGAGGAGTCGAAGAAATCGACTAGCATGCATAACACGATGTATTGAAGTTAAGCAATCGAGAGAAGAATGTCAGGGAACAACAGTGTGGTGGTTCATTATTTCTAACTACCCCTTCCGGGAGACTATGTAATGGTTTATTCGTTTTAATTTGAGCTATTCGAATTAACTTCTTCTTAAAGTGCCCTGTCAGGTCCCTCCGACATTGGTGATCACTCTGGGAAACTCTTCCCTATCCTGCGCTGTCCGGAATAGCTCCTCCGCAGTTACATTTGCAGTTAATATTTATAATAACCTTATTAACCGCTGTACTTACTCCTTTATATAAAACTGTACGTAATATTATACTGAACTTATATGAGCTGCAAATGTAACTAAACATATTTTTCAACTGCAAATAAAGTCATTCCCACAATGAGGGTTAATAAAATCCTAGAACTACACCAACTTCTAAAGGATCATGTCATTTTGGCCAATTATAAAATATGCAGGATGCATTTAATAAAATATGCGAAGTGGAATACAGACCATTGAAATTTTAAAGTTTAGCCTGCTTTACCTCGGATCAAAAGCCTTTATACCGAAATGAATAAGGGATGAGGGTGCTCATTGATTTCCTCTCAGGCTCTAAGATCCCGCCTCAGGTCGTCTTCGGATAGTGTAGGTCGCCTCTCGGCCGCGGGGGTTTCCA
The DNA here is from genome assembly GCA_022606425.2 of Lepidostoma basale. Classification (NCBI taxonomy): domain Eukaryota; kingdom Metazoa; phylum Arthropoda; class Insecta; order Trichoptera; family Lepidostomatidae; genus Lepidostoma; species Lepidostoma basale. The sequence continues at coordinate 289,574 of JAHDVF020000075.1, read as the reverse complement.
GGATTATTGGATTCTGGACTAGAAGATCTCACGGCGGATTGATGGCTCGAGCCCCTTTATATCCGACACATTCCGAAATGAATTATTACCTTCGAGAAATTTAAAAATAATTCAGACTAAACCTATTGCGTACCATAGTTGTATAATACTTTCAAAATGGCTTCTTGAACCGATTTTAAAATGAAGTTTTTTTCACATAACCAACGAGGAGATTAAGCTTGGACGGTTTAGTTGCGTATCGCTCGGTCTCAATTCGTCAAGACATCTCTAAAATAGACTAAAATAGCCTAGCATAGGTTACATATTTTGCAGATTACTGTAGTCCAACCCAAGCTGAGGCATTTTACAACACAATGACATTTTGGTAAAGACCAATTTTATTTCATTATTTCATTTATTTCTTGAAAGTTAAGGCGTTAACACTGTGGAATTCAATTGTAAAACTTATCAGCGTTATTTTTCAATTCCAAATTATTATTATTTTAATCAATGATATGTTCTCTCATTATCTACAATGTCTCGGTATCTTATAGACACTTTTTTATTCCATTAGTGTAGAAAGACCCTGATTTTGATCCTTGTACTGATGCTATGCTATGTTCACCGTGCACACTGTTAATTTTTATTGATGGTTGAGGTATTAATTTTGTAAAACTCTCTTATTAATTTATAAAATAATAATAAACACGATTATTTAGTAGTATGAGTTTAGTCAGTTTGAGAATGCCCTCGCAAGGCGAAGCAAATTTGTAACAATTTATATAAATTAAATCCGAGTAAATCCACTAAACAATCGTGTTTACTATTATAAATTAAAAGTTAATTTTTATCGCTGCAGATTTGACGGAATCAACACTTGAACATGAAACATATAAAATGGCACGTTTGTATTGTTTATCGATATTTATTTTCTATGGGCACTTATTTTTATCCGATATTCACGAAAGTTGGTGATAGAATGACTAGCACAATAGGAAATCAATGATACAATTTGAAATCCTATTGTTCTACGTAGTGAGTCGTAGGGAATCGCAATAAGCTATAAATGCACCTGATTTTATGGATGACCTGATAATATATAATGTGTGTAAAACAAACATTTTAATGTTTTTTATCTTTGTTCAAGAAACGGTAAATATGTTGATTTAGTTTGAAACAAATGAGTCTATTATTGAGTCGGTATGTGCACAGCGTGCCTTGAGCTAGGGCGAATTGATTCCACCATTAGAGAGCAATGAATTAATTGTAAGTTTTCTCAAATGGAACTGTTTGCCGATCGGAAAGGTTGGCCGGAATTCCTGGAAGATTTATTATGGATAGGAAGGGGAGGGGGACTTCCTTCATAATGATTACATGATCAAGGGCGCTCAACTTGTGGGGAGCAATAAAACGTCGCTTTTATTTGTGGTGGGCTTGCACGCCGTCCGGGGAGGCTGGGATCACGCCGCAAGAACATCGTACTCGTAAATAGCCGGGACCAAGAATCAAAGTACGGCGAAAACTTAATAACTAAAGGCCTTACACAAAAAGGTAAATAAAGTAACATGACCTTGAAGTTTAAGATACTCTAAAGAATCAATTACAGGTTAATACAACTATGTTGTGTGATTCATTTCTTTTGACTGATAGGCGGCTGTATACAGAACTCAGAAATCCTAAGTGATGTAAGTATGTTCGTCCCTGATAATTATCTTCGACAAAGGGGGCACATATTGCCTTTTCTTCCACGATGCTGAACTAATTGTCATGCCGGTAGGCAGTTCAATATCTTTGCTTATCCGTGTCTCCTCGGAGGATGACGTATTTTGTGATAGTGTAGTTGAATTGTCATATCCACCAGGCTAAACTTGCCTTCAACAAAAAATCTAAAATATTCGAATCCTACAACATAGACCTAAACCTCCGAAAACGACTTATAAAAACATTGTTGTGGAGCATTTTACTGTACGGTTGCGAGACTTGGTGCCTGGGTGAAAGAGAAAGCAAAAGTCTGGAGGCATTTGAGATGTGGACCTACCGACAAATTATTCATGTTTCATGGAGGGACCACATTACAAATGAGGGTTCTCAGCAGAGTTGAAGAGAATAGGCACATGTTGAACACCATAGCGGAGTGGCGCGCGAGATGGATGTGTTGCGACACGAATGCTTCCTGAATGATGTATTGGAGGAAATGGTCGAGTGGTCGGTCTCCGAAGTAGGAAAGTAGAAAGAATGTACCGCCATATTGTTCTTTCGTGCCACATTGTTCTTGGTCTTTATCTGTTTCTTGTATTTTTTTATATTCATAAATAAAAATGGTTCAAAACCTATAAGGCTATTTTTGCTCTTAATTTTCGATAGAACACTTTTATGTCGAGGTGTAGTTGATGTGTGATCACGAAATAAATTATGTAATCAATATAAAATAATGTAAGTATAAGATTGGAAATTATTTAATTGTTAACTTTGTATTGGGACCTCCGAAATGATCGATTTTTTAGAATTGAGTATTGATTTGAGCCATCATTTATATTACAACGAGCGGCTCTCGGCCATACAAAACACAGCGCAATAAAAAGTTACTGCCGCGATAAGACGAATGGCTCGCTTCATGTTCCTTGGAAGGAGAGTTTCACAGTTATTGGAACAACTCGTATTGACTTTGAATGAAAAAACATTATTAAACAAGGTAGACTGAGGACCAATAAAATAAATTATGTTTTTTAGTGCAAATATGTACTTTAATACCTTATTTTATGTTATAAAAGATACCACAATTTAAATTTAAAATGTCTTCCCACGTATACGAATCGTTTACGATGTGATGTATGGTAAGTTATTTTTGGTTATACAATATCTATATCTAAACTTTCGTATGAAGCACTTCATTTGTGGTGTGACATTATTAAATAAAATAATAATATTGAACACTGCGGAATTCCATAGTAATATACATAGGAAATTAAAAATAACTTTGTTCAATCGTTTCGGAGGATACATTTGAAAAACTTTGTGTATATTTGATCTCCCAAGCTCCCATTCCCAATGAAATGAAAATTAATCATATATGAATTTCTATATAAATTATGTCTTTTCAAATGTATGCTATTTCTTAATTACAATTTTCATATATTATCATCATGTATTATAATTATTTAATATTATTTATTAGTTCTAAATGTTAAAAAAAAAATATTAGTACTTATAACAAATAGTTCAGGTTAATATTTGAATTTGAATTATTGTATCAAATTTTAAATGCGTTTTTATATAAGTCTTTCTTTGTTTAGTTTTTATTATATTTTACACCTGAATATGGTGGTATCCTCCGAAACATTTCGACTAAACAAAGTTATTTTCAATTTCTTAAGTATATTACTTAATATTTGAATCGAAACAACTTTATTTTTTAACACCAACCGGTTTTGCTCATGCTGGAGATTCGTCAGGGTGAGAGAATAAACTGAACATAAAATCAAAGAACAACATATGAAAAAAGAAATATAAAATGGAGGGGAGAAAGAGCGGTAGGAGAAAGTGAACACAAGGACAAATAACTCACCGTTCTTACGTTCTATTTAATGTTTGTATCTGAACAGATAGTGAAATAAGGAAGATCTGCGATGTCGAAGATGTTGTGCGATGGAGAAGCTGAGAAAACGTTACTAGAGAGATAATATGATTAAAACAGCAAATTAAGTACCAACAAGGAACGATCTTCTAGAAATAACAGGACACAGTTCTAAATAAAGAAAAAGAAAAAGAAAGATTAGCAATGCAATAAATATACATAATAATCAGAGTCTATAAAGTATTCATATATAGTGTCTTGGGGTGCAGTGACTTTCGTGAGCCAGGGTTATCAACCCAATAAAATATTTTGGCATTCTGAAATATTTTATAAGGCAAGAAAAAACGAAAGCATTTGACATTCTCAACATTTGAGAAATATTTTAAACGTGCCATAAAATGGCATGCTTGGTTCGTAAAAAAATTAAGTTGTAATATTTCCGATACATTTGGAATGTAAATAAAGTTTTGTTATGTTAATGTTCGAGCATTGAACATTGGCCCTTGCCGAATGTTAGTGGTCTCATTCATCGCGAGGGATTGTATTTATGAAACATATTTGCATGTTAAATGAATTAATGTATTATGGTACGAAAATAAAATACAATAAGTCTTTGTATAAAAATCTAGCTCACGTAATTACTTTTTCGGCTCTTACATTTGCAAACATAGGAAAAAATATTAAGAAAATAAATTGAATGGTGAACTTTGACGAATACGGGTATGAAACATCACCAAATTTGTAAGATAATAGGATATGACCAGGGGAAACCTCTACTCGATGGCTCCTACTACTGGATGCGTTTTGTTTTAGCCACGGGCGAAAGAATAAGAAAAGCAGGCGGAATGAAATTGTTATGCATAATATCGTGAAAAAATGTTATGTGTTATCGGAATATGAAATGGGTGAAGAAATTTATTTTTGGTGAGTTAATTAATTATTAATATTTATAAAACATTAAAAAACCGGGTTAATACGCCAAGAATGAGCAAGTCACAAACTAAAATCATTCTAGAAGAATAACTATATTATAATACGTATAAACATATAACTAACTAACCATCTGGACTGTCACACTTTAACCGATGCGGCACTCCATCATTTTCGCCCCGCGGGAGACGCGGTGTGATCGGTTGCGAACCTCATCGCCACCAATAGGCATCTCCCACGCACACTTCGATCGTCCAATATCCACAAAAAATCTAAAACAAATAATATAAAATACAATGATATAAAATAAAATAACAAAATAAAAATAATTTAAAATAAAATGTTATGTTTAGATGGTGTACATATTGTCTATTTATTATACGAGTATATAATAAGAATAACCATATTAAATATATTCATAAGAATGAGAACGTCTGTTTTCTAGATTTTTATTATATTGTTAATTATGTGAATGACGTGTTTCGCGTGTCTAAGGAATTCTCAAATGATCTTTGTTAATTACTTAAACAGGCGGAACGTGCTATTCACATAAATAATAATTTTTAAATAGTTTAAAACATAAGTTTTTATTCCTATCAATTATTTAATATGGAGTTTCACATTATTGTTCAAGAAACAATGTTCACATTTTTTATTTAGTCAAAAAGTTTGTAAGGAATCCCAACACTTCTAACCTAAATAAAAAAAAGTAACCTGATGTTATTTCCGGAGTAATTAGAAGAAAAAAAGTCTTTAGGCCACCATTTTCCTTTTAACAGGTGAAATAAATGGCAGAAGCTAGCGTGACGGTCACCTAATGCTCTCTGGAGCGGGGAGTCTGTTGTGTTGATTTGTCGGATATCTTTTTCTCTTCCAGAACAAAGCTGCTCCCCTCGGCCCTGTATCGAGACAGATGATGATTAATCGCCCATAGTGTGGCGTGAGCGCCATTTTGTTAAAATTGGCGGCAATCTGTGACAAACGTGAACTTAGAAGCGGTCTGTGACGTCATTCTCCTATATTAAGTCTCACAGGGTGTTTGTTTTCTTCCCAACGTTTACTTAAGTATTGTTTCTTGAACATTGATATATAAAAGGGTACATATTTAGAAATAAGTTCCAATGTTTTTTTACTATATTTGATAGATATTGTTTGTATTATATGGCCTTTTTTTGGTAATACAAATTAAAGAATTTGATAATTCCTTAGAAAGGCGATACATGTCATTAACATAAACCATCATTAAACTTTTAAAGAATATTTATTTTCATTCGTATTAATAAAATGATATCTTTACTTAGAAAATAGTTGATTACCTTAATTTTGGATAATAACGTGTTCATAATTTATGATAATAACTATAACTGTCATTTTACAATATTTTCAATCATGCACTATCTTTTTATTTGAGTTTCTTACTACTGAATTGAAAAAGATATTACAAATAAAATTAAGGTTTAAGGCATCTATTGAGATCATGTGAAATATAATACATGTTGAATGTTGGAATCTTGTTAACATAAAGCGATCGCTTAACCCAACCAATGACAGGTCATAAGTCCTGTAAACGCCTCGACTACCATATTCTGTGTAAAAAAAAAACAATTTACGTCTTCGTCTCTATTAAGATACAATTTATCCTTAAAAATGATTAACCCGCAGTGGATAAAATCCAGTATTCGTCTAAAAGTATACATTCAAAAAAACAAAATGAAATATAATATATTATTATATAACAGGAACACACAATATATATACAACATTTTGAATGTATACAAATTCTTGTAGACAAATTCTGTTCCCAGAAAACAATTTGCATCTTCGTCTCTATTGAGATACAATTAATCCTTGTAACATAATATATAGTTTGACTTAGACAAGATACTCTCTAAAGTAGAGAGTATTTGTCCTCTGAACGTACCTTCACTACAATTAAATGATTCGATTTTCGAGATAATCGTGTTCAGTAGACTGATTGGTTTTCTTACTGGTATTACTAATGACAAATTGGTTCTTTCTTTAGCCGGCAGATAAGTTTGTAATTTTATCTTTTACGAGAGCATTGAGAACTGTGCATCATAGATACACGATGAAAAACCAGCGATTGTCACTTGTATCCGCGATGAAAGATCTCGGGGTCATCTATGAGAGCAGACTAAGTTTTCACGCTCGAGGATTCAACTGAGCTGTAAACGTAGTAAAGCATAATTCGAGACCATTTTTTTACTGCAAATGAAGCTAGCCGCACATTGGGGTTAAATAAGTATTAGTCTTGAAGCTATTGATCCCTTGAAGCTATAGTGCCGGGAGTCCTGGAGCGAGATATCTCGTAGTGTTGTGCTGTCTCATTGTATCAACCTCACGAGTCGGCCCGTCAATCAGGGCGCGTTTAAGAACAGCGAAATGGACTTGATTCAGCTGCAAGGGATGGGGGTGAATATAATCACCTTTCCGTCTGACGACTGTCGAAACAAAAGCAATATATTTTCTTGTTACTGAAAAATCTATGATACTTCATGGCTGAGTGCTTGTTTTATTACGAATATCGTTGCTTACGAACCGACATATAATAGCTAAATTACCAACAGGAATGTATAGATGTAACAATATAGTATATGTAACACTCTATTTTAAGTTTCATCTTGATTAGTTTCCAACATGCCCACAGATTGTAATAAAATTCAACTTGAATTGAAGGTTAAGGTGTTAACACTGTGGAATTGTGAACTGTTAATGAATAAACTTTGTTTTTTGTATCACAATTGTATTTTATTATACGCGACAGCTGTTTCATCAACCAATGTTGACATTATCAGGGGTTACAATAATATATCAAATGTCAAATTTTCGTGATTTTTAGAATCTTTGTGTATTTGTTCCTATGTCAATTTGAATAATTTCTTTGATATATTTTGAATATTTTGCTGAAATTTAGTTAAAATGTTAAGGTATCATAACATAGCATAAAACAATGGACTATTCAATTAATAATATGGAATTCAATCGTCAATTTGGAAGAAGAATTCAGAACACTGTTTTATTAACTTTTTTAAATTTATGTTTTGTATATACAGACAAAAATATTTTTTCACAACATGTTTTGGATGTGACCTAGTCCATCTTCAGGTGTAAATATAACTAAACTAAAATAAATAAAAAAGTTTATAAAGCGCATGACAAGAACATGAACTCTTAAGTGATAGTCGATGTCGGGGGGTCCCGAAATTACACATGAAGAAGAACATTGTAGATAATAAATTAGAGTTAATTGAGTAAATGTACCACAAAATGGTAGATGGATGATATTATCCAAATTGTGGTTCGTAAGTGGTAACAGATAGATCCCAAGATAGATTTTATTAGAAGACATTTAAATTTTTATGAATTAAAACACTGTTTTTTCCGCTTTATTAGTAAATTTACTTTATAATTAAACTTTATAATATAAAATATATGAACTATAAGAATTTATATCGTTCTCCCGATGATGAAGGTGTTAGCCTTCGAAACATGTCGAGAAAAATAAAGTCAAAAGTGGAAAAAAACAGTGTTTTAATTCATAAAAGTTCGTCATTATTGAATTCCTCAGTGTATCCGCCTTAAATTTAACTAAAATTATATTAGAAGAGTTGAGAAGAGGCCTATATCTATCAGTGGAGTAAAAATGGCTGAGAAAAAGAAGTAGTTAGATATATATCTGAAACAATACATAATTAACAGTAAGATCTAAAAATGTATCCATACCCAATTGGGTTTTAAAAAAAATAAATTAAATTAAAAAAATATATACATATAATCGAGCACTCAGTTGATATTTCCGATAATTGACAATGCCCATACGTAGAAGAAATGACTGAAAATGTTGATATTGAATATTCAATATGGAGTTTTACACCATTGTCAGAGCTACAGCAAGCTGTTATTTGTGCTAAACAAACACCCTGTTTAGAGAGTGCGTGAGTTGACAAAATCTGATTGGCTTTGTTTCAAAATAGACTGAATTGATAAGGGCTTCATAGTAGAACAAAGAATAATTAATAGCGTTTTAAGCAGGTACCTATTTAGTGAACAAACTGAGATAAACGATGCGGGGGAGTGGGGGAAGGGACGACAGCATTAGTTGCCAACAAGCACGCTATCTCTTCGGGGATCAAGAGAACAAACAAGTCGGAAGGGGAAAGGTGTGTGAAGTGTCAGATGTTGGCAATTTTACCTTCATTCAAGGTTTCATTTTGAATCAGCTTTTCTTGACTCTGAATACATATACTTCTTCTCCAACTTGTAGACTCAAGAGTCTGTAATTACAGGATTCTTCTCCTGTGATCAAGAGTATGTTGAACTCCAGCTATCTTTCCTATCGTCCAAGAAGAACTAGAACAAGAAAAGAAGAAGAAGAAGAATAAAAAAATTGATAAAAAGAGCAAGAAACAAGAAGTTGAAGAAGGAATAAACATTTGTGTATTCGGATCGATACATTCTCAATACGAGTGTTCGAAGGGGTTTGGGGTTAGTTTGGAAGGGTTGGTCCCATAAGCGTCTCCCAGGACAGGAAGCAAGTGTTGTGTTTCATTCAACTGTGATGAATTGATACAGTAAGCGATAATTAAATAGCAGGAATCTGCGCAGCGCCTAATTGGGCGACACGAGATGCACCTGAGCAGATCATATTACCGGGATATGCCAAAGGCTCGCCGATTCAGATGCGCTTTTGCAAACTCTACTCGGGATACTCCGTCGTCAAAGATGACCATGCTAATATCAAGTATCTAATATACTGTTAGTATAATTATTTCCATAGTATATTTATAAAAAAGCATACGCAATGAAATAAATTACTTTGATTTTTGAACATGCTTATGAATGTGTTTTTTTTTTTCATTTTTATCTAATAATAATATTTTTATTATTTATTTGATAATTTCTTCGGTTTTGTCACTTCATGAGAAAAAAAGTACTATATTTGGCTCAACAAAGTAATTTATATTAATGAAAATTTCTGTTCTCTAGAAGCTTCATTACATTTTATAAAAATGACATGTTTTACCTTGCTAAGGCATTATGTACTCGTATTTTGATATTTGATGATTTCTCAGCAAGATGGAAGATGTTATTCTAATAACATATTATATAATAATACTTCTTGAAAATGTATATTTTCATAAAACAATAAATGATAATACGAATGAAAACGTCAGTTTTCTAGAAGTTTTATTATATTTTTTGGGAATGACATGTTTCGCCCTTCTAAGGCATTATCAAATGTTGGTTTAATGCCTTAGAAGGGCAAAACATGTCATTCCCATAAAATTTAATAAAACTTCTAGAAAACTGACGTTTTCATTCGTATTAGTTACTTAATATGGAGTTTTACATCATAGTTCAAGAAACAATAAATACAACAAATGTTTATAAAAAAACTAAACAGAAATAAGTGTATCAATTTTATTGATACAATAACTTGTAAATATTATACCAACATAGGTGTTATCAACGATGAATAACGCATGCATTAAAATGTGGGTTTTATTATGATGGAAGGTATTTTGATTATTATGTCTGATTTACAAATAAACATAACATTTTTACGAAACATTAAGATTAAATAAAAACTAGAGTGTTAAAAATTTTAAGTACAGTTTTCTTTCACGCTCGTACAAGTTGTTTCTTGTGGCACGGGTGTTGCAGAGAGTAGCTTTAGCGGCGGCGCGCCGTACTCAGGACACGCCGCGCCGCTAACTTGCCGCTAGCGAGGACCTCCCGGAGGACAAAGGGTCGCCGGCACTGCACGGAGACTCATCCGTCACACGACTGTCCAAAGTCGTGACGGAAACTTTGCTGCTCCCGCGTTGTTCGTTCATTTACAACAGGATGTACCTATCTGTTCCCCGGTTTGTGTTGCTGGCAATCTAGGGGGTAGCTGCTTTCTTCTTTAAATATCTCGCGTGGGGGATGAATACTTGCTTATGTTTGGACAACGGTTATTATTGCTAGATTTAATATTATTTTGGATAAAGACTTTAAATATAAACAGAAAATAATTGAAAATAAATCATAATAATTTATACGAATGAAGACGTATGTTTTATAGAAGTTTTAAATAATGGTATAATTGGAGAGAAGGAGGAATATTCACTTGGGAGTTCAATTCTTTCAGCTGATTGGCGGCCGTATACAAAACTCGGATGTCCTGAGTGATGTAGGTCTATTTGTCCCTGACCTTCGTCAAAGACAGCACAGATTGTTTTATTTGCCGCGCTGCAGAACCGACCTGCCAATGGTTATGCCTGTGGGTAGGGCAATCTTATTGCTTAATCAGGTCGACATATTTCGTGATAGTGTGAGTTGCCTCAGGGATGCAATATCAATGTTGTGATTGTTATCTCTGATGCCGTAGTATTTATGTATTTAGTTGTTTTTTTAAATGTTATTTTGAAAACATGTATATCTAATTATGTAATTTTGAGGTTGCAGACAACTTGAACGCATCTGTAATGTTTGTAATCTTTATAAATAAATAAATGAAATGAAAAATGTAAATGCCATGTTTCACCTGTCTAAGATCTTTCTCCTTTTCACATGTAGCGAAAATCAAACTTGTTGTTTATATATACGAGTTAAAGAAACAGAATATGGTAATGACGTGGCTCAATATATGATTGAAAACACTTCAGGGATAAACCCAAGAATACAGGAAAGTATTACCTGGAACTAGTTTCATTTGTAAATACAATGTTGACAAAGGTAAAGAATACGAAATGGCGTTATATAAATCAGAAAACTTATTCAGTGAACACGGCGTGTTTGTTATTTTGAAACAAAGTGTTTCCGAGAAAAACATATTTATAAATTAAAAAATGCTAATGATTTCATTGATTCATTTCTAGTACTCTGAGCGCGGTTTTTGTAATTGTGGTGTCCGCCGTGCATTCGATTCCATGTCATGATGGGTCGCACACAAGTCTTTTAAATTCTTACTCTGCTAGTGATCTTCATGTAAGAGACTTCAAACATCCTGGAATGACCACAGCCTTATATACTCGACCCACAACTTCACACGGTAAACTTTTGTTAACACAAGTACACACCCAGATATCTGAATTTTTCCACCTGTTCGATACACACGCTAAATCCCAGGAAATCTCGAGAGAATACCGTACTCTTGGACTTTCCTACCTCTACTGTTATATTTTTGACTAGCAAGATTGATTGCGTTCAAAAGTATTAACAGGTTTTCATCGGTCTTTGTAAATATGACATCGTCGTCCGCATAAAATTTTAAAATGATTCAAATAAATTATTATAGAGTTTTACCTTAATGATTGAGAAAGATATTCCTGTTATTTTACGATGAGATTCTTTTCCTTCCTACGGGTAATGCAATACTGCAGTATTTAACGTTGATAACCCTCCAAAGCTCAGCACATTGCACCCACCGCAAGACCACATCCGATACAAGCGACGCGAGCTTCCTGGTTTATTTAAAAATACTTTGAGACTCGAAATAAAACTGGCGACTCGTGGCACAGCTTTAATTGAAAAATATATATACCATTTACTGAAATAATCATTTGTTATATGGAATAATTAAATAAAACGATATTTTTTCAATTACTTTCACTTTTGTCTTTATTTTGACAGCGACCGGTATCGCCAGGCTCGCTGGCATCGACAGACTTGTGCCAGCGAGCCTGGCAAAACTGGTCGCTGTCGAAATAAAGACAAAGTGGAAGTAGTTAAAAAACATATTTTTATTTAATTATTATGTAAATTGAGGGACGCCGAGGGCCCGGAAGGAGACAAATGTCCTGGCTGCGAAACGTGAGGGAGTCAACCGGCATCCGAAGTGTAGAGGAGCTGTTTCGAGCGGCGCAGAACAGGGACAGGTTTGCCGAGGTGATTGCCAAAGTTGGAGGGACCCGATAGGGCACTTGAAGAAGAAGAAGAAGAATTATTTAAAATGAACTTACATCAAGAGATTTCAGTTAAATCATTTGATTATTTCTTACATGTATTTAGTTTAATTAAGAGTTTTAAATGAACAACTTATAGGATACATTTATTAAAAAATATATTTAAATAACTTAAAAAGACTGGTTAATGTTAATGTAAATGAAAAATTCATTTATAATATGTGTTTAGTTTTATTCCGACTTAATTTTAGTTTCGAACGGTTTCGCAGCACGCTAACCTCCTTCTGGTGGCAGCGCTCCAGAAGATGGAAGCGAGCAGCACTCGGAAGATGTCAGCAAGTTGCCGAAACCACTCGATACTAATAAACAAGTGAAATGAATCTAAATACACATTATGAATATTTTTTATTTCATTATTAAAGACTGGAGTTTAAATTTAATTGTTCTTCCGTGTATAACGCAGTGCGAGAGGTTTTCTAAGCAGGTAATGTATTATCCATCCACAGTACAATGGCCCGTCTTCCATCCATAGTATTATGGAAGTACATGTACATGTATGCTGATTGAATTCCGGGCCAGAAGGGGCGCATTGTAGGCGGAGCGCCGATCGCTGGGCCCATTCAGCGCCGCCACTGTGGAGGCATTGTTCGAGCCATTTCATTTAGCCGGAGGAACAAACAATAATTGAGAAGCAATGCCGACGTGAATTGCACAGAATTTTACAGTTAAGACAACGCGGGGAAACAATACAAAACAATAAATTGTAGTCCTAATACCTTCACTGTGGCTGTCAGAGACGCAATTTTAATTACAAAACAATATTATAATCTGGCTATAAAAGTAAATATTTCCCTTTTAACGCTTTGTAATAAAAATTTACGTAAATTTTATATTTTAGAATAAATTAACTGAACCAAATAGATTGTTTTTCTATTTCATCTTCTTCTTTTAGACCCTTGATCTGTTCCTGTAGTCAGGCTGGACTCTCTTGGGAAGTTGACGTTGAGATATCTCTCCAACTTTTTATGGTCTTCCGGAGGGACTATAGCCAACAATAATCTGACGATCCATTCTTTGCAGATGCGCATGCCTATGTCTTCTGCGTTGTCTGCTCCATCTGACAATATCTCCTCCATTGCATATTTCGTAGAACATTATTTTGTTTTAATAAAATCACAAGCCCACTGAAAGAAAACATGTCGCTCAGCATTAATCCCTTTATAAATTTAAAATTTATATGAAAGAGTTCATTATTCTTATGATAATAAATAAACTAAAACAGGAGTAAATGTATGTGTTTTAAATAAAACTACTTACATTCATGTTAAAACAAAGATCAGTTTTGCAATAGTATGATTTCCATTGATTGTGAAGAATAAAATAATGAGAATAAAATTTTACAAATATTTTAATTTAAAATATTATGTAAATATATGCAAAAATGAGTTAATAGTTAGTAATTAAGTAAATACGAGTATATGCAGTTCTAAACAAAGATGTTCTGCTGCAACTGAACTATTCTCGAACGTTTTATGGAAATGATTTTCTTATTTTCCGGACACTTCGTTTTTCGTCCAATTTACCTTGAATAATCTTTTGCTGTATTTTGTATATGACATTTTTATATAATGTGCAAACAGTATTTCGGTTTTTTGATCTTAAAATAATCGAAAAAACTGCTTTATAGATTTTATTGAAATTTGAAAGGAAAGAAGTTATTAAATTTCAGCTAATGTGGTGAGGTTAGGATAGAAGCCGTTTCTACATCATGTTCAATCTCCATTTGGTATTCTCCCACACATTCGCCTCTCCGCGTCTGCCAGCGTTATATTATTTTAGTAACACTGAATACTAACTTTCAATTACAATGAATGCTGTGGGTATGTAACCATTTAATTTACTTTGTTTGGCTTCCATTTCTAAAGACCGCTCGCAGAAATGATGTTTATCCGAATAAAACCATTCCGAGTGCCAGAAATTTGTGAAACCAGCTTCACTCATGATACAAATTGGAGCCGAGCAATCAATCAATTGATAGCGGCCCAGATTGATGATTTGTTTTATTCGCACAAAGGATATTCTTGGAGGAACAGGAATATATTGTAATGATGGATCGGTGATCGGTACAAATAATTCAATTATACATCACATACACTTTTTTAGAACTTAAATATATCTAAGAAATTTACTATTAACATATTATACGTTATGATTAAATAAGCACCACTATTTATAAAAGAATGATACATTTATCCTTTTTATCCTTCTCCCTTAATTTATTAAAAATAAAATAAAGATAAGTAAGGTGCAAGGTGGGAGATATTGTCAGATAGGACAGACAACGCTTAAGACACTGGCATGCGCACGTGCAGAGGATTGATCCCGCCAGAAACCTCCACGTGGGGGGTTATCAGTTTCTGCTGGTGACCTTCTCCCAAGAAGACCACATAAAACATGGATGATTAGCTGGGAGTCAAGTATCCAAGAGATGTCAACCAAATAATAGGAACATACCAAGGAATTTAAAGGAGAATAAATAAACCCCGTAATGTTAGAATAAATATTCTGCGTATGTTTATCAAAAAGTGATTGAAGATATTTTTGAAACGTCGTTTTAATTAACTTGTTTTAAATCGTCCATTGTTTTGGCCGAAACACTATGATACCTTAACATTTTAAACTGTTCAATTAAATAACTTTGTTTTTTGTATCACAATTGTATTTTAATTTACGCGACAGCTGTTTTATCAATCTATGTTGACATCATACATGTTACAATAATTTAACAAATGTCAAATTTTCGTGATTTTTCGAATCTTTATGTGTATTTGTTCCTATGTCAAAGTTATTTAATTTAACAGTTTTACTTGTTTTAAGTTAAAGATTTAATTTTGAAAATTGTTATTACACGTATCACAATTTATTTTTATTCGTCCGATGATGTCAACTTTCTTTGGCAAAACAGCTGTCGTGACAAACTCATATAAATAAATTGTGATACATACGTATTATATAATTAGGTTTTTTTCTTTTTTTAAAATTTACATTTAATAATGTTAAAGTAGCATAGAATATCGGCCCAAACAATAGATTGTCTAACTAAATATTGTCTTACATATTCCAGCATATTAAAAACGTATACTTTTAAAAACGTTAAGTGTTGTATTATACGCACGCTAGTAGTTGAGCCCAAATTATAATGTCGGGCTCTAGAGGCTGCTAGCCACCGTATGAAACCCCCAGACAGCTTCTAAGGAAACTTGATCTCGCTCTCACAGTAAAAGGTTTTGGCACGCTCTATGTACCGAGCGCCGCAGTATACAATAACATCATCCTGTACTTCTGTATTGTATGTAGCGAGAGGGCACACAGCGGCGACAGCGGAGAGGTCTGACCACTTAACACACCGCGGGTACACATCCTTCACATTATAAGTGCATCGAGCTTCATAAGTGCTGAGCTTAACGATCAGCCTTCACAACGGTTTACTATAATTGATTCAACTTCTAACGAAACATGGGTGAGTTTTTCAAATTGTTTGAATAAATACGAGTATCACTGCATTCAGTATTTTTTAAATATTTTATTACACTTAAACATTAGCGCGTGAATGGTGAAAATCGGGAGCAAGTCGATAAGTTTGTGTATTAAAATAAGGGTGGTGACAGGCAACAAAGAGTAAATGGTGCACTTAAAGTTATCATCGTAAACAAAAGCCTATCTAAAAAAGCTAAAATGGCAGTGCACAATGATTTTCTTATTACCTTGGAGCTGGCAAAAGAAGGACGGAAGCAGAATAAATGCAGTAGAAATGAGCTCTTTTAGTTGAATGTGTGGAAAATCTGTGTGCAATAGTGTCGAATAAAAATGTAAAAAGTTAATGCGGCGCGAATGATAGTGTTATGTACAAAATAATGAAAGAAAGAAAGGTAAAAAAATATATGTTAACGATGTAATGGAACTAGAAATAAAGGATGTGGATACGTGGCACGATCATATAAATCAAATATTGAATGTCGGATAAATCAACGCGCGTGCATGCCACGATGTATAAATATTAAAGAAAGGAGAGAAATAGTTCAGTCAAAAAAAGGGTGGCAGCCCATTCTTTCTGCCTACTTCTTCTAAGAGACACCGCGATGGTTAGTTAGTTAGTTAATTATTACACTTTTCTAAACTTTATGCACTGAACAGGGTGTCGTCATAACCGAAACATGTCTGTGAAAAGCATAATAAAGTGGTGTAAAATACTAAGTGCAGCTTTAAAGTAAAGGAAACAATAGTATATAGAAGAAATTTTAAAATGGTCTTTATGAAACATGTTTTAAAAAGTTCAAAAAAGTGTTGTGATAATACAATGTTACCAAAAAATTATTCAAATGTGAATCCACAACACAAAGTGATGGCGAATACAGAAAAAATAAAAAAATGAAATGGTCAATGAAAGGATTTGAATTAAATAAATGACTGAAGATTGCTAAAAGTTTCCTGAGAAAAAAATTATTCAGAATTACGCTAAGTTAGAAAAGTCAACATAATGATGTAATGGTAGTCAAAAGGGGTGTTTGAAATAATCACATGACAGTCTATTCTCTCTTTTGAGACAAACCGGTATTTCAACATTTCAACATTTTCAAAGACATATTTGTCTCAAAAGAAAGGTCTACGACATGTGTATACTGCCCATGATGACATACGGACTAGAGACGACAACTCTTACAGCAAAAAGTGTCCACAGGCTTAAGTGTACACAGAGGTCCATGGAAAGACAGATACTTGGTGTGAGCTTGCATGACCGCATAAAAAATGAAGTAATCAGACGCCGCACCAGGGTTGCTGACGTCATGGACCGAGTGGCAAAATTGAAATGGTAATGGGATGGACACTTGGCTAGACAGGGTGGCAACAGATGGGCACCCAGGATACTCAATTGGAGACCATGGGAAAATAGACAAAGTGTCGGAAGGCCACCGATGAGATGGACCGATGATATTATCAAAAGGGTTGGAAAATCTTGGATACAAAAGGGGCAGGATAGAGACGAGTGGAAGAAATTGGAAGAGGCCTATATCCAGCAGTGGAGGGAAGAAGGCTAGCAAAGAAGAAGAAGAAGAAGTCTATTCTCTAACTAGTTGATACATATTATTACTTTAAAAAAAGACCTCGAATCTAGCCACGAGCAATATTTCGTGTGTGTAGAGGCTTTGTTCCTTCCAAACATTCCCCCTGGAGGTATAATAGCTTGGAGGCGAATATGTTGTGTACATTGTAATTTTATATTCCACAAAAAGTAGAGGCTCAGAGGTCTGGAGTATTCCTTTATTTACCAGAATAAATATTTGGCGGTGTTAGACGCTATCACAAATCCAGTCTAATATTGTTATTACAACAGTAATCGGGACTTGCCCGGGAAGAGAGGGGGGAGGGGCGAACAAACAGTCTGCTCTTCTTTGCGCCCTTCCTTCTTCGTACGTAACATCATATTTTATACCTTATAACTTTTATCTTAGCATTTCATATAAGAATCTTTTTATTATTATTATATAAAACATTCCTCGTATTTTTTTATAACAATCGCACATTGATAAACATGTAGCCGGATAGTGATAGTGCGCTTGACACTTGATCCAGGGGAGTTGGATTTAATCCTGGACACGAATAAGTTTGTTTTTCATCGTAATGAGCTATTTTTGAAGATAGTAGAATCAATATTATAATAATACCACTAATTGAGAGTCTTTATGTAAATCTTTTTTAAAATACAATATTTTTTTTTAAATCTTGTAAAATGGTAAGCGCGAGTTTCAAAATGTAATGTTATAAGGTTGTTTATTTTTGTATTCAGAGCAGTTTTTTATCTGTTGATTAAAACAATACTAAGCAAACTAATATTATAAATAAAAAACACTACAAAGGGTAACATTACAACAATACTTATATTTTAAATTAAAATATACAACAGAAAATTTAATTATCAATTTATAAACCCCATCAAAATTGGAATGCATTGAAACATTTCTCAATAGGGTAAATATTGCGTGAACAATCCCGCTTCCTTCTCTTTAGTTCTTAATCTAACAGAGCTAAGTTTCAAACAAAAGCAACGAAAATTTTAATATAATTACAAGAGATTTTCATTGATATAGTTTATTATAACAGAGTATAATTATAATAAACGACCCGGGTATAATTTAGAACTGTAGGACCGTTCCCGGAGATGACGTTAATGAAAATATTTTAAAATTATTACGTTGAGAGTTTAAATTGAGCAAGTTTACTTTTCTCGATATGATCATGACGGAAGCCAACGAATTGCACGCGGAGTTGAAACATAGAGTTCAAAAAGAGCCTACGGGATGCAGCCTTCTTAAAGACGTTCCTACAGCCCAAGCTCTTATCCAGAAACACCAAACTGCGCATTTATAACATCATAATCAAGCCAGTTGTGACATTTGATTCTGAGTATTATTATTATTATTAATTTGTTGAATCGCTCTTTACATCATAACAGCATGAGCCAAATCGATGTAAATGGTATTATAGCTATCATAATGATTCTCGTGACATGTGATAGTTAGCTAATCTATCAGCATTTTATTGTCACGTGAATTTTACACCAGACCAAAGACAGTGTGACAATAACACTGCCCTCGCCGGGAATCGAACCCGGAACCTTCGGGGTGGCAGTCAATGCACTTTCCACTCGGCCATGAAGGTCGTCGACAATGTAGTGGATAAGTAGTGGACAATGACTCTTAAAGAACAACCTAAAATATACAAGTTTGAGAATAGGATATGAAGAATGATCCCGGTACCCAGACCTGTTTTTGCAGCGGAAAATTGGAGGTATCTTACCAACCAAGAGATCCTTACGATGATCCAGCAGCCCCTTATAACGAGGGCCGTGAGAGCCGGTTAACTACTTTGGATTGCGCAAGTATGCCAAAATGGAAATACCAAGGTAATAAAGACCCTGTACGCGTCTAGACCAACCAGAGTAAGGACTCTAGGAAGGCCTAGAAGGCGCCTAATGTTCTGGGCTGATCTGCTTAGGTTGAGCGAATCAGACTGCTGGGAGCAAAAGGAGCAGGATCGAGGAGCTTGAAAGAAAATCATCAAGTAGACTAATACTCTTCAAGAGTTGTATGATCATAGGAAGTAATGAATTTCGCTAAAATGGAAAGCCTTAAAAAATGTTTTCTCGTTGTGATATTTTTATTGATGAAAACTAACTAACTAACTAACCATCACGCCATCTCCCTGAAAGGGTAGGCAGAAAGAATGGACTGTCACACTTTTACTGATGCGGCACTCCATCCTTCTCTTTTCGCTCCGCGGGAGACGCGGTGTGATGGGTTGCGAACCTCATCGCCACCAATAGGCATCTCCCGCGCACACTTCGATCGTGCAACACCCAGAAAATAAATCGAAAACAAATAATATAAAATACAATGATATAAAATAAAATAACAAAATAAAAATAATTTAACACAAAATGTTCTTTTTAGATGGTGCACATATTGTCTATTTAATTTATGTTCCACGAATCCACCGTTTTTTTTTTTAATTTAGCACATAATGTAATAACACATAATGTTTTTTTCGATTTTGCACATGTTGACATGGACGATCCGGACTTTTGTGTTTATTTATTTTAGGTTACACTGATTGTATCCACCGTTTTTTTAATTAGCTGTAAGTAGGCACTTAACCAGCAAGAACTTTGAAATAATATTGAAGAAATTATTCAAATTGTCATTGGAACAAATGAAAATTTTATTTTTACACCTGTCAAAATTTTTATAAAAACTTTAAAACTTTAAAACTAATATAATTTTAACAGCAAAACAGCACAAACGTATTACGTGTCACAATTAACTAGTATAACGTGCGGCAACAGTTAAATTTACCAAAACAATTCACTTACACGCGAAATATCGCCAAATTAACAGGAGCACCACATGAACCAAACCAAATTTTAAAAAACAAAAGAATATTCAAAAGAATATGAATAATTATAATAATTACCCTTAACTTGATATTTATACAATTTACTTCTAGTAATACACTGCACAATGGCTTTATATGTGGCCTTGACAATGTCTTCTTACCAATGATGATGAACTTTATAAAAATTGACGCACTAGGAAAACATTTTATGTAATTACAATATTATTATATACATATACATATAATTTATATATGTCATTAACACGCTATAAGAGTGGTTATGGAATTGTATATACGAGTATATAATAGTTTAAAGACATTGTATTTTTATTATTTATATCATTTATTTTTATTTGTTATTTTATTTTATTTTATATCATTGTATTTTATATAATTTGTTTTAGATTTATTTTGTAGACGTTGGACGATCGAAGTGTGCGCGGGAGATGCCTATTGGTGGCGATGAGGTTCGCAACCCATCACACCGCGTCTCTCGCGGGGGCGAAAAGAGGAGGATGGAGTGCCGCATCGATTAAAGTGTGGCAGTCTATTCTTTCTGCCTACCCTCTCGGGGAGACGGCGTGATGGTTAGTTTTATAATATGTAACTCCTGGTGTATAGGCAATCTGGTTAACATCTAGGGTGGTAAAACAGAGATGTACTAGTATTATTGATTTCTCGTTTCAATCCAAGGGATTGGTTTGTACTCGTAGCAAAGTGTGACATTTTTGGTAGTTATTGGGATACCACTTAGGCATTAAATGTGGTAGTTTTCCGTTGCTTCCCACATTTGTGTACAGCAGGTTATGTGAACCCAATTACTTTATTTAATCTTTTAGGGATTGATTCTCATGACATGCGGTGGGTAGTTAGTCTGTCGCCATTTTATTGCGACGTGAATTCAACACCAAAAAAAATACAGCATGACAATAAAACAAATGACCTTAGGTAATGCGGTCATAGCTCTTGCCACTCTGCCACGAAAGTCATCAAATACGTAATTATCATTTAAATATTCAGAGAAAAAACAAAAAAAAAAGTATAATAAGCAACATAATAAAATCATCTTGCAATTCACCCTTATGTTGTTTAATAAATCTAGTGTGCAAAACCTCTATGTAAGAAAACAGGATCGTTTCCTGCATCATTATCATCATAATCCCTTAATCCGGGGCATATCATGGCTCAATATAAGAGTTTTCCTCCCCTGTCTTTCTGTTTTTCTCTTTTCCGCTTCAACCAGCACAAAGTTTATTTAAGCAAAATAAAAAGGTTATGTTAACATAAACTTTTATTTTATAATTTATGTAGACTTACAGTTTTGCTCGGACAAATTATAAAATACGTTTTGTTTAACATCCGAAATAATCCCAGGAATTACGCGACCATTATACATCAATTATTATAATAATAATATATACATCTCTGAAGATATAAACCAAAGGGTTAAATATGATATCCCTCGGCCCTTTAGTAAGCTTTTAATGGCTTCCCTAACCCACTGCAAGCCTCCACTACCACCTTCCACAGGGAAGGTGAGGAGGGAGAACATTTTATGGGCACTCTAACTGTTTTTTAAATAAACACAAAATTTTAATTGATGTTAAATACAAATACACAGTTAAAACGCCTAGAGATATTCTAGAAATTATTGTGAGCTTTATAAAATTTACTCTCTCTATTTATACTAGTATATATGTATATATAATACTACTTACTTTGTTGTCCTACAATTGTAATCAAATCAGAAGTTCAATTAATAAATGTGGTATTTAAAATATAACAGCCAATGCCATTGGACACTATACAAAGTCAGCCAAACCTTCCGCCACAACAAAAAGTGAAATAAGACAGATAAAGCCATGGCATTGGGTCAAGAAGTGAAAAAGTTTAAGCCTTGAAGTAAAATATTTGCTTATCGAATAGAATATATTAAAACGACTTGATACGTATTTATAAATTACGAATTCGCCAAAATTTCGAAATAATTAGTTTATTATCTTTAATTAAAGTCGTTATAAATTTTGTTATGTAAACATCGTGTTTTCTTTAACAAGTAAATAAATATCGAAAGCTAAATAAGAAGAAGCCTAATGATAATGTTAAAAGATTGGTAGGGATCGGACTGCCCCAAAGCAAGTTTTTTTTTCTTATTACCAATTTGGAAGGAAGCTTTTTTTTATTAATTTCCTTCATAAATCCAATTAACTGCTCTGTTTCCGACTCATCTAAAGTAAACCAGCAAAGGCGGCGTAAACATTTCTCCCGAGAACAACGGCATTGATTTGATCCCGGTATGAAAATATTCAGATAAAATCCAATTACTTCCTTCCGATTCCAAACTACGGCGCGGAGTCTAATTTATTTTTACTGATGTCAGTTTACAAGGATATCAGAAAAGATAAACATCGGAATGATTGAAGTTTGTAATGGAATATTGAATATGATAAAATTTTATTGATATTAAAGAAGACAACTACTTGAAAGGGCTTTATCCAAAAGGATAAGCAATTGAAATCCTGTAGTTTTAAAACACTCGATATTTGCATGGATTCCTTATTTCGAATAAAACACTTTGATCAGATGAACTGGAAATCGCATTATATTACATGTTATTCCGGTTTACATTCTCCTTATTGGAACATTATTTAAATGAAACAAACCCTTTGAACACACATTTGTATAAATTCTATCTGAATTGATATTGAATTTTATATCATTAGTCAGGGAACAGTAAAATGAGCATATAAATTGGAAGCTGTTTATAACGAGACGAATATTTTATCTTGTTATGTTAATAACGTATACAGAATTCGAAATCTTGTACAATTTTAGGGACAAAATAATATTATTACATAAGTAAATTCTCATGACATTTTAATGTACTTATTGTATCTTGATGTGAGACTTGGAAGTCTACCGCGGACGTTATTGTCAAACTCCAGGTGTTTATAAATAGGTGCCTTCGCTCAATATTCAAGATCTATTGGCCCCAAACAGTGTCAAATGCCGTTCTCTGGACCATGGCGAAAAGCCAATTAGAGAACAAGTCGCTAGACGCAAATGGCAGTGGATCGGTCACACTTGATACGGAACCCAGCTTGCATCGCTCAGGGTGCACTAGACTGGTCCCCTATGGGGGGAAAGAGAAAGCGAGGCAGACCTAGAGCCACCTTGAGAAGAACCCTGCAGGACGAGGTTAAGGCAGCAGGCCTCACTTGGGATGATGTTAGGCATCAGGCATGCGATAGAGTCGGGTGGAGAAGGTTCCTTGAGGCTCTATGCACCACGGAGGTGCGACAGGATAAAAAGAAGAAGAAGAAGATTGTACCTTGATAATTTGAATACAATAATATATAGAGAGGATGGACTGCCATACTGCTCTGTCCTGATATACCTCTCTAGGTTCCTCTACAATCATACATCGTTACATGTATGCTCGTCTATTTTTCCGACTTCGAATGTGGTCGCCTTTTAATATTTGATTTATTTGGTCGTACCATGCTTTCCTTGGCCTTCCATGGCTTCTCTTTCAACTTACATTGCTCGTATAAAACATTTTAACCATTTTTCTCTCGTCCATTTGTTCCATATGTCTAAACCATCTCAGGGATCCTTGCAAAACAAGCCATTGCTATAAATAAAAACAATAAAACTTCTAGAGAACGGGTGTTTTCATTCGTATTAATGATTGTTAATTGTTTATGATTTTATTTTAAGCATCTGTAGATAAATGAGATGGAATATTGAATGAAACATAAACGAAACACAGAATGTCCCTCCCGTGGAATGCCAAAATTGTTTTTGGTTAAATCAAGTAAGAGGGTTATTTGAAATTCCAATCTGGTTTATGAGCTTTGTCAGCCATCATTTTTTTCCGGTACACTTGTTCCCAACAAACATCTCTGACGGACAAAAAGCACATCGGGCCGCAAAAGACATAACTAACAAGAATTTAGTGTTGTTCCGACAGTTTTGCTGATCGAGTAAATCGAAATTTTCAATCAGGAAATCGAGTACGGGAGTAATGTAGCGAGATAATGATAGGTAGGGCCGCGTCACTCCACTGCAGAGGCGGCTCGTACGATATATTAAAAATAATGAATACCCTCCCAATTTCATATTATTATTATTATTTTGGTGAATCGTTCTTTACATCATTACAGCGCGATCCAAATCGACATAAAAGGAATACTATCATATTGACTCCCGTTACATGGCGTTACACGCTGGCTAATCTATCCCCATTTTATTGTTACGTGAATTCTACACCAGACCAAACACAAGTGTAACAATCCCATTATTATCGTCAAGAATCGAACTCGGGACCTTCGGTGTAACAGCCATAGCACTTGCCACTTGGCCACGAAGGTCGTCAATTTATTACAGTGAGCACTTTAAAACCGAGTGCTTGGCTAAGATTGTATCCATATACTGAATTGAAGTGGCCAAAGTCATCTATACTTGTCAGGATCAGAGCATGACCAAATTGTGCAAAATTGCAGTTATATTAAATAAATTATTTGGTTTAAATATGTCATTTTAAATAAGATTACTTATTAGTTATCAACACAACCTATTTGTGACTAATAATATTTAACGTTACTTCTATTTTTTTTCCTTGTATACAACAGGTCGTTTGAACCCAGTTACTGTATACAATTAATTTTAGCTATTATTATATATTGATTCTTATGACATGTGAAAGGTAGCCAAATCTATCACCATTTTATTGTCACGAGAATTCTACACTAGACCAAAGAGAGTGTGACAATCACACTGTCATCGCCGGGAATCGAACCCGGGACCTTCGGTATGGAAGTCAGAGCTCTTACCACTCTGCCACGAAGGTCGACACGAACTTCAATACTTCAAGTATTGAAGTTTTAATTAATTTTAAAAGTATTGTATTATCAACTAGAAACAAAGAAAGACCGAAGTAAACGTGGCACGATTAAATAATTCAAATGTTTGATAACGGCCACGTGAGATTTGTTGACATGCGTGCATGGCACGATGTATGAATGTTGAGGAATCGAGGGAAGTTTGTCAGCAAATAAGAGTGTGACAGTCCATTATTTCTGCCTACCCCTTCGTAGATACAGCGTGATGCTTAGTTTGTTTAGTATTATTCACGAAAATAACGTCTTACGAGAGAACAAGAAACAGAAGATGGCGAAATAATGTCAATGAGGATTTGTTATATCGTGCATACAAATAAATTCGGTAATATAAATTCCACTAGCTGCCAATGAAAAAAAATGAACAACGCGCCTTCACACAATTTACCCAACGAATCCTTGCCACGGTTCGTTTGTTCTATTCCGTTTTCAAATTTGAAAATCGGTCGAAATTCGAATCGCCGTCATAAAATAGCGATGGAATTATCATTTCTTTTTTATGGCAACTCCAACTTCAAAGCATCTGTCCTAGCAGATGAAATTACAAATTTAGGATGACGCTTTGCCAACAAAGCGACGTAATGTCTTTGGAAAACGGAATTAAATCCACGTCCGGAAGCCGTTCGGTTGTTTTAATTGGTTAAATTTACCATACGGACGAATGAACACTAATCATTTTACTTAATTTCAAACCAATTCTTAAATTTTATTATACTCGTATTATGATTCGAATTAAGAAAACTTTTATTTAAACGTTTTTCCAAGATTGGTTTAATCCTTTTTAAGGACTTGTAAATCTTTTTACCTTTTTAGTCGGAAAATTTAGACCTTAATATTTAAAAAAGGATAAAAGTTAGGAACAAGGATCCATCACTTTGTGTTGAATACCCAAGATCTAAAGGAATATTTTGATTTAATCTTTATTTTACCAATCATAGTCATAGAACTCTTAACTAATCCAGATGCGCTTAAGATAATACCTTATAATGGGAAACTCTTAATAATGAATACTTAAAAAATAATTGAATTTTGCTTTTACACCACTTTATTTTGTAATATTGCCGAATTTAGGAGGTATTCTGGTCTAAGGGTATAAAATTTGGGCTTTTGTCAAGCTTGATAAAAAAACTTAAAGTGTTTTTTTCACAACATAAGGGGTTTTAAATATATATAAAAAATTCCAAAATTAAAATATTTAAAATAAAAAAGTTATAAGCTGATAAATCGGGGGTTTTAAAATGGGATGCTATGGTTGACACGATCGCAGCCCTTCGGGTTATCTGAATTACAAATTCAAAAAAGATTCTTTATTAATACAGTGGTTTTCTATCTCAGAGAGAACAATTAAACTTTTTTTCGCAAAAAAAGTTTTAAATTATTTTTGGTAATGCCACACCAAATTAAGTGCTCTATACGAAAGTAAATTGATAGTTACCACTAATCAATCAAAACAAAATATCCAATACCATCGAAGATACTCATGATATTAATCGTTTTCAATCTGTCTATTAAGGTATACAAGAATGAGGCCGCCATAATCAGATGTGACGAGGGCACAAAGGAAGCCAGTACAAGTCAGGGATGCTCTCTGTCACCTGCTCTTTTTAACGTTTACATACAGAATGCGATTGACGACTTGAGAGAGAGAATGAGTCACAGAGAAGGTGTAAGGATACACGGCAAAAGATAGACATGATAAGGTTTGCTGACGATATTGCTATGGTTGCTGAAAGTGAGGAGGAACTGCAGGAGGCCTTAGATACTTTGCAAGACATTCTTCAAGATAGCTACAACATGAAGATAAATAAGGACAAAACAAAGCTGCTGACTGTAGGCCGAACGCAACATCAGATGAGAGTAGTGATGTCAGGAGTTCCACTAAAGAACACCAAGGAGTTTGTCTACCTCGGGAGCAAAATAACATGGGACGGTCGGTCTAAGAGCGAGGTCGACAGCCGTATACATCAGGCTAGGCTTGCATTTAATAAAAGGTCGAAAATAATAGAGTCAAATAATATAGACCTAAAACTGAGAATACTCCTCATCAAGACCTATGTATGGAGTGTCTTGATGTACGGCTGCGAGACATGGTGCCTATCCGAAAGGGATAAGCGGAGACTAGAGGCTTTTGAGATGTGGTCCTATAGAAGACTCTTTGGAATTTCCTGGAGAGACCACATCACGAATGAGGAAGTTCTTCAAGGAATCGAAGGAGGAGGGCACCTGCTCAGGACCTTGTCCGAAAGGCGTGCAAGATGGATCGGCCATGTAATACGTCAAGAAGGTCTCTTGCATGCCATAATGGAGGGTATGATCGAGGGGACAAACTCTAGGGGACGCCCACGCCGAGAGTACCTGGAGGACCTGTTGGTGGACGTACGTAGATCTCAAAAGAGCCGCACAAGACAGGGAAAAATGGAAGAGAATAATGGAGGAAATTGCTGCAAAACAATCCCAGGATTGAAACCAGAGAAGAAGATTAAGGTAAAATACTCAATTTTCATCATCTAACATTGTAAGTAATGTAGCCAAAACCAGCCACATTTTAAAAATGTACTACATTTAATATGTTTTGATGATTAAGAAAAAAACTTCGATATGTATAAATTTTTAATTAATGAGTATATCAATATGTGAAACTTCTAAACAATAATAAAGTTCATGATTTAATTGTATCTCAATAGAGACGAAGATGCAAATTGGAAACTGAATATGGTTGATCAAGGTTTCTACAGGACTTATGACCTGTCATTGGTTGGGTTAAGCGCACGCTTAATGTAATTTCAACATTCCCCATTCCACCTTTCTTATGACCATGTCTGACAAATTTTTGGAAGTTGTATATATGTTAAAGTCCAACACCAGAATTCACATGTCAGTTTCAATGCGCCATCTATGAAGATTTGATTATATGTTAATCTCTAAGATTACTCTATATAATCTACATACTAACGCCATCTATGAAGATTTATGTTTATTAAGCATTAAGCAGAACATCTTTTTAACACAATATGAAAGGCTACCCCGCCATTAGCGCATTGTTAGAAGCCGCCTGAAGATGTCACTCCTATCTATTTAAATTCCCAACTTGGACCAGATATGTTTACAATATATTTTTTTTAATGTATACATATACTTGTATACGAATACTGGATTTCACCCATTGACAATGGGTGAAATCCAGTATTCGTAGACAAGTATATGTATACATTAAAAAAAAAAAAGTTCTTACTCTCCATAAAACAGGATAATATGTAAAAACAATAAATCTTCTCGTAAATTTGTTATCCCATCAACTTTTTTGTGTGAAAAACATCCCCTAATGAAGGGACGCGTCTTTTAAAATAATGATTCCATTTAGTATTTTATTTATTCCCCTGTCGGTTCGGTAATGGCGCGAAGTATGTTGTGCGCGAAATATTATTCTGTCAGCGTTACGCGGGGTTCTGTAATTGGTCCCTTTGTTTTATTTCAATTGGTTACCCTCAACCACCCCCACGCGACTATCGTCCTTTTGTTGCCCTGACATAAAGATAATGTTTGCCGTGCCCTATAATTAATGTGAATTTCATCAAAAATTGTATGGCTGTTGTATCATTCCATTGTGATTTTAAGTACATACACGCGAAGCGCGCTCCAACGCAACTTGGAACCAAATGTATCGAAAATTCTTTAGAATCGTAAACGAATAATTTTTTTATAAATGTGTGCTCAACGTGAAGTACTTGTTATTTTGGGTGAATCCACATTGTTTCTGCTTCGAAAAGCGTTTGTTGAGTATGAGATGTTTGAGATCCATTTATTTCTCGTTGAAATTGAGAAAAAGTAGTTTAGGGATGTTATTTTTGTACATTAACACTTTCTGAGTCTTCCATCCTGCGCCAAATATACTATTTTGCCTCAGTCTTCATCGCTCGTCAGCTCTTCTTTGCTCTCTTATATTTTAGTTATAGCTCATTCACTCCAGGGAGGTTATTTACAATAGTGTTACAACTTATTAATTGGTGTGGCATTTGTTTCTAAAATACTCGGTGATTCAAAAATTTCTACCATCTCGAAATTAGGAAAAATAAAACGTAATTTTAACGGCGGAATGGCATGTTTGTGTTTGTAGTTTTGCTTTTGAATTACCAATAACAATAAAAAATTATTTGCCAGAAAAAGGAATTTCCAGGTAGCCGGGACATATGATATAACACAAACAAATTCATTGAAATTTTAACATTTTACATTATCGTAATGAATATTAGTTTAGTTATTAATTAGCCGAAACCGGTCGAACATAAACACAAGTAGAAGCACACTTAATAAATAATAATAAAGAAATTTTGTATAATTTTTTTTTGTTTTCATTATTTAAAATGAACTTCTACCAAGAAATTTCAATTAAAAACATTAATTATATGAATATTCGTCATGTTTTTAATTGATTTAAAAAAAATTAATAAACAAAATTTAATATTTTATGGATTTTATTTTCGCATTCTTACAATTGAAGCTGATAGAGTTTCTATTTATAATTCTAATTTGTTAATTCATTTTGGGATCCAAAATATTTTTGAAATATGTTTTGTGGCTTTTCTCTTCATAAAAAATTAATAATAACAGCGTCTAGCTTTTTTGTAATCGCACTGTCACTCACACTAGTGCAAACGATCTCCCTGGAATGAGCGGACTCTACGACTTCACTAACTCGCGGATATATGTACTTACGCGTAATGTTACCTCGTGAAATCCCTGAAACTCGGTGTGTGATTATAATTTGATATGCGAATTAAATTAACGGTTTGCTTCAGATGAAAGGCACCGAAACGCGCAAATTATATTCCTTGATTCCAATGTTCACGTGCACTAATAAGATGTTATTAGGAATTTGAAATGAATTTAGTAATTAAGGTATTGCTGCTTGCGTGTTTTGAGAGGAACTGTAGATTCTTGATACTAAATTGCGGATTCATTCCAAGATAAACGATGGTTCCTTTATTTCAGCTGTCATTGGAACATGAAGAGAATTATCACCTCCTACAAAAAAAAAATTTACTGTTTTTTTGTAGCAGCATGTGATGAATCGTTACATAATTTTGCAGACGTTTCTAAGCATTCCGAACAACTCCCCTGCAGGTAGAGTCTGTAATGATCTCCGAAACGTCGGTTGAAG
Organism: Lepidostoma basale; assembly: GCA_022606425.2. NCBI lineage: Eukaryota > Metazoa > Arthropoda > Insecta > Trichoptera > Lepidostomatidae > Lepidostoma > Lepidostoma basale. Next base: position 259,172 of record JAHDVF020000075.1, on the reverse strand, counting down.
AGGACACCACGAAGAATAACAAACCAAACATCTACAAAAAAAATTAGGAACTAACTAACCACTTTTTACATTCACTCTTGCTCACATGCTGGTACGGCCATGTGAGCAGAAGGGACGATGAATACATCGTCCAAAAGGCCTTGCAACTAGAAGATAAAAGGAAGGGACTGTGGACGGGGACTCGAAGGTGCCAGGACCTGACATCCAGATGACCCAGGATCGCGAGACTTGGCAAAGCCAAATAAGAAGAGCCGATCTCAAATAACAGAAAATTACCAGGCAAAAGAAGAAGAACTACCTGCCACGCCATCTCCTCGAAGGGGCGGGCAGAAAGAATCGACTTCCACACTGTTCTATAAAATATAATTCTTACATATTTTAACTTTGAAACACTGCTATTAAACGTATCACGATGTATTTATTATTTTAATGTGAGAGTCTAGACAGCTGTTTGCCAACCTATGTTGGAATCATAAGGTGTTATAAGCGACAGTTGTTTGTAACACCAAATGATTTTAATATAGGTTGACGAAATATCTGTCGCAACTAGCTCATAAAAAATACATTGTGATACGTATAATAATAGTCCTTCAAAATAAAAATATTTTCGAATGTTGAAGTATTACAATGTTTCGGTCAAAACAATGGATCTTCTATCAACCGGATAATTTCCACCCACATTTTTATTTATATACTTTTAAAAAAAAATACAGAATATCATGTTGCTGTTATGATATAAAAAATCTTATAATCTTACAGTTTTCGAATCAAATCAAATCAAATCAGTTTATTTACTCAAAAGAAATTACAAACAGCATAAATGTTTAAGGCATCTATTGAGTACAGGTAAGATATTATACACATACAACATAATACCAGGAATGCATTAGTGATGGTTGGACATTAGGAAGACAAGACACTTTCCAAAGTCAAGAGTATTTGTCCCCTGAACGTACTTTCACTAACATGAAAGACGGCGATCTCTGAGGAGACCGCCTTCAGCAGACTAATTGCTCTTCCCACCGGTGTCACCAGAGGCAGATTGGTTCTGGCGGCCGGTAGGTAAAACAATCTGTGCTGTCGCTGTCGGAGATATCTATCGGGAGCAAAAATACCAACATCCTCCAGTACGGCCGAGTTCTCAAAGTATCCCCTAATTAATCTGAAGAAATGTGTTATTAGATGTCTATCTCTTCGAAGCTGTAGAGAATTGGTTCCGAGCATTCCTAAAAGAAATGCCGTGGGATAGAGCCACGGATAACTACCATACTCCCTCGTGTAGAGATACCTTTCGTTTTCAAGAGAAATCATCCCAAAACAATGATGTTTTTGCTTTTATAGTTAAGTGTTACAACCAGTCAACATCTAAATTCAATTACTCTTGTTTCCCAGGTCTGGTTTGCAAACCAAACAATAAATTCTTTTTAAAAAAAGTTAGTACACATCTTAGTATGGTGAAAATATTCTCACTTGTCACATTTGTAAGTAAAATTCACGTACCCTCCAAATACGTGTCATATATCAAACGATTCCCGGAATAATTATATCTTAATAACCCGACTTACAGTGGCAATTTGCATATCTCATACCATGGAATCAGAGTCTTCATATTACGAGTGTGAACAAATGGTTAAAGCTTATACAAGAAAACAATCGTTTCTCGGAATCCTTTTGTAGCTAGTACCGCTTGAGTGGAGGTTCTCGCATATAAATGAGTTGGAAGAAACATTTCCTCGAATGATATCACTGCGGATAAAACACTTCACGCTTGCGCCTGCGTCATCGTCGGTTATTTCCGTCAATTAGCTCGTTAAAACGTTTATGAGTAAGACAATACACTGCAAAGTTACTTTTAATTCATTTTTGTCGTATCAAAAACTGGGAATTAAATACCTAGAATATCCAGGAAAATGTTTGTTGCTTGACACTCAAAACGCCTCTTCTTACTCTTCCTCGCCTATTTCTACCCACTCCTGGCCTCCTCCACTCGCTTCCATGGCACTTTGTATTGTGCAGACTGCATCCAAGTTATTTCAACATGCCTGTTCAGATCATCCTTTTACCGTAGTTGCGATCGCCCCGCATTTCTCTTTGCTGTCCACGGTCTCCAAGTCAGCAGTCTTCTTGTCCATTTTTCGTCTGAGCTTCTGGCTACGTCCTGCCCATTGCCATTTTAGAGTCGCCACCCGGTGGATGATGTCAGTGACCTTTCTGACTCTGTCTCTTAGGTTTATTCCTAACATGGCTCTTTCCATGGCTCTTTGGGTCACTAGTAGTTTCTCGGCACTTTGTTTGGACAATGTTACAGTTTCAAGACCATAAGTACCAACTGACAGAACACAGGCTTCTCAAAACGCTTAACAAATATTAAATCTAAAAATAAAATTATAAACTTTATCACTAAGTATAAACCATTTTATTTGAGTAAGTAGAGCCAACCGGTTTCACTCTGTAGCGTGCTTCCGTGAGGAAGCTATACATTAACTGTTTGCATATAACCGGTTTGTGCACCAAACCAGTTTGTGTATAACCCCGAGGAAACTTGTTACAGTGTGAAACCAGTTGGCCCTACTTACTCAAATAAAGTGGTTTATACTAGTGTTTAATTTCATTTTTCAATTTGTAAAACTTTAGAAGAATGACTTTGTAGCAAAGATTAAATAATAAATCGTTACTTTGTTTAATAATAGAGAAGTTTTATGGTGTCTTCATACTCTCGTTATAAATTTATATTATATTTATTGTTTCTTGAACAATGATGTAAAACTCCAAATTAAATAATTAATACGAATGGAAACGTCAGTTTTCAAGAAGTTTATTATGTTTTATGCAAATAACATGTGATATTGTGACATGCGACATTTGATAATGCCTTAGAAGGGCGAAACATGTCATTCCCATAAAATATTATAAAACTTCTAGAAAACTGACGTTTTCATTCGTATTAATTATATATTATACGAGTATATAAACGATCTTCGTGGTAGAGTGTAAAGAGCTTTTACTTCCATATCGAAGATCCCGGGTTTGATTTCCGGCGATGGCAGTGTGATTGTCATACTGTATTTAGTCTGGTGTAGAATTCTCGTGACAAGAAAATGGCGATAGATTAGCAAATTATCACATTTCACGAGAATCAATAGCTAAAAAATCTGTTTACAAAACATTCAATGTGACATTTCATGATTTTTTTTCATTCCAACTCCAGCATACAATTTTATTTATCGAAAAACATACAATATATACAGCTGTTATTTTAAGCGATCTCCCTTCAAATTTAAAGGATGACAGTATACAACATTAGTGTGAACCGTCAAAACAGGGTATGTCAAAAATACAAACAAAAGAGCTAAATGCAGTGAAAATGAAAATGTTATATACAAAATAATAAAAGAGTCATTAAGATGGTTTGAACACATGAAAAGATAAATAAAGAAAAAAATATGAAGTAAGCATATGTTAACAATAAAATGAAACAAGAAATAGAGAAAGACCGCGAAACGTGGCATGATCAAATACTCGTAAATCAAATATTAAATGCCGACCACGTAAGAGGTCGGAGAAATCAACATACGTGCATCATATTATGTACGAACGTCGAGGAATCGAGAGAAGCACGTCAGGAAAGAACAATGTGGTGGTAAATTCTTCCTGCTTACCCCTTTGGGGAGACGGCGTGATGGAGAGTTGGTTAGGAAATTATGTATTATAATTAAAACACTGTTTTAACGATGGAACGAAATCTGAGATAACATAGTCGGTATACGTAATGGCGGGAGTTGTGTAGGCAGCGCAACATCAGGTTACATCATTTGATTCCCGGGCATTACTTGACTTAATTACGCATCTGACTCCGTAAGAAAAACATTCCCAAACTTTGGTACAAACAAAGTTCTGGTGGGGGAATCTTCCCTCTGGGGACCAAGTTTGCGAAACTTTCCCCTTTTGGCGCCGAAATTAATAAGGAAAAACTGTGCTCACATTCGCCCCCACCCCCGAGGGACGCTCGCTATATTATCTACAGTGCCTTCGCGTTTAAGGGTGGTTTCTAGTTAAAAGCTCCGCTTATTCGTGATAAAGCTACAAAGACAGTAATGTTGAAAAAGCTGTTTATTATTTTGTTCGTAGTTTTTGTCTATTCGGTATTATGAGGAACTAAAATATATTACGCATGATCAAATCATTTCACTAAGAGGCTTGTGTTCCTTGTTTTCTTTCTCGTTCAGTTATTTTATTGGTTGAGGCTATTAGATAGACGAATAAAGTATTTACCTACATATTAAACAAGAAGTGTTGCCATCATCAGAAGATTAAAGATTGCGATCGCATCTCAAAACACATGGAAAGAACGACATATGATCAGTATATTTACCGCTGATGATGCGTAATTTGCTACACTTGAAAACCAAATATGTAGTCCGGAGACCAGACATAAATTTTATGAGTCTAGACTCTAGAGTTAATACGTGAAGGGAGTAAATAATAAAATTTGGACAGAAACATTTGGCCAAATATCTGACTAACTAACCAAATTACACTTTTCGTGGAAGGGTAAATATAAAAGAAACAATACTACACTTTTTTATCCATAATTGTCAATAATTATCTGCAATGATTCACTCTATATTAAATCAAAAAATACAAATTGAAACCCTCGGTTTTACACAAGTTTTATTATATTTAATGTGAATGATATGTTTTGCCTAGACAATTGATAATGCTGGTAAAACATATCATTCATTTAAAATAAAACTTTTATATAATAAAACTTATAAAAAACAGACGTTCTCATACGTATTAATTAAGTTATTGATTAATTTGTTATAAGTTATGAATTTTCACCTTACAATTAATGTCCTTTTCGCACAGCTTGAATGCAACAACTGTAAATTCTTCTGACATCATAAATTTGTCATACGCGTTCAAACCATTTAAATAAGTTTTTCTTATGAACGTCCTTATCAAAATTATATTTTTTCTTTATTTTATTTTCAGATATTTTATTAAACATCATCTTTCACTACGCAGAGATCTCTTTTAATATTTTACGTACATTTTTTAATAGCTTAGATCACTTAATTTTATTCAAAACATTTTTATAAGATACAGTTCATTTAACAATGTAAAACTCAATAAATATTTAATTTAGATGAAAACGTCGATTTGTATAGGTTTTATAACATTTTAAAGAAGCAATGTGTCTCACCTGGCTAAGTATAATCAAATTTAATAATGTTTTTATTTTTTATTCCATGTGGTAATCTCCAAGCAATGGAAAATATGTCACAAATTACAATACTTGTTCTGTTAATTTTTACATTTAAATGTAAAATCAAGATAAACATTTCTACGTTTTTTAAACTAAAAAAAATATATAAAATTATGAAATTGTAAATGAAGTTTAATCGATTTTTACTAAAAAAAAAACGTGATTATTTTGAAAGTGAGAGATTTACCAATATCCTTCGAAATTTAATTATATTAAAATGGAGCCTGTTAATCCATCCTCATTGCAAGATATTAAAAAAAATCCAAAGCGTCCAACTCTAAACTCATCGATCATGAGACAAAGTGCGCTTTTATTGGCAAGTATAAAATCAGTCTGAATGGAAGTATCGTGCTCTCGACCAGCCATTAGGGAACATTTCACTTAAAAGGTACCGCTCGCGCCGGGGGTGGGAGAGTTAAGGGTGCGATGGACGCCGATAAATGTTGTCATTACAGGAACAAGTTCCACTAATGGCGGATCTATCCAGGAACAGTGGCGTTAAGATTCTATTAGGGGCAATTACTGAGTTTTGATTCCCCGAGGGAGAAAAACCTCGAGTCGTGGAATGGATTGCGAACGCCGATTAACGTAGCTTTATATTCATTCCAATACCTCCTCCAGGATGTATTTCGCAGGGCAAGTCATAACATATTAGATACTGTGGCTCAATGATTTAGACGTTTAATATTACTTTGAATCATTCATCATCAATTAATATTACAGAATATAAATTAAAATATCCGTTTTCAAGAAGTTCAATTATGCTTGCCGTTTTTAGGCACTATCAAATATTTCTCATTCGTAAAGCATTATCTTTGTCTTATTGTAGTTCTTGCTTATACAGGATATCAAATTTCTTCCCATTATAACAGCTTTCTCTCCATCTCTTTGTTGGTCGTCATGGTGGTCGATATCCCTCTGGAGTATCGTGCATCTTAGAAATATTAGTTGAATCCATCCTCTCGATATGATCCTTCAAGAATCGTCTCTTTATCATAAGGCATTATCAACTGTATAAATATTTTGATTTATTAAATTTTTAATCAGCTTGAATGAATTTAGAAAAAACAAAATAGATAAATCACTTTGTATTTAACCACAGTATGGTTATTATATTTGATGCCAACTAGTTTCGCTTTGACCCGCTAGAGGGCACTAAAATAAATACTTGTTGTTATACTGCCCTGATGAAGCTTGGGTCCAAGCGAAACCGGTTGGCATCAAATATAATAACCATACCGTGGTAAATACAACGTTTTTTTTTTAAATTTCTAACCACAAAGTGTTAGACATTTAAACCAATATAGCTTGCAGAATAGGTACGTTGAAGTGGAATTGGGCCGGCCATACGGCGAGGATAATGGATGAGCGATGAACCAGACGCACTCTGGAGGAGGGACCAAGAACTAGCCACAGCAACCCGGGCAGACCACAAAAAACAGTCCGATGACATCAAAATAGTGGCGTGAGGTTTAAGGCACAGAGTGGTGAGGGATAGAGAGTTATGGAAGGCGGGATTGAGTCGATCACTGCACGACTAATGGCTGAAGATGATGATTTTCATAAGAGCTTTTGACCGCCTTTTTTATATTTTGTACACTTCTTGTTTTTATCAAGTTGTTGTTGTTAGAAAAGTTTAAGAAATTTAAATTATGTTGCTTCTAAATTTGTCATAACTTTGTATTTTGGATTATTAACAGTTAAGTTACATTAAAAAAAAACATTGTTCTTGAAGCTTAAAATTGTACACCGAAAAAGTAAAAGACTGTTAGTGTTGTAAAAGTACAATATAACTTAAATTCTATTCAAATGAATTTGGACTGTTTGCTTGGTATTTTGATTTGAAAGATGATTTATTCATATTTTTTTCTAGATTTTAATATTTTTCCGACTGTATCGGCTATATTTAACCGCCCTACATATTTGAACGTCGTGATACGTTCACTGTGACTGTACCATTCTACGCTATCCCGTATCACGTACGCGCTTGAGAAAAAGTAATGTACCTTAAATGTACAAACTGTTAGGGATACGCGCGTGTGCCAACAACTCTCGAGTACAAGTCTTCATAAATATGATAGTTTCACAAGGGGCAGGCGAAGTGTGCGGCCGAGTATTTGACGTTTCGTAATTTAAAAAAATAAAATTAATATATAATTAAATTTCATTAATAAAAAACCTGCCTTTTTTGCACGTTTCTCGGAAAATAACCCAAAGGTAGGGCGGTTAAAATCGCCGCCGGTACGCCACAGGGTCCAAGACGACTCCAGTTTATGTGACGGGGTGAAGGCACCTGTCTCCACTAGCATCCACCATCCCTCAGTCACGCCATCCAGCCGTTAGAGGGCGCAGTTGGGCGGACAGAATGTAAAAAGGCGACTTGAATTTGGGACAGGTGATTGTGGAAATGTTCCCAGCGATTAAGGACTTATTTAAGTTCCATTAAAAACAGAAAAAGAGCCGTGTTTTTGTTTTATTCGATTGAAGCAGGTTTTTATAGCCTAAAAATACATCGTAACTGCCCGTTAAGTCTTAAAATAGTATTTATATAAAGAACGAAGTCATTTAGTTCACGAAAGAGTATAAGAGTTGTATAACGTGTCAGTCTTGCATATTCTGGGCTTATTTATGGTAATATATTTTGAATAAATATCGAAATAAACTTCTCAAATTATTTTAAGATTATGATATTAAGTGATTTTCTTAAAGGAAGATCCTAAGGAATATTTTTAGACCCACGCTAGAAAATTAAAAAAAAACATGAGCTATAATACAAGCACTAATTAACCAGGAAACAAAGGTAAGATTTTGTAAATCTCAACGCCTACTGTGGACTGGTCATGTGATAGGATTGCTAGAGAGCAGAGGATTGAGGATTGTGTCCAAGTGGGTCGCCAAGCCAAAGAAAAAAGTAGACCAAGAGGCAGAAATAGAAAAAGATGGGCGGACTTTATTGAAAAGGATTGGGAGAAACTGGAAAGACCTGGAGAATAAAGAGGGATGGTCAAGGATATGAAGCAGTTGAGAAGACCATATCACCACTCATTCATGAAGAAGTATTTTTATTAAAAATTTGGCTTGCACTTGATTATATTTGAAACCAGAAATAATTGAAGACCGAGGAAAACGGGGCACGATCAAATTAATAAAATATTGAATTAAATAAAACACTTTGTATAAAACCGCTTTATTTTTGAGTAAGGAACGTCAACCGGTTTCACTCTGTAATGAGCTTCATCAGGGATATACACATATTGATGAAGCTCGTTACAGATTGGCGTTACGTATTGGCTTCTCACCAAAGTTCAAATATTGAATGTCGATCGGATTCAAGAGAAGAATGTCAGAAAAGGACAGTGTGGCAGCCCATTATTTCCGCCTACCCCTTCAAGGAGGCGGCATGATGGTTGGTTAGTTATAATATTTGAAATATTTGTGAAAATCGTAATCGAAGTCTTCTTTAAAAAAATTACACTTAAGATGGATGGCAATCATCTTAAGCACAATGTTTTAAAACTGAATAAATTGCTGTAAAATGTGTATATTAATATTCTTTAAACATTTTTGTTTTATCTGTTGCCTGATCGATGGTTCAACACTCCATATAAATGAACGCATTCAAAAAGTAGATTTTATATATTAATTTCTATTATATTATTTATTGTTCCTTGAACAATAACGTGAAACTCCATATTAAATAATTAATATGAATGAAAGAATCTGTCTTCTAGGAGTTTTAACATATTAAATTTTTAAGTGGAATAACACGTTTCGCCCTTCTAAGGCACAAATGTTTCAAATGTGGACGTTTTCATTTGTATTAATTATCCGTTATATTATATATTTTGTAAACTTTATCCGCTGTCAGGTTTTGGTATAATGTCTTAGTAATGCGTAACACGTTGAAATAACAAAGAACGAGTTATTAAAATTACGAATAAAAAAAGATTTGATATAATCACAAATCGAAAATAGTAATTGCGTATGTTCATTCCTCTTATCTTCTCCTCTGATATAAATTATTTCATCTGCCACGGTAAAAAATTAACATGCTGATAGTAATGCAAAAGGTTAAAATAATTTTATATATTACTGCATAACATCGGAGATAGTTGTATTTGTGGACCATTTTACTAACTGCCAACAGATTAAAATGGTCGTTGGTTTACACTCGATAAAATAATGAATTAATATTTAAATAATTAGCATTGCTTCCTTCAAGGACTTGAAATTATAATATGGATGGAAAAAATGGAAATTATTGAGTAATTGATGATGCCAACTTACCGCTATCATTACTAGACATTATTCCCAAGTAGAATATATATTTTGGAAAGTTGCCTCACCTGTAACAAAAGAAACACACATATTAGATTATTGATAATGTTGTTTATAATTCTAAATCAATATTTTAATTTTCTTAATCAATATTTTATTTTAGTTGTATTACTTATATGGAAATACAAGTTAAATGTATTGACTTCAATTTAAAAAACGAGGATTCGTTGACATCGCCTTGCTAGGGCATTATCAAACGCCCTAGCGAAAGACGATACATGTCACTCCCATAAACATAGTAAAACTTTTAGAATACTGAGGTTTTCATTTTTATTAAATATTAAGTTTTTTATTTTTGTTCAAGAAACCACTTATCCTTCATTGTTTACCCAGAGGGGGTGACATAGAAAACAGAACGCTCCGCTGTAATATTCAGACGAGTATTTTCTATTATCATACGACGTATACAAGTAATTTTTTTCGACGTTGAATATGGTGGCATTCACAATTAATTTAAGTGTTTGAAAGTAAATTAATAATATGGTCATGCTGTGATTTCCGCGAAATGAGACGGTAAGATATATCTATGGTATTTAAAACATAGTGTGGTGGGAAAGAAGCAGAAAGCACAGCAGCAAGAGATTACGTCATTATCCCAGGTAGGTCATAAACCCTGTTACAAACAGGTCATCCGACCTAGCCCAAGATAAAAGGAAGAAGAAGAATCATATTTTCATCATATATATTTGTATTAATATATTCCGTTCTTTTATTAATCTTTAGCTTCGGGTGAGTGGCATTGAAATAAGTTTTTTTCTAAAATGAATGTGTTCTTCTTGTAATTATCCTGGCGTTACCGTCATAAGATCGGTTCTCATCGCATTTGACAGGGTCTTCGACCTTCCGAGGTAGCTCCATCGAAAAACACCTATGGTCATAAATCATGCTCTATCTGCCATTTCCTTTTTAGGTAATATAATAGATGATATGTGAATGGAACAATGTATTTGCTTCATTTCTAAGACGTTTTTAAGGTTATTTATAAAAATATTAGAACTCATCGAGCCGTCTCCTGGAGGGTACGCAGAGGTCGCCACATTGTTTTATTCTGATAAATATATTGTATTTTTCAAGATTCTTCAACATGTAACAGGATATTAATCTTGCATGTTGATTTATCCAAAACTTCACAACCTAGATCTTTCGCAATTTGCATTCCATTTACACGATTGAAGAATGTTTTTCGTATTTTCAAAATCCCATGATTCTGGAAGAATCGGTACAACTTAAATTTTTTTTTTACATGGATACAATATAATTTATGTCATTTTCATTACAACCCATATAACATTTTTTTATTGGACTATGACACTTAGAATCACAATATTTTCTAGTCAAATGATTTTATTTTATAGTACTAGTAATTATCCATCCTTATTCTTCTTTTGCCAATTCCAAAGCTCCATGCTTCACTCTCTTCCTCACGAATACACGTCAATAGTTAAATTTTTTGTATCTTCTTGCTAGGATTTATTTTTACAAAATTTTTGTTTGATTTAATTTTTTTTTAACTTAATGATTTAAGCCAAATATTTATTTATTGATTTTTTTTTGTTTATTATAACATATTCTTCATCACCGAGTGGATTCAATATATGTTACGTTTATGAAACGTGGGACTTATAATATGCTTGTATTATGCAAAACCCAAATGTTATCTAGAAGTTTAAAATGTCTATCCTTATAGAAATTGCAATACAACGCCATATTAATTGAACAAGTCTCCAGGTTCTGACAGCTGCTCGTAAAGGGGCGGGGGTGAATGCGAGAAGGAGAGAAGGAGAGAGAGGGAGGGGCCTGATAATTGTATTATCTAACAATATTAATTAAAGTATTAATATAACGAAGTTCAGCACTGAGACGATTTAATCTGGGAAGATGGAGCCGGTTATTAGATGAAACGAGATAAGATCCGAGCTTCTGCATACACACAGGCGGCAGGTGGCGATTCGGAGAAAACTAATCACAAACGGCTTATATCAAGATAAATAGTTTTCGGGGAAAATATACGTTTATACAAAAACACTTTTGTTAACATATCTTATTTTTTTTGTAGAATTCTACGTTTCATAAGAAAATATTATAATATTGAAATATAAGAAAATTATATTCGAAAAAACAAATACTTTTTTGAAAACATTCGTAGATTATTTTTAATTTCAATTGAATTCATAAAACTGATTATATAATTCAATCATATTCTTCACATAATATTTGGTTTACAACAAATATAAATAATATAAACGTATTTTTTATATTTTATATTAACCACTTTACTGAGGATACAAATGTCTTTATTGTAATAAATAGGAGTTTTAAATTGAAATATTTTCTATTTTCATTAAATATTACTACAGAATATATTAATAATTGGGTAAAAGTATTTAAAAAAAATCCATCATTTTTGAGAATATCGAAAAATTATTTTTTTAAACGACATGTGGCAAACCGCCTAAGACGACATTCTCATGTCAAGAAGGGAATAGAAAAATAAAATATTATTTCACAAAAATATAATTTAAAATCTGCCTATTCTAATTTTGTTTTGATATATTTAAAAAAACTTCCGATTACTCAAATTTGTCTTACTGAAATTCGATTCTTGAATAGAAATCAAAACAAAAACAAAAATAATGACATTTACTAATTATACATACTAACTAACTAAACATCACGCCAGTTCCCCTGAAGGGTAGGCAAAGGGGATGGACCACGATACTGCTCTGTTCTGACATACCTCTTTTGCTTCCCTTATATTCATACTACTTGTATAAAACATTTTAATCCTTCTATTTTCGTCCATTCGTTCTAGTATATGTTATAACCATCTCAATAATTGTTTATTTTTATTTTACTTACGATGCAATTATCTGCCTTATATTTCTTCTTTATTTCTTTATTTGATATTCTGTCAAATATCGTTTTCCCGCACACAATGATAGGTTTACATTTTTATTGATTATTAAACAATATTAGGTGGTATGAATTCTGGTGTATATTGAAATGGGCGGAGAGAAATTAGTGCTGAACGTCCCTGAGCATTATAATCCGGTGTGAAAGATTCCATATTGTATTATTTGTAAAATATGATTATCTTGATGTATAAGTCACTAATGCCTCGAGACTTACACTCCACTTGAAATTTAGAGCCGAGCTGAATAATATTATTATCAGAACTTGCTCCCTTCCATTGATCCGTGCTTAAACTGAGGCGATATAATGACTCCGACTTATAAACCCCAGTGGAGCAGTTCCCTCGTTGTGTTATTGTGTTCATATTTCTAAAATAATGAGTTATTTTAGAAATATGAACATTATGGATATAAATTACTATATATAAACTATTGGATATAAATTAAAACAAAATAAAAATGAATTTATACGATACGAAAGTCATAGAAAATGTTTTAATTTGTTCTATGCTATATTAATTTGTTTGAATAAAGCCGACCACTTAAAATTTGTGTATGGTATTAAAATAATATCAATAAAAAGATAACCCTAAATTTAAATTAAATAACATACTAATAAAGCATCAGAGGAACACTGTTTGGGACAATACATAAGCATATGCTAGTAGAAAGCAATGTCAGGATTTACAAAACATGCATCAGGCACATAATGACTTGTCGAATAGATTGCAAGAGCAGACACGTTCAGCATAGAAGATCTCCTTAGAATAGACGAAATTAAAGCATTGTGACCTATCGTGCGTAGAACTTGGCTGCCATATTCCCTCCTCTATATAACGGAGAAGAAAATGAGAAAAAGAAGATGGACTATTAGTTCTCCAAGCTTTGTAAATATGTCAAAATTCTTTAAATGTATTAATACCATCATTTAATACCATCAAATTTAATACTATGAAAAGTTCGCGATTCATTTAAATGTTCAAAGAAATATTTTTATATGAGAACACTGTTCCAAATAAGAAAGCGTTCTATATTTAAAATCTTATAAACGGTCCTAATCAATTATGTTACTGGCACGCCATTTTATTTGTCGTGCCAGAAATAAGTTTACATTATAATCTGGAACTAATGCAGCCGGTAAAGGGACGCTCTTTTCCGAAGGAAAATTAAACTTTTCCTGTTTCCTTAGTATATTTCCGTAATTATAAAACATATTATACATCCTGCCCATTTGCACTAGATGATGCCTTAGCAAGGAGAAACATGTCATTCCGACAACAATACAGATCTAATTATTTTTGAGCTTTTTAAGCTCGTACTCCATAAAATTATGACGAAACAATTTTGAGAAAGAAGCCGACCGAAGAAATCAGTTGGGTTGAGCGCCCTTTGGAAAATTACGTCATGTTCTCACTTCCAGAATACCACAATGCCTCAAGACTAAAGTCTTTAACCAGTGCGTCTTGCCAGTCATGCGCAACGGAGCCGAGACGTGGACAATGACAAAAGGTCTAGTCTACAGATTCAAGGTCTCCCAGCGCGCCATGGAAAAAGCCATGCTTGGAATAACCTTAAGGGACAAATTTAGAATCGACAACAAACCAAGGTGACTGAGGTGGCTCTGCGAATAGGCGAGCTGTAGTGACGGTGGGCTGGCCATATCTGTCAGAGAACCGACAGCCGATTGGGAAGACCAGTTCTGGAGTAGAGACCGCGTACATGATTCTGTAGAGTTGGACGTCCCCCTGCCCGCTGGACCGACGATCTGAAGAGGATTGCTAGACATAGATGGATGGGAACGGCAATGGATAGGCGGCAGTGGCGTGCTTTGGGAGAGGCCTTAGTTCAGCAGTGGATAACAGACGGCTGATGATGAAGCTCGTTCTCACGAGCAATGGGCATTATAATCTTGCTAACATTCCTCTGATAGGAAAGCGTGTTTAGTATGTCTATATGTGGGTCCCTATTGATGAATGTATCTCTAACTACGGAATAAATGTGATTAATTGCCATTAAAGCATTTAATTCCGAATAAACGCTCGGATTAGTTTTATTAAGTGAACCTCCAGTAGGCTATCCGGAGATCTAATCGTTTCACGAAAATAGTTCAAAGAAAACTTCGAAACGCTTTAGACGATAATTTATGCTTTTTCAATGAAAGTACAATATAAATGGCTCATTATATTTTTCACCCGTTTTCAAATAACGAAAGCTTAAACAATTAAAGTTTTTTAATTTAACATTATTTTTCAAAGTAAAGTTAAAGCGCAATGTTCATATGTTTATAATAACAGAATCTTATGCATAGCTTAAGCACTACTTTAAATCTTTTAACCTTATAGTATGAGAAAATAAATATCTGCAATGAGAAATTGACTCGCTTATTAGGGATATTCAAATGCATTATGAGTAAAACTAAAAAAAGGATCCGTGGGATAATTTGGACATATACAATACAACGAATGGATTATTATAGAAAAGAAAAGTTAAAAAATTGTATACTATGTGAGTAGAAACAGAAGTTGCGAATGACCAAGGAAATCATGGCATGGCCAAATGAATTGATTATTAAAATATAGCTTCATTTGAAGTCCGAAAATCGAGGAGAATGCGTGTTACGATATTTGAAAGTAGAGAAATCTCACGAGGTACTTTAGGACAAAACAGTATCGTCAAAGTCTATCTTCTCTGCCTCCCAGAGAAACGGCGTATGGTCAGTTACATGATTTAAATGATTTTACAGAAATCTCTTGATGAGAGCTCATTATAACTAATAATTAAATTAATCAAATGATTGAAATATTTTGATGGAAGTTCATTTTAAATAATGATTAAATAAAACGATGTTTTTAAACTACGTCCACTTTTGTCTTTATTTTGACGATGACCGGTTTCGCCAGGCTCACTGGCATCAACAGACTGGTCCATTCAAAGACTAGTCTGTCGATGCCAGTGAGCCAGAAGAAATGAAAACAAAAGTGGAAGTTGTTCTTCATAAACCTCGTTGTATTTGATAATTCTTTAAAGTATATTTATTTCACAAAGTCAAATCACAATCAAATTAATATTTATTGTAGGGTACCATACAGTGATTGTTAATACAAATGCAAATGAACAAACTTACAGTTAAATAAAGGCATAGAAGAGTACCCGCCGCTTACCCGAAGCTGTGATAGGACGCAGCGGCGCCCCTTCATCAGCTTCGTTCAAACAATCTCTAGATCTCTAGGCCCGAACCCCATCCACGCAGGACTTACATTAGCTGGAGAATGCACCATTCCAGAAAAAAAAGCAAAAGGCAAAAAGGGTATATAGGCCACATTTAATCTTGTTTAATTTTAATCCACTTCTATGTCCCAATCTCACAAAACAAAGCAAAAAATCAAAAAAAAAAAAAAAACAGAAATCAAGATATGAAACCTTGTTAAATTGTGATAACTATGGAAAATGCATTATTTTAACTTCAATTTCAATTTCAATTTATTTTTTAAATCATAAACATTACAGTATATAACCAAAGCGCTTATGACTATACAGGTAGGATACAAAAACAACAAAAAAACTATTTTAAACAGTAAATACAATTATGAAATTTAAAAATAGACAAAAACACAAAAATAACACGAGGTAATTAAAAAATAAAGACCAAATAAGTAATAAGAAACAATAAGAAGAACAACACATTATTTAAGAGATAAATGTTTTTTGAGGGTAGCCTCACTATCGTGGAAGATGTCCACATCCGAAGAGATGCGGTTTAGAAGGATTATTGCCCTGCCCACGGGCATAACCTTAGGTAAATTGGTTCTACACAGTGGCAGGTAAAATAATCTATGTTGCTTTTGTCGCAAATAATATGATTCATGTTATAAATACGAGTACAACCGTGTTTGCGTTACAACGCTAATTGGTGTTTAGTAGTTGTAATGAAACAACTTAGATTAAAGTAAAATTTTCCTTTTGATTAATGCATTTTAAAATTGTTGTTCAAGTTTGTATTAATCACCTCCTTGAAATGTATTACAGCAGCACTCTGACTCTCACGAATGCCGTGAGTTACGTATACAGCGGCGTGTACTCCGCTAGAGCGTGGGTGAGGACAGCTTAGCCGCTCTTTGTTGCACAAATCGCCCTGAAACACGACACCCTCGCGCCATGGATACCACACCGGACTTGCCATACTTCTTACGAGCTCAACAAGTATTTATTTCTCAGCGCTTGAGTTTGACGCTGTTTTAAACGTAACATATTTTTGTTTTTTTGAATGTATACAAATACTTGTAGACAAATACTAGATTTTACCCATTGCGGGTTAATCATTTAAGGATTAATTGTATCTCCATAGAGACGAGAAACTGCGAGTGACCCAAAGAGCCATGGAAAGAGCCGTGTTAGGAATAAGCCTAAGATACAGAGTCAGAAACGATACGGCGAGAGAAAAAACAAAGGTCACTGACATCATCCACCGGGTGGCGACTCTAAAATGGCAATGGGCGGGTCACGTAGCCAGAAGCTAAGATGAAAAATTGACAAGAAGACTGCTGACTTTAGAGACCGTGGACGGCGAAGAGAAGCGCAGGGCGACCGCAAATACGGTGGAAAGATGATCTAAGCAGACACGTCGGAATAATCTGGATGCAGTCTGCACAGGACAGAATGACATGGAAGCAAATGGAGGAGGCCTTTGTCCAGGAGTGGACGGGAATAGGCTGAGGGAGAAGAAGAAGGAAGAAGAGACGAAGACGGAAATTATTTTTGAAACAGAATATGGTGGTAGAGGCGTTTACAGAACTAATAACCTGTCATTGGTTAGGTTAAGCGATCGCTTTATATAATACAATATTCTTCATTCCGCCCTTCTTACGACCACCACGTCAGACAATTATTTTTTGAAAGATGTATCTATGCTACTATGTTGAGGAACATTTCACATATTTAAGTTCAATTTACACTAGCGCCATCTATTAAGATTATATGTAGGCATTAAGCAGAAAAACTTTATTGATGCAATGTGAAAGGCTATCAACTAAATTTTTACACATTCCTAGAAAACGCCTGCAGAAAACTCTCCAATTTTTATGCTATATATTGGATCAGTATTTATACAACATTTTTGTTTTTTTAATTAATATTTTTTAATGGATTTTACCCATTACGGGTTAATCATTTAAGAATTAATTGTATCTCAATAGAGACGAAGATGAACATTATTTTGGAAACAGAATATGGTGGTCGAGGCGTTTACAGGACTTATGACCTGTCATTGGTTGGGTTAAGCGATCGCTCTATGTAACATATTTGATCAATAACTATTCAAAACTGGAGCAAGTTACCAAATTTATTTATCAAGTCAAATCAAATAAGTTTTTTTTATCTCAACAGACATTACAAACAATATTATTGTTTAAGGCATCTACTGAGTACAGGTAAAATATAATATATACAATTTAATAGCAGGAACGCAAGAGATATGGTTCGACATTAGGAAAACATACTCACAAAGTCAAAAGTATCTGTCTTCTAAACGTACTTTCACTTATATGAAAAATATCGATCTCTGAGGAGATCGCCTTCAGCAGACTAATTGCTCTTTAAACCGGTATTACCTGAGGCAGGTTGGTTCTGACGGCCGATAGGTAAAACAATCAATCCTGTCACTGTCGGAGATATCTATCAGGGATAAAAATAACAATATCCTGCACGAAATTAATCTGAAGAAATGGATTATGAGATGCCCATCATTTTCAAGCCGCAGCTTTTGAGAATGTTGATCTTCAACATTCTCAAAAGAAATGCCTTGAGATAGAGCCACGGATAGCTACCATATTCCCTCATGTAAAGATACCTCAAATTGCGTTGTATAGTACTCTGAGCACATTGGGACCTCTGAAAACTCTTTCGGTCCGAACGATGAAACCTAACATCCTCAGTGCAACGTCACAAACCCTTTCGATTTGTGCGCGAAAAGTCAGCCTACTCTCATAGATAATCCCCAGATCTCTAATCGTAGAAACATTTGTTAGTAACTGGTTATTCATCGTGTATATATGATACACAGTTCTTAATGCTCTTGTAAAAGATAGCACAAAGCACTTAGAGACATTATTTGGGAAGCATGTTGACAATAGATTTAAAAGTAGAGAAAGACATAAAAAAAAGGGTCGGTGCTGTGAACAAAATAAATGGCGCTCACGAAGTCATCACTGCAAATATGTATAAATATCCACTGAAGCAAAGATGAAAGTACATAATAGAGTTCTAGTACAAACCCATATGTATGGAAGTGAAACTTGGAGCTGGCATAAGAAGGATAAAAATAGGATAAATACCGTAGAAAAGAGATCCATTTGTTCTTTCTTCAAACAATAATATTATTAAAGATTTTGTCTAAAGTTATGAAAACGTAGTATTCCGCTTTATCATTAAAGCAATTTCTTAAGTAATATATAATGAGATCGGTGTGTAAAGATGAATGCAATTGTAAATGTATTTTCACGCTATAAAATAGTCTAAGAAAACGCTTGTCTTAAATAAGTATTGTTGTCGCAGAAATTAGATTTATATCCATCAATATAATGAATCAGTTATTCGTTTAAAGGTTAATCATTCTGTTTTATCGAAAGGACGCAGTAGAGTGGATTTAATTTCAATGTCAGAAGTTAATTTAAGCTATCGGAGTGCGTGAAGTGAAGTGAATGGAGTTGAGATAAGGGACTTGTGAAGGAATTCTGTCTACTCCCGAATCATTTATTAAAAAATCAATAAATCAGATTTGTACTGTCGTAATAGTCAATATATTGACAGTTGAGTTGACTTTGGCAAGCTAAATTAACAACGTACTAAAAGTTGACATTGCAATTAAAATTCTATCCCATAATTTTAGATGGCAGTGCACATTGCTATTCTTTTACTGGTCATATCATACATGAAAATAAAAAATAAAACCACGAAAATATGATTAAATAAATGAAAATTAGATTTCTTTAAAAAGCTAATACGAGTACAATGCAAATGAAAGCATTGTGATTAAATATAAAGAGAGATTCATTTTGAGGGTGTTGTACACATGGAAACAATTAATTATGAAAGACTTGTGAATAAATAAATAAGGCTACGATGGGGTATGTTTTGCTGGAAAATATGCCTCTACAAAATGTCGTAAGGCGCCATGTTGCATTTACAGCAACAATACTATTATCAAGTCCACGAGAGGTCTTTTTAAAGACCCCGCGAACCCGGGGCAATGTGGCACATATTACTTAGTGCCATAGCAGATAGAGAGAAGACAAATGGCGAGCTTCCAGCGCCATAAAACTGGATACACCCAGCTAAGGGAAGGTAACCCCGACAGAAAATCCTCCAGAGAAGGCAAAGGGATACCACTCTGGATATTTTTCCCCAGGTCATCACTATGGGTGATAGTCAACGTTGGAAGACCTGACAGGACACAGAAAGAAGAAGAATAAGAAGTGAATAAATGCGACGTAATTAAAGTGAATGGGGTAAAAAATAGAATTAAACCAAGGAAAACGTGGCTAGATCAAATCAATCACATTTTCATTGCCGGCCAGGTTAATTGACGAAGAAATCGAGATATCTGCATAAGACAATGAATGAATGTTGAGAAATTGAGAAATGCATTATGAATGGCAGTCAATCCTACCTATCTACTCATTATGTATGGAGTTATCCGTGGCTCTATCCCACGGCATTTCTTTTGGGAATACTCGGAATTAATTCTTCACAGCTTCGAAGAGATGGGCATCTCATTACCCATTTCTTTAAATTAATCAGGGGATATTTCGAGAACTCGGCCGTGCTAGACGGTGTCGGTCTTTTTGTCCCTGATAGATTTCTTCGACAGCGATAGCACAGATTGTCTTACCTACCGGCCACTAACCTCTGGTGACACCGGTGGGAAGAACAATCAGTCTACTTACACAGAACGCAGTCTTTTCAGAGATCGACGTCTTTCATATTAGTGAAGGTATTTTCAGGGGACAAATACTTTTGACTTTAGAAAGAATCTTGTCTTCCTAATGTCGAACCATCTCTAATGCGTTTTTGGTATTATGTTGTATTTTTATAATATTTTACATGTACTCAATAGATGCCTTCAACACTTTGCTGTTTGTAATGTCTTTTGAGTTAATAAACTGATTTGATTTGAAAAACGGTCTGATTATGTTTTAAGATTAAATTTTTTTTAAATAAAAGAAATATCCTGAAGACAATCATCTTCTTTAGTCAATTCTCGAAAGGTTACAGATAAGAGATAAATAAACCATTATGTTTTTATGTAAATGTACAATTCAAATCGAATGCGTTTTCTGGGTGATTTTTTTAAGCTTCGATCCTAGGAATAGGTTTGAAGTGAAGTGAAATATTTTTCTTTGATCTTGGGATGCTTCTAGGGCTTTTAATGTGGTAGTTTTCAGTTGTTGTTTTTTTTCAAATTTGTATTCAGCGGGTTATTTGAACTAAATTATTTTACATAGCTTTTTAGCTATTGATTCTCATGACTGTATTTATGACCGTATCGCCATTTTATTGTTACGTCAATTAATTAAGAGTAAATGGTGCACTTAAAGTTGTCATTACAAACAAAAGCCTATCTAAAAAAGCTAAGATGGCAGTGCATAATGGTGTTCTTGTGCCGACCCGTATGTATGGAAGTAAAGCATGGAACTGGCAAAAGAAAGTAGATCTCTAATACGAATGTGTGGCAAATCTGTAAATGATATAGTGTCAAATGTAAGTATAAGAAGTGAATGTGGTGCGAATGAAAGTGTTGTGAACAAAATAATGAAAGGGTCATTAAGATAGTTTGAACACATGGAAAGAATGAGTGAAGGCAGAATGGTAAAGAAGGTATATGTAAACAACGTGAATGGAGCTAGAAATAAAGGAAGGCCGAGGAAAACGTGGTACTATCAAATCAATCAAATATAAAATGTCGGTCACGTGAGAAGTCGGAGAAATCGACGTGCGTGTATGACAATATGAATGAATGTAGAGGAAGCGAGAGAAGTATGTCAGGAGAGAAAAGTGTGGCGTTCCATTCTTTCTGCCCACCCCTCCGGGGAGACGACGTGATGGTTAGTTAGTAAGTTAGTTAGTTAGTTAGTTAGTGAATTAACCAGACCAAACACAGTATGACTTTTTCCGTACTCTCATCGCCAGAATCAAATCTGGGGTCTTTGATGTGGCAGTCATAGCTGTTGCCTCTCTGACTTTGTCATGAAGGCCTTTTGTGAAATGTATAGAACATGAATAATGCAGAGGAAGTAAAGTGTTGATGTGGTAAAGTGTGCATTTATATAACGAAACCGTATTTTGTGGCGAAGATATAAACATCGGAAGAGCGGTAAAGGGAATTGAAGAGTGTCGAGAGGAACGCATAAATAAATCGTAAACCCGGCCCTGGTCACGCCGCCGCGGGACAGAGCCCATTTCGGTCGCGGTCGGTCCGCCCCACCCTTCCCTACCCTTCCTGCCCTTCCCTACCCTGCTGTGCTTAACGCGCGGTCAGGAGAGTGCCCACCGCTGATATTTCACGTATCCATTGCATTTGATCGGACATAGAGACGCTTTAACTTATGTAAACGTGATTGAGTAGTTGATCTGAGGGAGGCGCTGTCTCTGTCATTGTTACAGTTGTGAGTTCATCATGTTATTTCATTATGTGTTATTTACTATTGTATCTCAAACTCTTTGTTAATGATATTATATGTCGTTGATGTATTGGAAAGTAGTTGATATATTTAAATAAATAAATGAAATGAAATGGAAAATGAATGAAATTTGTCGTTTCTTGATCAATGATGTAAAACTCCATATTAAATAATTAAAAAATACGAATGAAACGTCTGTTTTATACAATATTTGTTTTTGTATAGCCCTGAATAAAGCACATTCGATGTCGGAATAATCGACGTGCGTGCATGGTACGATGTATGAATGTAGAGGAAGCCCGATATTATACTAGGAAAGAGATTGTGGTGATCCATCCTCTTTGCCTACCCCTCCACGAAAATGGCGTGATGTTTAGTTAGTTTCCGAATAAGCTCGCTACAGAGTAAAACCGTTTGGCCCAACTTACTCAAAATAAAGTGGTTAATACAAAGGAAAAAAAATTAATTTAATTTTTAAATATGTCAAACCACCAAGTAATGACTTCCTATCAAAGTTTAAGATTTATTACAGTTTATGGGAATGATATATTTCGTCTTTTTGATTGTGATTTCGGTGATTTTCTCTACATGTTCGAATATAGCGAAAATCAAGTGTGTTTTTGTTAATTTAAATATGTGTTAAGGGTGCAGAATACGCTAATTAAGTTAATTGATGTGGCATGCATTTGGTGCATGTTCTGACAAAGTGCCTTATACTTTCATGTTGCTTCAATCTAATGAATACATGTTGGTTAGCGGCATGTTCATTCAATTAGGCAACATGCAATCTCAATTCAGAACATTAGCGCAATATTTCATTTCTTCAGCCGTCTCGTGCAGTTATGATGCTTGCAGGAATAACCAGCCCTCCACACGCGAGCATTCTTGGCTCTCCTTCCCCCAACCTTTTCTACAAAGGAAAGTGAACGATGAGTGCAGTATAGTTCCCTCTTCTCTAATGATCATTGCGTGTCGAACTCCAGGAGCGCGGCTGGAGTAAACTGCACAAAGTCTAGACGGCTATATAGGAAATTGTTAACCTGAAAATTAAATTGAGATGTGATCTTTCATATGCGAATTATTATAATACTACCAAAAAATGTTTTCATTCATTAATGCGAATGAAATCGTCTGTTTTCTAGAAGTATTATGATTATTTATGATAATAACATCAAATGATCATTTGATAATATACTCGTATAAGAAACGCGAAACATATCAATCTTAACTAACTAACTAACTAACTAACTAACTAACTAACCATCACGCCGTCTCCCCGAAGGGGTAGGCAGAAAGAATGGACTGCCACACTTATCTTTCCTGACATATTTCTCTCGATTCCTCAACATTCATACATCGTGTCATGCACGCGCGTCGATTTCTCTGAATCCTCACATGGCCGACATTCAATATTTGATTTATTTGATCGTGCCACGTTTTCCTTGATCTTCCTCTATTCCTGGTTCCATTTACATGGTTTACTTATAATTTTTTTACCATTCTTTCTTCATTCATTCTTTCCATATGTCCAAACCATCTTAATGATCCTTTCATTATTTTGTTCATAACACCATCATTCGCACCGTATTCAATTCTTATATTATCATTCGATACTCTATCATACACAGAGTATCCACACATTCGTCTAAGAGATCTCATTTCTACTGCATTTATTCTACTTTTATCCTTCTTTTGCCAGTTCTATGATTCGCTTCCATACATAATGGTCGGTAGAAGAACAGCATTGTGCACTGCCATATCAATTTTAATAATAATAAATCTTCAAGTTATTAATTGAAATTTCTTGGTAAAAATTCATTTTAAATAGTGAAACATTATTTTTCCAGACCAGACATGGACCAAAAGATGGCAGCAAGCTGCCGAAACCGATCGAACATAAACACAAGTGGAAGCACACTAAAAACATAATTATAAAGAAATTTTGGATATATTTTTTTGTTTTCATTATTTTTAATAAATTTTGTTTATTGTTTCTTGAACAATATGTAAAACTCCATATCAAATAATAAAAACGAATGCAAACGTCGGTTTCGTCGTGTTTCGCCTGTGTAAGGCATTGTCAAATCAGATGATATGATGTATATGTGAAATGTGTATAGCAACGGGAAACTACCATATTAAATTTAAAATTAATAAAAATTATTAGAACTGACAAAAATATTACTTTTTGCTTGGATTGAAACTAGCGCAGAAGATGATACGATAATGATAAATGAAAATACCTTAGACAAGTGAAATATGCTATTCCCATTATAATTTAACTTTATATAACAGACGTTTTCATTCGTATTGACTTTTTAATGTAAACTAATACATTATTAAGAATTAATTGTATCTCAATAGAGACGAATATGTAAATTATTTGGAAACAGAAGGCGTTTACAGGATGTATGACCTGTCATTGATTGGGTTAAGCGATCGCTTTATATAATACAACATTCTCCATTCGGCCTTTCTTACCAACACCACGTCTGACAAATATTTTTGAAAGTTGTATATATGTTACCATGTTGAGAAACATTTCACATATTATAGTTCAATCTACACTAGCACCATCTGTTGAGACTAGATGTAAGCATCAAACAGAAAATGTTTTATTAATGTAATTTGAAAGGTTAATAAAGCGATCGCTTAACCCAACCAATGACATCATAAGTTCTGTAAACGCCTCGACCACCATATTTTGTTTCCAAATAATTTACACCTTCGTCTCTATTGAGATTCAATTAATTCTTAATGATAAACATGATCAAAGAGTTACTTTATTACACTTATATATTTAACCTTATGTCAGTTGTTATATAATATTTGTGGTAGCATGTTATTGGCCTTGTTTTGTTGTCTCTATGTGTTTATACTCATATACTGTAATTGCTGTTTGTTACCCTCGAGAATAAAATAATAAAAAATAAAATAAAAATAAACCTTAATGGGTAAAATCCAGTATTTGTCTACAAGTATTTGAATACATTAAAAAAAATGTAATACAAAATTGTTCAAGAAACAATTGAAAATAACTTCTATTAGACCAGAACAAGAATGTCGGACATTATTGGAAGAGTGGCAGGGCTAAATGGCGTTGAACGGGCCATGCCGATCTACGTGCTGGCGTTTTATCCATACTCTAACTTTGATGGAGGGACGACATTAAAGAGACCAGCGATACGACATGGATGAGTGTTGCCCAGGATCGACAGACATGGAAGCAGATGGAGGGGGCCTACGTCCAGAAGTAGACGGATATAAATAGGCTGACGAAGATGATAAGAAAAGGAGAATTTCGAAATTTATTTTTTACAATATTGCGTAAAATAAGCAATTGAATGAACAATTCTTCCCTTTGATAAATAGTTGAATAGAATTATTAAATTCTTAAAATAACGAAAATATTATTTCGTCGTATTTATACAACTCCATAAAATCGTATCAATCTTAAACATCCGAACGAAACTTTTCATTCTTCGATTCGTTTTTCAATTTAATAAAAACACAAATTATTCCATGGCAAGAAGGGCGGGGGAGAGGGCGGCGCTGCTAATTGTAAATAAACATGCTCGATTCTAAAGGGCCGCCCGAACTCTGCAGATACTAATGAAATGTTTTTTGTGTCCAACTTTTATATCTGCATGTGCCTGAAAATACAATACCCAACTGTGAATAGTAATTCTGACACCGTCTAACCCCAATTTTGTTTAAAATATTTTTTTTAATTTAAGGGTACAATTGTAAAAAAAATAAATCGAACAAAACGCAAAAAGAACGAACAACTAAGTCCTAAGTGAGGTCAAAATAACACTAACTAGGGGAAGGACACGACATAGGAAATTGACTTCCGGGTGGGATTTTGTGGGGTTTTAGTATCGTCCATAGTCAAAATAAGAAAGTGCAATATCCAGTCAATTTTGAGAAAAATACATTTTGACTTTTTACCACTGCTAACATATAAGAAATTTCAGTTTTTTTTTTTAATAATTCCTTATTCTTTGCTCATATTTATATTTTGCTCATATACAACAAATTTATGATTTCCTAGCATATTTACCTTTCCTAGCATGCAATGTATCTATGTTTAGTATTTTTCAAATCAAATCAAATGAAATCAGTTTATTAACTCAAAAGACATTACAAACAGCAAAATGTTTAAGGCATCTATTGAGTACAGGTAAAATATTGTAAAAATACAACATAATACCAGGAACGCATTAGAGATGGTTCGACATTAGGAAGACAAGAAAGGTATAGCGAAAATATGAAATTGAAGATTTCAAACATAAGTAGTAAAATTTACAGAATTGAAGTCTTAAAAAATCAAGTTGCATGGCTATACAAATTGTTGTACAGCAAATAATGTATGACTTCCACACGGTAAATAAACCAAGCAGGTCGAGGGTTGATACAAAATGAAAAAATATGTTCCAGCAAATGAAAAAAGTATTTTTGAATATAATCAAACTTTAACTGTGAAAAGGCGGTCATAGGGGTGCATTTCATGTTGAAGTTGCGAGCGGTGTTCCGCGGGGACGTCGAGTGGGGCCGAAATTTACGAGCTTTCTGAAAGCTTTCAACATTCGGTGCTTTGTCCTGGAAATTCTGTTTAGCGAACCAAAAATCGGAACTCCCACAAGCTGACATTATCAATGGTGAACAATGGATTTTTAAAAACGTAAATAACGTATTGGCGATAAATAACTCAATGCTAACACCGCCGCACGGCGCGGGCGGGACTTGAAATATGTTTGTCAATTTCCGGATATGTTTATTCTCCACTGATTCTTCTGCCATTTTATATCCACAACAGCTCTGTTTGCGAATGTCTCGTAACTCATTCTGTAGAGGAACAAAAATGGGTATTTATTTTACAGAAATACTGGTCCGAAACAGGAATAAGTCATTTCTCAAAATATTTGGTTCATTTTTATACAAAGGGATTTTAATACTGAATTTTTAATTTTGAACATTTTTGAATAATCTACATATTGAACAAGTCAGAATCTTCTGATATCTTGGCATAGATCTGGTTGTAGGAGTTTAGGAAGAAATAACGTACAAGCCCAAGTCAACAAGGCAGCTGCAATCTCGGGTTCTCTAAAGGCCACTGTATAGAAAAACATTGACATAGCCTATTTATTGTTTCTAGAACAATGATGTAAAGCTCCATTTTAAATAAATAAAACTTCTAGAAAACTTACTTCATTCGTATTAATTGACATAGCCATTAAGAGTAAGATGATCTATAAAGCATACGCAAGTCTAAAAATAACATATGGCGTTAAAGCAATGGCAGACGTATTCAGGACCAAACAAGTTTGATTACGCAGAATCAATAAGCATTTGTTTGTTATATCTCATTTGTGTATAAGAAAAATAAATAAATAAAATGAAGACACCAAAGATGATAGCAGGCAAGAAACTGATGGATCAAGTCAGTAACACTAGAATAAGAGAGATATGTGAAGCTGGGGATATTATAAGATGGAGGTAGACGGTAGTAGAGGGACTGGTACGGTCATGTCCAAAGAATGGACACCACCAGACTCTCCTATGCGCTTGGAAGACCTAATAAAAGATGGAAGGACAGTTGGGAATTCACCTCACAGGAGGAGTTACCCTTTTTGGAATAGACATATACATATACATACAGCAAAGAAGAAGAAGAAAAAAAGATAACGAAATTAAATGTTTGAATTACTTTTTGATAACTTTGTATCACAACACTTTATTACACTTTTTTCAGACATGTTTCGGGACACAGAAGCCCCTTCTTCAGTGTGTATAAATTTTAACAGCTAAATGAGACAAAATCGTTAAAAAGAATTAATTTCCTTGTATAATGTCTGCATCAATCAAAATTATTTCCAATTTAATAACAAAAATTATAAACAGTCTGAAGGATTGCCCATGGGTGCACCCACAAGCCCATTATTTGCCGATATTTTTGTAAACAATTTAGAAAATAAAATTTTTAAATGTGATTCCAATTTAATTAAAAATGTTTTCATTTGGAAAAGATACGTAGACGATATTTTTTGTATTTGGACAGGCACGGATAGGCAGTTAACTTCTTTCCTCACCCTTATCAACTCCCTCCATGAACATATCAAATTCACATTAGAAATCGGACATAATAATAAACTTAACTTCCTAGATTTAACCTTAAATATAATAGACAACAAAATCAAATTTAACATATTTCGAAAACCCACGTATACAGATAATGTAATTCATAATATGTCCAATCATCCGAGGTCACATAAACATTCAGCTTTCCATGCCATGTTGACTCGTTTAATTAATATACCTCTTTCACTAGAAAATTATAATAAAGAACTAACTACAATAAAACATATTGCTAAAAATAATGGTTACAGTGATAATCTAATCGATAATATTTTAAATAAAAAAAACAAAAATAAGTTTACTAAAACAATTTTGTATACTCCACCTAACTATAATCAGAAAAATAATCAATGGCGTAGAATTTTATATATTAATAATCTAACAAATATAGTTTCTAAAGATCTTCCGTTAGACATTAGACCCGCGTTCTATACCAATAATAATCTAGGTAAATTGTTAATAAATAATAAAGACAAAGAAGACAAACTAATCCAATCGGGAGTATACAAACTTAAATGCGACGATTGCCCATCTTATTATATAGGAAAAACAACGCGCAACATTAATTTAAGAATGAAGGAACACATTAGGTGTCTCTCAAATAATAATTTTTCCGAATTCGCGAATCATCTCATAGAAAAAGATCACTCCTTCGATAAAAATAACGGCGTTGAAGTTTTGCATATCAGTAATAGAAAAGTAACATTAAACAACCTTGAAATCCTAGAAATAAAAAAGTCGATAAAAAATAAAGAAGAAATTATAAATAATCAAATTAATTTAACTTCCAGTCCGATACTAGATTTATTTCCCCTGTCCCATTATTCCGGCTAAAATATAATTAACACTATTTCTTGGAACCACCCCCACTCCTCCTTTACCATTTTAATTTTATTTAGTATATAAGTAACGATTTTGTCTCATTTAGCTGTTAAAATTTATACACACTGAAGAAGGGGCTTCTGTGTCCCGAAACATGTCTGAAAAAAGTGTAATAAAGTGTTGTGATACAAAGTTATCAAAAAGTAATTCAAATATGAATCCGCAACACAAAGTAATGGCGAATATAGAAGAAATTAAATGTTCTTTATAAGAAGGCATGATTTTTTTTAAATATTATTCAATAAAATCGTAAATAAATAAAATTAAATGTTTCCGATTCCTCACGTGACCGACATTTAACGTTTGATTGATTTAATCTTCTTCCATTTATAGATTCTATAGTAGTTTACAAAAATATTCTTCATCATTATTTTTGTGTCCAAACCATCTTAAATACCATTAATTTTTTTTTGTTTATAGCACTTTCATTCGCATTGCATTCATTTATTATATTTGTATTTGACGTATATTTATCTAAGAGATCTCATTTATTCTTCTCCTTCTTCTTTAATAGATCAAACGATCTGTGAAACAAGAATCATGTGTCCTGGGATGATGAGGTCTAGCTGTCCTTTCATCTCCATATGCCCGGAGGGGATTTCGTAAGCAACAATAAATACGAGTCTGTCACTATCCATTGTGGCTACATGGTCCCTCCAGTATCTTCTTCTGGATCTACTCCACCGAACGATATCCTTTATTTCGCAAGTTTTACTTATGTCTGCGTTACGGACACGATCTCGGAGAGTATTTCCAGTAATAAATCTTAGGAGCTTCATCTTAGATGTTCCTAGCAGACCGTTGATGCGTACAGTGTCTGCCCATATCTAATTTATACTGCATTTATTCTATTTTTATCCTTATTTTGCCAGTTATATGCTTCACTTACATACGAGTACTTAAGGGTAGACATATAAGAACCATACCATAAAGAACTTCACTGGCTTAAAAGTCCAGAAAGAATCCAGTATAAACTATGCTGGACACTCTTCATGCACTACATGGAATGGCACCAAGTTATATATCTGAACTCTGTATAACGGACAGCCTAAATACAAGAAAACCCACACTTCGCTCGGCGAACTCCTCGGCAATTGGAAGATTAGTTGAGCCGAAGCGTTGCCCCAGTACGAATTTCGGGGATCGAGCGTTCGCGGTAGCCGGTTCATCGGCTTGGAACAATCTCCCTTCACACCTCAGATGCTTAAATGATCCGACAGATTTCAGATCTAAACTGAAACCCCATATTTTTCATATTCCATACCCAATTTAAACATTTATATTTTGTTCTACTATACTTTCGAACCGATCGCGAAAATCAGATGTAGCGTTCACATTTAGATTTTTAGATTTAAAACATGGCAGTGCACAATGGTGTTCTTGTGCCGACCCTTGTGTATGGAAGTGAAGCATGGAACTGGCAAAAGAAGGATGAAAGTAGAATAAATGCAGTAGAAATGAGATCTCTAAGACGAATGTGTGGCAAATCTGTTTATGATGGAGTGACAAATGCAAGTATAAGAAGTGAATGTGGTGCGAATGAAAGTGTTATGAACAAAATAAGGAAAGGGTCATTAAGATGGTTTGGACACATGGAAAGAATGAGTGAAGACAGAATGGTAAAGAAGGTATATGTAAACGGCGTGAACGGAGCTAGAAATAGAGGAAGGCCGAGGAAAACGTGGCACGATCAAATCAATCAAATATTGAATGTCGGTCACGTGAGGAGTCGGAAAAATCGACGTGCGTGCATGACAAGATGTATGAATGTAGAGGAAGCGAGAGACGTATGTCAGGACAGAACAGTGTGGCGTTCCATTCTTTCTGCCTACCCCTCCGGGGAGACGGCGTGATGGTAAGTAAGTAAGTAAGTAAGATTTAAAACACGTCTTAATGCGCCCTTGAGGTGATTGCATCATAAAAACGGTGCTTTAAAAGTTAGCATATTATTATTATTATATAATATTTTATCTAAAACTATTTCCCGTTTAACGATTTAAAAAAGGCTTCACGTATCCTCTTCTATTTCACTAGCTCATTACATGACCCTATTTATAACACGTGCTGTTTTAATCGGTACGAAAATAGTGCTAATCGCGGATTTGGAAACAACTATCCAATTATCGGAAGGGTCGTCGATTTCGGTCCAGAGTCCGCGGCAAAGTTCATAGTTCGGCCGTGACTAGGCGAGGGCGCTTTTTATTGACGGCAGCCTGACCCCTCCCGCGGGCGGTCATTCTAGCACCATGGACGCACCCCGAAGGTCAAATAACCCCGGAGTAACGAGAAAATAATTTTAGAGAACTTTGTTCATGAAATAAACATCTAGTATCTTCTGACAGTTTACAAAATTAGCTTGAATGGTGAAATTCTAGAACAAGTAGGTCAATTTCTTTATTTTGAAAGTGTGTTTACAAAGAATAAAGTAAAGAGGGATATTGAAAACAGGGTTGGGGCAGACAACAACAAAAAAACTGGTGTACTTAGCTTTATGAATTCAAGTAGCATGGAACTGGCAAAAGAAGGATGATGTAGAATTAATGCGGTAGAAATAAGATATTTTCGACGTAATTCGGGTCTGAATAGTATAATAGAGTGTCAAATACGAATATAAAAATGATGAAAGTGTCATTGAGAAGGTGATACATGTAAAAAATATGTAAAAAGTGTAATAGATGAAAAAAAATATAAAAAGTTACATGAAGAAAATAAATGAAGAAATAATAGTGAAGAAAGTATACGTTAACGATTTAAATAGAACAAATAGTAGAGAAAGCCGAAGAAAACGTTGCACGATCAAGCCAACCAAATATTAAATCGACGTGTACGACACAATGTATAAATGTTGACGTGTGAGTGAAGTATGTAAGGAAAGAAGAATGTGGCGGTCCATTCTTAATTAATACCGCTTTAGGGAGATTGATTTTTAAACTGGTGTTGTCATGATTAACCAAAGTGAAGTGAGGTGGTAGAAAAAGCGTATTTTGTAATACTCGTATATAAAAATGCCAAACAATAATTGAGATTTTTTAAATGCATTCTTCCTTATTTCACTCCTTCTATTCTGACAATGATCATGGGATGATTCGAAATAAAATTGAAACTAGCAGAAGAATGAAGAAAAAGAAGCATGAAACTGGCAAAAGAAAGATGAAAGTAGAACAAATGCAGTAGAAATAGACGAATGTTGGAATACTATGTGTATGATAGAGTATCGAATGAAAAAATAAAAAGTGAATGCGGTGCAAATTATGGTGTTATGAACAAAATAATGAGAGGATCATTAAGTTGGTTTGGACATATGGAAAGAATGAATGAAGAAAGAATGGTAAAATAATATATGTTAACGATGTAAATGGAATCAGATATAGAGGAAGACCGAGGAAAACGTGGCACGATCAAATAAATCAAATATTGCATGTCGGCCATGTGAGGAGTCAGAGAAATCGACGCGCGTGTATGACACGATATATGAATGTTGAAGAATCAAGAGAAATATGTCAGGAAAGAAAAGTGTAGCAGTCCATTATTTCTGCCTACCCCTTCGGGGAAACGGAGTGATGGTTAGTTAGTTAGTTAGTTAAAAAATAATACGTTTATTATCAAGATTAATGTTTTCAATGTCTTTATTTACATTGAGCTTCTACAATAAAATTTTAAAATCAACATTTATTCAGCGAAGAACGTTTTTATCTCTGTTTCGAAATATAAAATTTCCTTTGCGAAATATCTGGTTTGAAGAACCAAATTTAGTTTCGTACCCTCCACCTCGAGGACAAACGGAAGGATTCCTTTTATAATTTTCCACTCGTATTAAAAACTATATCTGCGCTGAGATAGAAGATTGCTTTCGGAAGGCCGAGGGGTATCTTTGAAATTACATTTCGTATGAGATTGTTTTCTTAGTGCGTGGACTCCCTTGGATGTAGTTCGGAACTTTACAACGAATCAATTATTCACTTTTCAATGAATGGTTCAAAGCAAAGATGGGTTTGCTTTTTAAGATAAGGGCGGTTTTAATTTTAAATGTATTATTATAACATATTTTTTTCTTTAAACACTGTTATTATACTTGAATGTAACCAAGATTTGTGGACAAATACTGGATTTTACCCATTGCGGGTTAATCATTTTTTAATTAATCGATGTATGATTAAGTGTATAGAATTTCATAATGATGTTATTAAAATAAACAAAAGTTGTTTAAAAATAGAAGAACCAAAAATTCTATAAATGATATGAAATATTCACGACACGTGTTGCTTAGGGGTATGTCTATATAAGTAACACATTATATTTAAGCCTGCACACTCGAAGATGTCCTCATAAGACGAAACACGTGTGGTGAATATTTCATATCATTTATAGAATTTTTGGTTCTTTTATTTTTAAACAACTTTTGTTTATTTTAATAACATCATTATGGAATTGTTTTTTTTTTTCATGGCCTTTCACATTGCATTTATAAAGATTTTCTGCCTAATGCTTACACCTATTCTTAAATGATGGCGCTAGTGTACATTGAACTAAACAAATGTGAAGTGTGGTGTAACATAGTAGCATATATACAACTTCCAAAAATTTGTCAGACGTCAGGTCATTGGTTGTGTCAAGTCCTGTAAACGCCTCGACCACCATATTCTGTTTCCAAACAAAAATTATTTACATCTTCGTCTCTATTGAGATACAATCAACTGTTATTATACGTATCACAATTTATGTTTATGAGATTATCGCAATAGCTGTTTCAATAACGTATAGCAAACGCTTCATTTAGTGTTCACGAACAACTAAAGTTTCAACAAAAAATACTTAATTTCTTTTATATTCGCCATAAATTTGTGTTGCAGATTCAATGAACAATGTTTCTGAACAATGAAAGGCTTTGGTCTCCGAAAAATGTTGGTTTTATAATATTTTTTTAATGAAGGTGATGTTGTGTACAAAGTTTAAAAAATAAGCATTGTTAAAAATAATACTCACTTTAGTGAAGGCGTTAACACTGTGGAATTCAACGTTATTAACAATAGTTTAGTTGTAGAGGAAACCAAACTATTCAGGATGATTAGTTATAGTTATAGGAGAGAAATATATTATTAAAATAGGCAAAAAACAGTAATAAGACTAGTTTGTGAATGCCCTCGCAAGGCGAAACAAATTTGTCACAATTAATATAATTTATATAAATTAAATCGGAATCATCGGAATTATATAAATCGGAATAAACGAAGTGCGTGCATGGTACGATTTATGAATGTAGAGGAATCCCGAAAGGTATGCCAAGACAGATCATTGTGGCGATCTATCTTCTCTGCCTACCCCTTCGGGGAAATTGCGTGATGGTTAGTTAGTTAGTTAGTTATAAATTAAATCCAAGTAAAACCACTGAACAATTGTATTTACTATTATAAATTTAAAAAAAAACGAAAAACAGTGATTAAAATTAAATAATTAAATGTAATAAGAATTGTAAAAGGTTCAAAACACATAAGTGTGATAAGTCATTGTTAAAATCAACTATACAAAAAAAATTATTGACATTTAAAAAAAAAATACGATGTAATAAATTAAAACATTTAATAATGTTGAAATATGAAATGTTGAAATAAAACAATGGATTATCTGATATATTATTATTTAAATAAGTTATGAACGTAAATATTAACATAAAATATACTTTTTAATGATACAGTAAATAATATAAAGATGCCATTATAAAAAAATGAAAATATGAAAATACATTTTCAACTAGAATTTCAAATATAACGACATTATTAGTTGACGTTATTTTATTAGTATTGTTAGAATATTCTTGTGAATATCACCTACTGACATTTAAAATATTCACAGCCGAGGCGATAGAATTTAACACTCAAATGGTTTTCCCTAATCATAATATCAGTCAAAAGTTTTGTATCACATCTGTGTCATCATAGAACCATAATGTCGACTTTCGGTGTACGTATTTCACATAAACTCTAATTGAATTATATATGAACTAATTTCGGTGACATAACACATATGAAATATGCTGGTAATTAAAAACTGGAAATTGATTTAATATTTTTAACTCTGGTGATGCCGGTGGGAAGAGCAATCAAACTGCTGAACATGATCGCTTACGAGATCGACGTCTTTCATATTAGTGAAAGCACGTTCAGAAGACAAATACTCTTGACTTTGGAGAGTGTCTTGTATTCTTTAAGTCGAACCATCTCTTATGCGTTCCTGGTGTTATATAATATATTATATTTTACCTGTTCTTAGTAGATGCCTTAAACCTAAATGTTTTTTTTTGTAATATCTTTGAAAAATAAACTGATTTCATTTGTTTTTTTTTTATATGCTTTGTATACAACATTAACATTAAAAAAAAATTATTATCGGACAAGTTTCGGACAACCCGATCCTTCCTCAGTGATTGATTTGATTTTGAATCAACATTAGATTGGAAAATATTGTATGAATAAATTA
The DNA here is from genome assembly GCA_022606425.2 of Lepidostoma basale. Taxonomy (NCBI): domain Eukaryota; kingdom Metazoa; phylum Arthropoda; class Insecta; order Trichoptera; family Lepidostomatidae; genus Lepidostoma; species Lepidostoma basale. Next base: position 223,485 of record JAHDVF020000075.1, on the reverse strand, counting down.
TTATTTTCGTATGAAACACTTAATTTGTGGTGAGGCACTAATTTAGAACACTTTTGTACTTTGATTCACATCATTTGAATTTGTTTTATCGAACCAACCGGTTTCTACCCTGGATGGTTTGATAACACAAAATAATGTGATCTAAAAACAAAGACATAAGTAATTTAAATTATTATATTTAAAAAAAAAACGAAAAAATTACAACGTTTATAAGAACCGTGAACAAAAATAAATCGAACAAAACTGAGATATTTAAGGTTACCTAATCGTAATTAGTAATTAACGGTAATTATCGAAGAGAGCCCGAAAATAAAAAGTGCCCAATGTATTTTTGCAACGTTACCTAAACGCTCCCGATTAAATCCTAAACAAATCTACTTCACAAATCCAGACCGATAGAGCAAAACTCTTGAATATTTAAACTCCCCCTAACCCTAAAAATTTTACGATAAGCTCCATAAAATTGTAGACCCAAAAGAGGCTGGTCCTCAAGGGGTTATTTATTTTGTATAGATCGGCACTTCCGCCAGCAGGATGGGATCAAATATTCAGGTCAACTCTTTCAGACCCGGACAACAGTTAGCGATGAAATTATTAACACGTAATACGAAAAAATCGTTTATGGAATTAATTTAAAATATTGCAACAATTTCAAAAAGGTGCGTTAAAACAATTCATAAACTTATTAAATTACATACAATCTCTTGTTTTGTACAAGTCTTCTTATTTTGGTTCACCTTTCTTGATTCGATTTTCCGGAAAAATATGCACCGTTAAAATAAGTCTATTTTTCGTGATCTTGACATACAAGTATTTAGAAATCCCAACCCTTTATGGTTATCCTACTTCCTTAACTTCAAAGCCATACCTTGTTAGAGGATTTTATGTTGTTTTGACTGGTACATAACTACCCAAAATTAAGGCTAGATTAAACTCATTTCAGATTTTGTTAGAGTATTTTTGAAAAATGGAATAATTTTGCATTTTGTACACAGGGTTTTAAAAGGGTAGTAGGGCTACGATGGGGTATGCTTTGCTGGAAAGTATGCCTCTACAAAATGTCGTAAAGCGCCATGTTGTATTTAAAACAGCAACACTACTATCAAGTCCAGCACTCTAGCGTCCACGAGAGGTATTTTTAAAGACCCCGCGAGCCCCGGGCAATGTGGCACATATTACTTAGTGCCATAGCAGATAGAGAGAGGACGAATGGCGAGCTTCCAGCGCCATAAAACTGGATACACCCAGCTAAGGGAAGGTAACCCCGACAGAAAATCCTCCAGAGAAGGCAAGGAGATACCACTCTGGATATTTTTCCCCAGGTCATCACTATGACAAGGGTGATAGTCAACGTTAGGGAGACCTAACAGGACACAGAAAGAAGAAGTACACATTAGTAAAAGTTTTATAGTTTGTTTAGTGTTGTCTCGAGTTAATAAGTCAACAACAATTGAGGGCTGATGAATCAATGTGCCAAGTATCTTAAGTGAAAAATAAATTTTGATCCCAATTGCTGTTAAACTGTGCATAGGTTCAAAGTGATGGAATAATATAATAATAACCCATGCTACATAACACATTTCACTGGTTCTTGGGTTGACACTTGGTATTTTTTTTTTAAATGTGGTAATTTCCCATTTCTTTCCACATTTTTATTTACAGTAGGTTATTATTATTATTTAAAATAATAAATGTTTTGAATTGAAATTTCTTGGTAGAGGTTCATTTTAAATAATGAAAACAAAAAAAAAATACCACCAGAAGATGGCAGCAAGCTGCCAAAACATCTATCGCCATTTAATTTCACACCAGACCAAAGACAGTGTTTTAATTTTTTTAAGCAATTGATTCGCATGACATGTGATAGATAACTAGTCTATCGACATTTTATTGTGACTAGAAATCTACCAGACCAACAACAGTGTAATTGCCGACCTTCGTGGCCGAGTGGTAAGTGCATATGACAAGTGTGATTGTCACACTGTCTTTGGTCTGGTGTAGAATTCACGTGACAACAAAATGGTGATAGATTAGCTACCTATCACATGTCTCAAACAATTACTTTGATACCATTTACATCAATTTGGGCTCATGCTGTCAAGATGTAAAGAGCGATTCAACAAAATAATAACAATAATAATATTAAAAGCCAGAATGGCAGTGCACAATGGTGTTCTTCTACCGACCCTTATGTATGGAAGCGAAGCATGAAACTGGCAAAAGAAGGATGAAAGTAGAATAAATGCAGTAGAAATTAGATCTCTTAGACGAATTTGTGGATACTCTGTGTATGATAGAGTGTCGAATGAAAATATAGTAAGAAGTGAATGCGGTGCGAATGATGGTGTCATGAACAAAATAATGAAAGGATCATTAAGATGGTTTGGACATATGGAAAGAATGAATGAAGAAAGAATGGTAAAAAAATTATATGTTAATGATGTAAATGAAACCAGAAACAGAGGAAGACCGAGGAAAACGTGGCACGATTAAATATATCAAATATTGAATGTCGGCCATGTGAGGAGTCAGAGAAATCGACGCGCGTGCATGACACGATGTATGAATGTTGAGGAAGCGAGAGAAATATGTCAGGAAAGAAAAGTGTGGCAGTCCATTCTTTCTGCCTACCCCTCCGGGGAGACGGCGTGATGGTCAGTTAGTTAGTTAGTAATTTCATCGCCGTCTACGGGAATTAAACACGAGTCTTCGTGGCTAGAGTATTAGCAATTAGCATTTTTCTGATACCAAGCCTTCAATTATAAATATTTTGTGTCGAGTCAAAGCCAGAGGGTGCGTTGGCAGAAAAATTAAAAGTGCTATTCCACTTCTAGAAGCAAGAAATAAGATATTTCCTCCGACGCTATGCAGAATGAATGTAGTAAAAGCCGAACGTTTATTAACTAAATCTGCGGTTGTGTTGTGGCCGCGGCTCCGCGCTCCTCTCCCGTCCGTCCGCGTGAAAGGACTCGAGCCCTTTCAGCATTATCGCAAACGGGAAAAGGAGCCATGGTAGCTTTACCAATATTCTAAGCCAGGCGCTTTTAACCTTTGGTTTGCGAATCTAAAATGTAAATGCTGTAAAGATTTTTTGTATACTTTTTCAGCCTGCTAGTTCTAAGTGATGTTAGTGAATACACAAAGTTTTATAAAGCCTAAAAAATGCATATTATATTCATTGATTCATTTCTCGGCGCTACATCCCGGTGTGAGACCCGGTGTGGCAGCGGAAACTTGGGACTTTGGAGTCGTGGACAATGACTTTAAAAGAACAAAAAATAATCTACTGGTTTGAGAATAGGATGTTAAGAATGATCCTGGGACCTAGACCTGGTGTTGCAACGGGAAATCGGAGGTATATAGGACCAACCAAGAGATCCGTACGATGACTTAGCAGCCCCTTATAACGAACACCGTGAGAGCCGGTCGCCTAGCATGGATTGAGCACGTTTACCGAGCCGAAGAGACCAGAGCAATCAAGACCCTGTACGCGTCTAGACCGACTGGAGTAAGACCTCTAGGAAGGCCTAGACAGCGCCTAATGGACTATGTTCTGGGTGACCTGGCTAGGTTGGGCGAATCGGACTGCTGGGACCAAAAAGTGCAGGATCGAAGAACTTGGCGAAAAATCATCAAGGAGGCTAAAACTCTTCAAGAGTTGTATGGCCATAGGAAGTAAGTAAGTAAGTACACCCCGGTGTGGGACTTGGCCTCCTCCACAACGGTCTTACATTGACTGCTATCTCTGGCCATTTCCCTTCATTTTCTCCCATTCTTCTTCCACGCAATCCGCCCATCTTTTCTTCGGTCTGCCTCTTGGTCTCTTTTCGCGGGGCACCCATCTGGATATAATTTGTGGTGTTCTACCCTCTGGCATTCTTTCCAAATGGCCAGCCCACCGTAGGCGTTGAGACTTACAGAATCTCACTAATGTTCCATGGTTAATCAAATCTTTAAGTTCAAGGTTTCTTTTAATTCTGTAAGTCCCGTCCTCCAGCGTGGGTCCAAATTTTTTTCTCAGTATTTTCCTCTCAAAAACTGCCAGCCTTCCTCTCTCTGCGTTAGAAACCATGTCTCACAGCCGTAGGTGACTACCGGTCTTATGATAGTCTTATATGTTAAAAGTTTGGTATTCCTGCTGAGTAATTAAGAGCCCAGAAGCTTCTTACACCCATGTAAAGATCTGTTTGCTGCTAAGAGGCGAATATTTTAATCTTCTATTAAAATACGTTATATTCAAATCGCCCCTTTAAATCGGTAATTTGAATTACATATCGGCGATAATGTACCGCATTCAAAAAATAGTTCAGACGTTAAAAACAAATGTTTGAAAATTGTACAATTACAATTAATATAAAAATAAATAAATAATGAATCTGTATCGTAGATAAATTACAACTATTGAAAAAAAATTTAAAAACAAATGTTTCTTTAACAATATTGTAAAACTATAAATAAAATAAGTAAAACGAATGAAAATGTCTGTTTTCTAGAAGTTTTATTATATTTTATAGGAATACTATTTCCACATTAAGGCATTTCAAATATTCTATTAATCTCATGATTATGCGATCAAGCCGAAAGGCACAACATGTTATTCTCATAAAATAAATACATACTTTTAGAAAACGTACGTTTTTATTAACTACGTACGTTAAATAAACATATCGTGATATTTTTTGTGTAATACGGCGTCATGAGATTAAAAATACGTGAGGGATATATTTGTTTGTAAAAAGTTTGCGCGCCCCTGGATGCGACCCCTTCAAAGCTCCGCGAGTTATGATATGATATTTTTCTAAATTATTTGGTCCATTCGGGGTCCAGTGGATCCGGGTGAGAGAGCCGAGTTCAAACAACCCGCCCCGATGTAATGAATAGATCTCTGCGCTGCCACATGGCCGAGGGTGGGCTCGCTCTACTTCCCCAGTGATCGGAGATCGAGTTGAAAACCGTACCCACAATATTATATTAAGTCGATTTTAATCATTATATTATAACAGTTCATTTAACCAACGTGAAAACATAAACATTTATTTATATAGTCCATTGTTTTGGCCGAAATACTATGATACCTTAACATTTTAAACTGTTAAATTAAATAACTTTGTTATATGAATCACAGTTGTATTTTATTTTACACGACAGCTATTCCCCATGAGTACATAGAATATTAAAAACTATTCCCCTGTACAATAATAATAAAAATAATAAAACTACCTTCAACTTTTGTCACCTTTCTTATTAATGTAATCTACTTCATTTTAATGTTTATCGTCTTTAATTTATTATGTTTCATCGTTTTTGACTGTATATTATTTGAATTTGTTCCTTCTTATTTTTTATTACTGTTTTTATTATTATTATATTTTCTACCTTTGATATTTTCTCCTTTGAAAAGTAACTAACCGTTATTTTAATTAAAATATTTAGGTACCCAACTCAACTCCAGCAAGAACTTTAAAATAATATCAAAGAAATTATTCAAATTGACACAGGAACAAACACACATAAAGATTCGAAAAATCACGAAAATTTGACATTTGATATATTATTGTTGTAACACCTGATGATGTCAACATAGGTTGATGAAACAGCTGTCGCGTAAAATAAAATACAATTGCGATACAAAAACAAAGTTATTTAGTTTAACAGTTTTTAAATATTCAGGTATCACAGAGTTTCGACCAAAAAAATTTAATATTTATTTAACTTAACCAACGCGAAAAAATAAACAATTATTCACATTGTCTTATTTTAGAAAATATTAAAAATACTCGTATATAAAATCATAAATGAGTGGCGATGAGGTTCGCAACCCATCACACCGCGTCTCTCGCGATGGCGAAAAGAGAAGGATGGAGTGCCGCATCGATTAAAGTGTGGTAGTCCATTCTTTCTGCCTACCCTTTCGGGGAGACGGCGTGATGGTTAGTTAGTTAGTTAATAAATAAATACCATATATTTATGAATTTTAGATTAAAGATCATTCACAACGTCTTTAAATCAATGATGATTTGTTCGGTATAATCAAGGGTGCATATGAGCTTAAATCTAAGCAAGGTAGACGCTCTAGACGCTCCTCATTTTAAACTGATAAATAAGATTTTTGTTCTTCATTGGAAAAAATTATAATTCGGGCTGATTTATAATGCAAAAATTTCAGAATCAATCGCTCCAAAGATGCTGATATCAATTTAATAGATAGAATACGATACATAGCCGACCTTCGTCGCCGAGTGCCAAGTATGACTGTCACACCGAAGGTCCCGATGGCAGTGTGATTGGTACACTGTGGTCTGGTATAGAATTCACGTGACAATAAAGTGGCAATAGATTAGCTAGCTACCTATCGCATGTCACGGGAATCAATATGATAGCTCTCTTTTCATCGATTTGGCTTGCGCGCTGTAAAGGTATATAAAGTGGTTCAACTAAATAATTTTAATAATAATACTTAATTTTAACAAATAATTTTTTTATTTGCAGATATGTTTCTGTCCTTCTTCAATGTATACGTTTTAAAAAGAAAGACTAATAAATAAATATAAAAAAGTGTTAAGAAAATACAAAGTGTTATTCTATCTATTGAAATGTAAAACCACAGCACAAAGTGAAGACGAATATAGAAGAAAAGCACTGGTACTAAGTTTGGATGGTGTATACTCGTACAACAAAATAGCTGTTTTATTGAAAAATCAGGCGTTAACACTGTGAATTTTCCATTGTTTAAAAAAATTGGTTTCGATGACAATGTTTCAGAAGGGACATCCATCTACAGGTGTAAATATATAACAGTTATATTAAATATTTACACCTGAAAATGGAGGTCACCTCTGAAACAATGTCGTATTTTAATATTTTTATTGTATAAAACTATTTTATAAATTAAAATTAAATATAAACAGCGTTGTTTTTCAATTCCAAAGCTTTTTACAATACTTATTCTTTAAACCATAGGTTTACATTAATTCATTTGCTTAATTGTTTTTACTTATATCGAAAATATAATGTTTATTTATTTTTAAGAAAGGTGGATTGTTTGATCGACCAAACTTTGCCATAGATGGACAACCAACATCTAAAACACGGAGTATCTGCAGTATTTCAAATTGCAGTTTCAGCAACAACTTGTACAGATATTGCAGTTTTGCTGTTTTGTTAGTTTAATATTCTTCGAGGCTTGGGGAAATAAAATGTGCGCAGCAGAGTGAGCCAATGTAAAACGTGGAATATTGAGACATTCTTTAGAGACAAGAGTCCCTTGTCCGCAATATTCTGTAACAGTATAGGCGATGGTCGCTACAAATATTATGTAATATTTTATTACCATCCACTGAATCAAATAAAGTAGTGCATTATGAACTGCTAGAGCCAACGCTTATATATTGAAGAGAACCTTGGAGCTGGCAAAATAAGGTTGAAAGTAGCATAAATGCCGTGGAAATGAGATCACTGAGAATAATGTGCAGGAAATCGATATATTATAGAATACCGAACGATGAAATAAGCAATGAATGTAAGGCAGATGATTGCACAATAAATAAAATTAAAAAAATGATCCCGGGATTGAAACCATTGGAGAGAGAAGAATGGTTAAAATGCTGTATACAAGCAGTGTCTATTAATTCATAATTTATATAAATTATATAATTTGTGTCAAATTTGTTTCGCCTTGGCAGGGCATTCTCAAACTGAACCTAATCTCCAAACAGTGTGTCCTTATATTGAAGGATTGAAGGGTGGGGGAGAAAGTATTTAATGCAATTTTTTGAGTTGTTAGATAAAACAATTTTAAGGTTTTTCTTATAACTAATGATGAGTGATAGTATTTTGAAGTATCTTAGAGCTAATGATGAGTTGTAGTTTTATTTAACAACTCAAAAATTTGCATTTTATACTTTTTCCCCCACTCTTGAGATTTTTAAATTCAATATAAGAATGCACTGTTTGGCGATTAAGTTCAGTTTGAGAATGCCCTCACAAGGCGAAACAAATTTGTCACAATTTATATAAGTTATATCCCCAAGTAAAACCACTAAACAATCGTGTTTACTATTATTATTTAACAATGGAGTTTTACAAAACTAATATCTCGACCATCAATAATTATTTAGGATGCCTAGATGAGCGAGCAGAGTAACGCTGCTCGACCACATCAGAAACATCCACATCCGTATCAGTTTCAGAGCATGGCCAATCTCAGATAATCTTGAGGATATCTTTGAGACGGTACGGCCACGTCACAAGGTGGTGGAGACGAGACGAGACGCAAGTGTTCTAAAAAGAGACCGGATCGACCACCAGACGCCATCCAGGACAGAGAGTCCTGGAGACGCCATACAAGAAGAACTGACCCTGAAGAAGTAAATGGGACAAGGCTAAAAAGAAGGAAAATAAATCAATTCTTTCTGAATTTTTCCAACCCCGAGTACACTCAACGGAACCTTTTTAAAGGTTTGTACTCATACAAAAGCCTGTTTTATTAGTTACTTGCGAAAACAATGAGCCATCTGAAAATATTGCACCATTTACTTCGTGTGCCAAAAAACATAAACACATCCAAAGCAAGCTAAAAAAATACATTTATCAAAAAAATAGAACTATTACGTCATGTAATATTGTTATATATTATACGAGTATAAAGGTTCATTTTTCGTAGCTCCCTCTATAAATCCGTCAGGACGGAATGACGAAAAATTATGACGAGCTAAACGTCAAACATCACTCGCTCGCGCAGGGCCGGTAAGTATTATATATGCCGTGTAAATTATTTAAAAAAACTGACTTGAAACTGACATGTGAAATCTGGCATATATTTATGTATATATATATATATATATATATATATATATATATATATATATATATATATATATATATATATATATATATATATATATATATATATATATATATATATATATATATATATATATATATATATATATATACAACTTCCAAAAATTTGTCATACACGGTCATAAAGAAAAGGTAGAATGGGGAATGTTGTACCCCTTGGGGATAACGGAGAGATAGTTGGTTAGATAAAATGTTTATTAATCTCCTTTAGTTTTAATCTTAGGGATTAGTTTGCAGCAAAGCTTTACATTTTTGCAGGTTATTGGGATGCCACTTAGGCTTTTGATGTGGTAGTTTTCCGTTGCTTTCCTCATTTATTCCTCATATTATCTTCAAATATAAATTACATTTCGATTAGCTTCAATCAACCCACAGACAGAATTTGTGATTCTTTTGATTGATTACAATCCATTAAAACCGATTTTTTTAAAGCTAAAAAGTTTAATTATTACCATTATTTCCGGCTATCCCTTCGGAAGATGGGGTAATGGTTGGTCAGTAAGTTATTTTTTGTTTAAATTTATATTTTCTTGGTAATAATCATTTTGAGAGTGTGTCGGCTCTGCCTGTTTGGATTTATGACAAAATTATTTCTTCAATCGTAAGAAGTCACTCAAATAACTTTCTTGGATAAATATTTAGAGTTTTCAATCTCAGCAACACTTGTATTTTCCAAGGAAATATTATTTTCTTCAAATAAAAATACATTTTCAATGCTGTTAGAGCATTGACTTCGTTTCCGTGTTAACTTATTTTCGGAGAATTTTTTCTGAATATTTCACGGACGTCAGTGTCAGGTTGGTTGTTCCGCGGGAGTAAGAGGCTGCTCTGGAAATGGAGTGACAGAGTTGCGAGCGCTATCGAGTATCCCTTCAAGTTAAATGTAGCTACAACGTTTTTATCCGTTACCCACGCGTGCGCGAGGCGACAGTTGCCCTGGTTTTGGAACTGCCGACATTTAAAAGTAAATTTAAGGTTTTGTTTAAAAAAATAAAGTCCCTCTTTTGCAATGACAATGTCAACTTAAAACTAAGACAGAAGATGTTAAGGTGTTATGTGTGATCTATTCTGTTATATGGGTGTGAGACATGAACATTTAAAGTAAATACAATGAACCGGTTAGAGGCATTTGAAATGTGGCTTTACCGAAGAATGTTCAGTATCCCATGGACAGACAGAGTGACGAACACAGAAGTCCTGAATCGTGCAGGAGTAAATAGAGAGCTGCTGACATTGATCAAAGTCCGAAAGATTTCATATCTGGGTCACGTTCTACGAGGAGAAAAATATTGTCTGCTCCATCTAATTTTGAAGGGAAAAACAGGGCGCAGGGAGAAGGCAGATCTCTTGGCTGCGCAATGTGAGGGAATGGACGGAATCGGAAGTGTGGAGGAGCTATTCCGGACAGCGCAGTATAAGTAAGAGTTTACCAGAGTGATCGTCAACGTCGGGGGACCTGACAGGGCACTTTAAAAAGAAAAAGGTTTTGTATTAGCAGTACTCGTGAAATACAATTATAGAAGAGAGAACGAAATAACTTACTTCGAACGATCAGAAGCACACGAAAAAATATTAAAGCATTTGCCAATTAAACATGTTTACATTCATAATCAATATTTAATGAAATGTTTTTTAGAAGCTTCATTAAATTTGTAAATAACAAAGAAGTTATTTTTTTTAATGTACATTTAGTTACATTTCAATAATGTTTATGTCTTCCCTTTGCCATATTCTGGACCTACATGTATATCAAAGTTTGTTAAGCTTATATATGAAATGATAATGGTGGAGGTGTAGTTTAAAGGTTCTGTATAATTCATTAGTAGGTGATTCGAGAAGTATTTTATATTTATTAGATTATTTTTGGTTCAATGTATGTAAAAATCAGTTACGGGTGTGACTAATATTCATAAAGATTCTATGTAATGCGAATTTAAAAAAAAATTATGTTCAATATTTACAATGAACTTCTATCATGAAAATTCAAAAAACAACAAAGCTTTGTCCTTGGAGATAGGATACTCAACGAAGAGATTTCCAGATCCTGCAAAATTGATAACATAGTGAGATGGAGTAGGCAGAAAAAAATATTCTTGAGAGACCACGTTGAATAGATGGATCCAGCGAGGATTCCTAAGATCGTGATGCACAAGACTGACGACCACCAGGACGACCTCCAAAAAGATTGAGAGAAAACCACACGCCATAGTCAGAGGAAGAAATGTGTATCCTTTATAAACAGATCGCAAGATCTACAATAAGGGCAAGAAGAAGAAGGATAAAAAAGAATGATAAAGATAGTTCATGTTAACGATATATGGTAAATATAATACAGTACAAACAAGACCTTAATGTTTCCGGCGTCGTATTATAAGATACTTACGGGATTTTGCAAGTCCTATAAGTACCAGAATCCCGTGAACATAGTGCGAAATAAACGTAAATTATATTGTCACTACTAAAAACGTATATGAAAATGGTCTCTTACGCAATTATTTTACCGTGCACATCCTAGTACTTTAAATCTCGTTTTCAGGATTTAAATCTCCCCATTGACTCCAAAATCCATTAAAACTTGTTTAAAACGGTTAAGAAAATATCATAGAAATAAGGATACCGGAGAGACCATGTAGCCAGAATGATAGTGATAGATTCACATATACAGTCGTTTACGAAATCCCCTTTGGACACCATCCACCTGGAAGACCACCTAAGAGATGGAGGGAAGCGGACCTCATCATCCCAGGAGACATAACTCCTGTGCCACAGATCATCAGATCTATCAAAACAAGAATACGACCTTCGTGGCAGAGTAGCAGGAGCTATGACTCTCATACCGAAGGTCCCGGGTTCGATTCCCGGCAACAAATATGTAGATTTATAATCAAAACAATACCGGAACGAGTAAGTCTCCCTTATGCAAGAAAAAGAATCTCAATGATAGCTCGCGACAGTCTACCGGAGGGTTCCTGACCACGCGGCAGACCACTGAAAAGATGGCGAGATACTTCCCAGGAGGACGGAGATGTAACCAATAACAGGTCAACAGATCTATAAGAAGGAGAAGTAGTAATGAAAATGAGCTATTTATCGGTAGAAATGTAGATATGAATGTATCCTAACCTCTGCAATGGCCCGAGGTTTGAGACGTGTGGACATTACTATGTAATTACCTCGCTTGGTCCCCCGTGCACACTTCCGTATTGACAATACTGATCAAAGACCTGAATATTCCCATAAAGAACCGCAGCCGGGAATTACGCGGCCTGTTGACCTACGATTCCCGTACTAATCGATCCCCTCCAGCCGCGTTAAATAACTCCAATTACCCGAGAACTGTCCAATGTTACCTGTTTCAGTACAAATGTTGACCGACATTCATTCTCTATCGATTTCACATTAACCCGCCGGCCCTACTGCCAAGCGCCGCACTCTGATGGGGCTGTTTTTATGAATTTTTCACTAGCTGAACAGCACTTTTAATATAAACTTTTTTTACAATTGTAACACATTAAACTTAATTGCGCTTAAACGAAACATACATATTTATAACTTAAACCGCTTGAAAACTATTTCAAAGTGTTTTCAGTAATGTTTTAATGAAAGTTTGTAAGTAAATCAAAACTTGTACACCAACATAAGTAGTGAGTGCGATCAATTAGCCTCTAGAGTTGTAATGTAACTATTTTAAACAGTAATAACCTTATTAATAAGCGAATAGTAACCAAATATTTGGAAAGATATTCACGGTTGGTAGAAATATGCATCTTGGAATCTTAGGTATATTCGTGAATCTTTTAACTCTCTTTGATTGATGTTTTAGAGATCGCTGGAATGACCAGATTGCAACGATCTTCGAAAACGGTTTAAGAGGCTAGAGATAATAACTAACTAACTAACTAACCACCACGCCATCTCCCTGAAGTGGTAGAAAGGACCGCCACACTGTTCTTTCCTGATATACTTATCTCGCTTTTCAGAATTTATACATCATGCCATCCATGTACGCATGTCAATTTCTCCGACATCTCATTTAGCCGACATTCAATGTTTAATTTATTTGATCGTGCCACGTTTTCCATATATAATACTTTCTTATCATTCTTTCCATGTGTCCAAACCATATTATTGATTCTTTCATTATTTTGTTCATAACACTATTATTTGCAATGTATTCACTTCTTATATTTTCATTCGACACTCAGTCATACACAGATTTTCAACACATTCTTCTAAGTCTCGCCTACATTCGTCCACTTTCATTTTTCTTTTGCCAGTTCCATGCTTTACTACCATACATAATGATCGGTACAAGAACACCATTGCACTGCGGTTTAAGCTTATTACGAATAAATACAAGAACGAAGAATGAATCTGATGGTAGAAGTTTTTGAATTATTGATCTCAGAAAAAAGCAAGGAATATCCATATATAAAGCTACATAGGTATAACTAGTCAATCTTCTCTGCCTACCCCTTCGCAGAAACGACGTGATGGTTAGTTAGTTAGTTATAACAATAAGTTAGTTATGTCAATATTGAAGGTTAAATTTTAAGTCTTGGTCGAAACACTAGGATACTTCAAGATTATAAACTATATAATTTACAACACTGTTCTTATATCACAAAATTTTATCATGCACTTGTTGAGAATATCGCGACAACTGTTTTTCTAACTGATGTCGGCATCATCAGGTGCTAAAAACAACAAAAACAGTTGTTTGTAACACCTGACGATGCCAACATACTTGGTTGGCGAAACAGCTGTCGCGGCATTCTTAAAGAGTGTATAATAAATGATATTATAGCAATGTTGTAAATTTAGCAGTTAAAAGGTAAAGACAAAAGTTTAGTTTAAAAAAACATCGTTATATTTGATAGTTATTTAAAATCAACTAGCACCAAGAGATTTCAGTTAAATCATTCGATTACCTTAACAGTTAATGATTAAATAAATATTTGATTTAACCATCCAAAATGTACATATAATATGATTATTGGAATTGGAATTATTGAATGACGCGTTTTGTATATCTATTTGAATTAATAATAATCCAGAAAGGCGTTCCCAGTGACTGAGCATAAAGCCGGTCCAGAAGAGAAGACTGAAAGTAATTTTTATTTGAGTGGGGTCGTTTGACGTTCCGGAGAAAATAGAGCAAAAAATGGTACAGAAATATCGCGGCTGAAAATTGAGAGGTCAGACTTCGGTAAATATTCCCATTCTGGTACCCCGCTGGCTCCAAGTGGACACTCGAAGAACATCTCTTAAGCTATTATATAGTTGGCACATCGACCGCGACGGTGCCATATTTAGCTAGCAATATAAATAATGGAATAAACTTAATTTATCGAAGTGAGGAAAAACATATTTTTTTGTAAAATAGAAAAATGTTTAACCTTTGTACTAAGACCGCGTATTGTCTATAAATATTGGTTGATGAAATATTGTTTCATTTGTATTTAATAGTTAGACTAGTAAAAACCAAAAACTGGTCCAAGTTTAAAAAGCATAAAAATTCTAGTATTCTCCTGGCGTTGTCTATCAAATGTAGCCTTTCACATTGCATTAATAAATACAAGTTCTGCTTAGTGCTTACACCTATTCTTAATAGATGGCGCTAGTGTAGATTGAACTAAAAACATGTGAAGTGTGGTGCAACATAGTAGTATATTTACAACTTCCAAAAATTTGTCAGACGTGGTGTGTTCGTAAGAAGGGCGGAATGGGAAATGTTGTTAACTAATGACAGGTCATAAGTCCTGTAAACGCCTCGACCACCATATTCTGTTTCCGGAGGAAAAAAAAAACAATTTACATCTTCGTCTCTATTGAGATGCAATCAATCCTTAAAGACCAATTATCTTTGGATGATCGGTATTTCCTATTTGGGAAGAATTGTTTTAAATATAATTATTCATAGTTAAGGTAAAGAATAATCATGCCAAGATTTGAAAATGATGAAAGAATCTTATTTCGTTTTACAATAAATAAAAAAATTCCACTTATATATTTTTTTCATATTTTGATGTATTTTTTATTTATTGAAGACTTCTAAAATTCTTAAAAAGTTATATTCATAACAAATTACTCTAATGACCTACGGAATCGAATCAATAGCAGACAAACTTCTCTTAAGAAAAGAAGAAATTAAAACATTGGGACATATCGTGGATAGAACTCTTAGAGATAGAATTCCTAATAGAGAGATTCGCAGAACCTATAAAATTGAAGACATGGTGAGATGGAGTAGGCAGAGAAGATAATTTTGGAGGGATCACAATGAAAGGATGGACCCCGAAGATCCCGAGATCGTGTTGGACGAAATTCCCGAGGGCCGTCGACTACCAAGAAGACCACCAAAGATATGAAAAGAAAGCTACATGTCTTCATCACACAATCAAATTTTATATTCTGTCTAAATAGATCGCAAGCTCTACATAAACGAGAAAAATAATAAGGCATTGATTCTTGTTAATAAATTACCATGTGTATACCCGAAACGTGGGTAAACTTTATAAGTAAATGAAGCGAAATAATGAAATAATTTAATATTATACCTGTAAGCAAACAGAGGAAGAGAAGAATCAACTGTCGTGTTCGCGAAAGGATATATTGTCTTCCAGGCGCGCACATCGCCGATATTTTTCGTGTTTGTATAAATCCGGAGTGTGTTCCGTACGGGGCGCAGTTCATTGTATTC
The DNA here is from genome assembly GCA_022606425.2 of Lepidostoma basale. NCBI lineage: Eukaryota > Metazoa > Arthropoda > Insecta > Trichoptera > Lepidostomatidae > Lepidostoma > Lepidostoma basale. The sequence goes on along the minus strand of JAHDVF020000075.1, from coordinate 207,920 downwards.
AAGTGTGGCCTAAACGTGTCTCATGATTCGCCCTTCGCCCGCCCTCAGCCGGGACATTAGATGTTTATGTGCGGGGAATGGCGGGAGAATCCCTTGGGAGGGAGCGTACAAGGCTCGTAAACCTTTCTCTCTGTCTTCGCTCGCCTACCGCACGCACCCGCCCGTGCTGTGGTTGTTTGACAAAATATGTAAAAAAAATCTGCGTACCTTACATACACATGGTAATAATATATGACAATAAATTAAAGATCATATACGTATTTGTTACATTAATTTCAAGCTCATATTTAATTGATATCTGGTTTAAAAAGAAATAACTATATACTCGTCTACATTTAAAGCTTGACATTATTAAATATAAAAAAACCTACGTTCGGCTTATGTTGAAATATAGCATTAACCGGAGTCGATACCCCAAGAACAAAGGGTAAAATGCGGATGGCAGAGATGAGGACGCTGAGGAAAATAGCAGGTAAGACTCTTCGAGAATAGGGTGAGGATCACGGCTATCTGCGTGCAAGTTGATTGATGTTGTAAGATGAGGCAGACACCGCAGAAGACTCTGGAATAAACCCACACCCTGTGACACATAAGATTCCTGTTGGCTATCAGTCCCCGAAAGACCACCAAAAAGAGAAAAAACTATAATTCAACATCTCAAGAAAAGTCAGCCTAACATTAGGAACAGATCAACGAGGAGAAGATAAAGAAGAAAACATTACAAAGGTATCAAGTATTAAAAAAGTCAAAGATGAGTTTTGATCCTAATTAGTGTTAAACCCAAAGGTTGATAACTGTGCAAAGATGTGGATAACTGTGCAAAGATGAAGTGATGAAATAACATAGTGAGATTCAAACGTCACCTTAAATTGCCACTACAGCTATATGACACATGTAAGAATAACCAGTTTTCATTTTTTGTTGCACGTAGCAGGATCAAATCGAACAAATATAAAATATCCGCCACGTCGGAAAATTGATATGATGTATGAATATATATACATAACATGTACAATAGTTGTAAAATAATATAGTTTCGTAACGGAATTCAATCCTAAAACTCTCGCTTTGCCTAAAATGCTAGTTTGCATCGAGTAACACATATTTTTTACTGTGACAAAATTTTGATCATATGATTAATTTTTTTCATTAAAAACCAAAAAAAAACTTATTTAAAACTTAAATAACCAGATAAAAGTTATAAATAGAGATAATAGTTATGGGGTTCAAAAGGGTAGTAGGGCTACGATGAGGTATGTTTTGCTGGAAAGTTCCCCCCTACAAAATGTCGTAAGGCGCCATGTTGCATTTACAACAGCAACACTACTATCAAGTCCAACTCTCTAGCGTCCACGAGAGGTCTTTTTAAAGACCCCGCGAACCCCGGGCAATATAGCACATATTACTTAGTGCCATAGCAGATAGAGAGAGGACAAATGGCGAGCTTCCAGCGCCATAAAACTGGATACACTCAGCTAAGGGAAGGTAACCCCGACAGAAAATTTTCCAGAGAAGGCAAGGGGATACCACTCTGGATATTTTTCCCCAGGTCATCACCATGAGGCCTACTCAAGGGTGATAGTCAACGTTAGGGAGAACTGACAAGACACAGAAAGAATAAGAAGTTATAAATAAGTCAATTTTAAATGAAAGGTAATGCAGTCGTGATTTTAAGCAAGCTACCACTGCCCATAGTAGAATGTGGTGTAAGAAATATAAACATCTCACTCTTACATGTCAATTTGATGTACCACGGGGAAATCTAAATATTTCCCCAAAAAAAGAAAATTTCTCTTGAAACAATTTACTTTCTATCTCTTTGATGTTAGAAGCATTGGAAAAATATACTTTATTATACAAAATAAGTATGACTTCCTGGACCTGATTGCTCCATAACAAGTTCACATCGATGTTCGAAAAGTTATTTTTATGTTTAAAGTTTTTTTTTATCAATAACTTTTTGACTGCTCAATAAACCTTCGCGTATGACATAAAGCAGTATTCTGGTGTGTAATGTAAAATTGACTTGGAACTGCAAAACAATTCAGGTGGTGGTCTAGGAGACAGAACACTGGCTCCTGATCCAGGTGACTTTGGTTCAAGCTTGAACATAAATCGATTCCTACTTCATAATAATCAAATCAAATCAGTTTATTTTCTCAAAAGATATTACAAACAATAATTAAAGTTTAAGACATCCATTGAGAACAGGTAAAATATTATATAATAAATATATAATACCAGTAATGCATGAGAGATGGTTCGATATTAGGAATACAAGATACTCTCCAAAGTCAAGAATATTTGTCTTCTGAACGTACTTTCACGAATATGAAAGACATCGATTTCCGAAGCGATCATGTTCAGCAGTTTGATTGCTATTTATAATAATGAGCTATTTATAATCATATCTAAGTTTGAAGAACTTCCTCTTAAATTGTGATACTTTGGAAATGTTGAATTACGCTTAGTATATATATTTGTAATATCTTTTAAAGGTACTCGTAATTTTTAATTTTATTCATAAGCTTTTTTCGGTAATTATAAAGTAGAATCATAAATTATATTCTTAATTAAAGAAGGCAGAGTTCCATTGCTCGCATCATTATGTCTGTCTAATGACGCATGTTATCTCTATCAAACAATCTTCGAATTCAATATAGCCAAAGTTTTAATTAGGTAAGATTACACTTTTTAGCAAATTTCTTCTAAAACATAATGATAATTTTATATCTCGAGACAAATTTTGAACCTGGGCTCTTTTCGCTGTTCTTTTCTGGGTCATCTTAATAAAAAAGGCCCATTCCCTCCGAGCCGTAAAGATTAAATCTCCGTAACTTTGTTGTGAATGGTTTTGTTTTATTATTTCGTGGAGTGAGTTACATTAGACGAAGACGGACCGTCAACATTTTATAGGCATTTAAGTATTGCTCGTACATCATTGGGAGAGGGAGAGAGTGGAGGGGAATAAATCGTAAATGATGTTAAGTCTCCCGTTTGGGGGTGTTATTGTCTCACTTCCTTGCTCGGGGAATCACATTCCTAGATTTAAACTTGAGCAATATTATGTCATCATAATCAACTTATCTGTCATCGGTCTACTTCTAAAAGGCCTCCTCCATGTCTGCCGATCCTGGGCAACACGCATCCCTGTCATACCGGTGGTCCCTTTAGTGTATCCCTCCATCGAAGCCGGGAAAGTCTAAATGAAATGAGGCGTTATATCCATCTATCGTCAGAGCTACGACAAGGCATGTTAAGCGCCATTCTGATAGTGGTATTATTCACCGTGTCCACTATACTAATCCCCAACATTCCTCTCATATATCATCCTGGAATATATTTTTTTCAAGAACCAATTTTGAATGACACAAGAATACTTATAGATGAAGAATATCTGAAAGATTAGCAGTGACCCTGAGCAGATATCTACAATGTTGGAATAACTGTTTGACGACGATCGTGGCAGAGTGGTAAAAGCTCTAACTGCCATATCGAAGATCAAATCATGGCACCTACTCCAGTACAGATCACGATGTACGACGCCATTATCGAAATTGTATATTAAATAATATATGGGCTCGTATATGGGCCACAACCTTGTACCGGGTTAGAGATTATGCATTTAAAACAATGTTGTACACAATACTTATCCATGGTGCAAAATGCTGGAAGAAAACCGAATTCCAAAAATGATTCTCGACATACGGAAGATGGATAAAAGTGTAGGAAGACAAGAACTAAGGTACATACATAGATGTATGACGCGGATAGGGATCTGAGTCGCATGGAGATATATGAATATGATGTAGAATTCGGGTGATAGACCGTAAAGAGTTTCCACTTTTGCGTCGTCCACCATCAATAATGGAAGAAACAGTGTTATAATTCATAAAAATCATCATTTAGAATCCTGTAGTGCAACGCCTAAAAAATATTAAAACTAATACTCTTAAATACATGTTTACGTTTAAATATAATTATTTTATTGTAAGGTTAAAATACCTGAATCTGTGAAAATTACGACGTGAAGCAGATCATCATAGAACCTGGTAGATTTACCTGCAAAATAGAAGAAATCATATTAAACTCAAGAAGGCAAATAGTTTAATTTCAATAAGGTTTATACTTGTATTGTTTAGATTAACTTTCTGGCAACCGGTTGAAAAATAAACCTTCATCGTGGCAAATGCAATATAATGATTTGGAGGTTTTATTTCATTAATCGAATTGTATGTATATCATATCCACCAATGGTGTCATGATTATTCATAGAACTGCAAATAATTAATAATTTATATATTTTGTACGGCTAAGGCATTATCAAATATATGAGCAAGTTTTAATTAATAGTATTTTTTTATATACAGAGGTTTCACACTCTGAGAGGGAACCCAGCCTGCATCGCTTAGAGCGCACTAGACTGGTTGCCTATGGGGGAAAAGAGAAAGCGAGGTACTAGGTCTACTACTAGGTCTAGCGAGGTAGACCTAGAGCCACCTGGGGAAGAGCCCTGCAGGACGAGGTTAAGGCAGCAGGCCTCACTTGGGGTGATGTTAGGCATCAGGCATGCGATAGAGTCGGGTGGAGAAGGTACCTTGAGGCCCTATGCACCACGGAGGTGTGATAGGATACAAAGAAGAAGAAGAATATAGAGGTTCACAGATGCTGGATACATTTAAGAGAAAGGGTGTTACTGGGTTTTTTGAAAAAAAATTGGAACCTGGAAAATAAAATATAATGAAGAGCTGTATTGCGTCTATAAATTACTCTCTATACATGCTAGACTGAGGCCGAGAGTAGGCCGAGATGAGTTGGACATATGAAGAGAATGCAGTCGTCTCGGGTACCGAAGAGAATCCTCGAGGGACATCTGGGTGGTAGGAGAAGAGAGGTAGGCAGAAATAATAGACTGGCACACTGTTCTTTTTTACTTCATCTTTAGATATTCTATCATACATTATTTTTCGCACATTCTTCTTAGTGGCCTCATTTCTACGGCATTTATCCTACTTTCATCCTTCTTCTGCCAAATCCAAGTTTCACTTCCTTACATAAGGGTCGGCACCAGAACTCCATTTTACACTGCCATCTTTGCTTTAGTCGATATACGAGTATTTTTATATGCGGTCATGACTTTGAGTGCACCATTTATTTTGTTTCCAGCTCTAACCCTTCTTCAGAAATCTTTTTTCATTCTTCCATCTCTTGTAAATCTTCCATCTCAGATAAACAAATTTGGTAACTTGCTCTAATTTCTCACCTTTCGCACTTATGCCACAATTTGTCATACATTCTTCCTTTTCAAAAACCATAACTTTAGACTTTGACACGTTCATCACAAGGTCATACTTATTTCATACTTCGTACATTCTTGACATTAAGATTTGTAGATCGTCCATAATGTCAGCGACTAAAACAGAATCGTCTGCATATACCAAATAGCTGATGGACATAATATCGTTCATTTTCGCACCAGCGTTTATGCCATCTAATTCCTTCATACAACTGTCCATATATAGATTAAACAACCACGGGACATTACACAACCTTGTTTGACACCTTTTGTGATATCAAACCAAGAAGTAAAAGCCCCGTTTACTCTGACACACGCGGTGCTTCCTTCATAAAGGGAAACAACCGATCGTATCAGGTTTGTGTTTACTCCATACTCGGCCAAAACCTTTCATAGTTTATCTCTGACAACTCAGTCATACGCTTTTTGCATATCTTCAAACGCGTAAAAAAGTTTCCGATATTTTACCAAAAACTTATCTGTCAGATTGCGGAGTGCAAAAATCTGGTCCACGCATCCAAGTCTACTCATAAAAGCTCCCTGCACACCCCAAATCTTTCCGAAAGTCATATTTCTCACTCTTGTATCAATATCTCACCATATAGCTTATTAACGGAGCTCAACAGACTGATTGCACTGTGAATTATGTGACCTATAAAATATAATAAAACTTTTTAAATACGGGTGTTTTTATTAGATAAAATATATCTAGGTAAGTTGACACTTATTCACAACAAAAACAAAAAGTGATTGAATTAATCTGTCGCACATAATAACACAAGCCATTTTGCATGCAGCAGGAGAGGCTGCGGAGGAGAGAGCGAGAATGAGCTGAAAGGGGGCAAGTACACAAACGACATAATTTATCTTTTCACACTTTGTATTATTCGCCCCCCGCCGACGTTGAAATGGGCCGTGATATGATTAGCATGTTTCCCCGTTCATCCCGAGTTTTCCACTTTTCGTGGTTATAACCCTTCCGGTGCTGGAAACTTGGCGGCGGGAAGTAAACATATTAGAAAACGAAACTTCATCAATTCCAACGTATGACAGCCGAGTGAGGCTCCAGTCTCTTAAGTGTTATTTATTGTTCCTTAAACAACAATATGAAGCTCCAAATTAAATATTTTATATTGGAGAATACGTCGTCAGTTTTCTAGCAGTTTTATTCTGTCATATAGAAGTGACATTTTTAACCTTGATAAGAAACCATAACAACAAACCGTCGCACCGTTTCTCCGGAGGAGAGTGTAAAAATAAATAGACCCCTACAATACTTTATCCTGACAAACCTCTCTAGTTTCCTCCACATTCATACACGTACGTTTACACCTGCTCTAGGTTTTCCTCGTTCACACTTATGTTTCAAACTGACATGTCTTCTTCCCTTTCAAAAACCATCACTTTGGATTTTCTTTGCTAGAGCATTATACGATATTATAAATTCTCTACAAAACGGATATCTTCATCAACTTAAAACACGAATACAATAAAGCTCTGATATAATTATTTGTGCCATTTCTTCTTCGATTGTTCTCTTAGGTACTCGCGCATCTGGAATTTGTTAATATTTGTACATGTTTAGCTCATCTGAATCTCAGGAGTCTTGTGTGTGTTGAGATACAAGGGGCTTAATAAATGTTGTGCAATCCATCTTATGTGCCACTCTTCTACATCCTTCACGGGACCACAAATTAGGCGAAGAACTAATTAGTTAAATATGTATTTAGCTCTCTCAAATTAAACATTTATACTTTAAATGCGATTGATAAGTAAACAAACGAAAATTAAAACAAGCGCATTCGCTTACGCATTATACTGAAGACAAAATCCTAGTAATTATAAGATGATTTCACTCATACCATATAAACAAATTATATATTAATTAAAAAAATTCCAAGAAAACGATACGAACTGAGAATGATTTACTGTTAATTCAAGTGCTTGAAGTGAATCTTTCACAAAAATGGCAATATATAAATCATCGTCATCATTATCATCAAATCAATGATATCTGAGTGTGTCCATATATTTATATCTCTTAATGCACAAGCTAACTCTGTCAGTATCATGACAGTTATATAACAAGACAAGTATATTTATAGTTTCTTCAACAATGCTGTAAAACTCCATAAATAATTCATACAATTGATACCGCCTTTGAAAGGTAAAACATGTCATTTTATTTCTTCTTCTTCTTCGATGGCCCTACAGCCCATATCGAGCCTTAGCCTCCAGTATTCTTCGCCTCCAACTCCTCCTGTCCTCCGCTTTGACCCTCCAATCTGACACTCTTAACAATCTTGCTCCATCTCTCCCAACTTCATCCTCCCATCGCAGCCTTGGTCGTACAATTGGTCTTCTACTACCTGGGTGCCACTCCAGCAATCTTTTTGGGGTTCGCGATGACGGCATCCTCTGCATGTGACCCGCTCATCTCAGTCTATTCAGTCTGACCTGTGTGGAGAGACTGAAAGCTTTGTAAATTTGTCATTTTCATTAATCATAATAAAACTTATTAAATAAAACAGGCGTTTTCTTTGGTTTTAATTACAAGCCAAGCATTCTTTTAATAATTGTTTCCCCCAGAATTACGAATATCTTTCATTATTTACAAGAATGGCAATAACGATTTAAATGTCCTAATGACCTAATGACGGTCTGTGTAAAAGGTCCTCGAAGCCCGTAACAGCGAAAAAGTTCCAAAAAGAAAGTTAGGAGGAATCTGCCCGGAGCGCAGAGGGTTGGGAGGATCTCTCGGAGGAGCGCGTCACCTCCAGCGGCCGCCGCGTCTCCGCCAGATTCCTTTACAAACTCCCTTTTGGTTGCCCTTTGATGTCGGCGGGGCATTCGCAACATTAAAGAGAAAATACTTCTTCCTCCGCCTGACATTACATCTTATTCCTGTTTTTAGTTTAGTAAAAGAAACAAGGCTCGAAGCTCTTTATACAGCGCCCAAAGTTTAATTTGTTTCAAAATTGTGTTTACAAATTATTCCATTCAATATTTAAGAGCATCTAAAATATAATTAACTTAACGTTCAGTTAAGTGAAAGTTCACCCAAAGTGATAAAATGTGATTATGAATCTTCTTTTTCTTCTTTAGCCTTTTTTCATCCAGTATTAGATCACTTAGACGAATGTGTGAAAACTCTGTGTATGATAGAGTGTCGAATGAAAATATAAGAAGTGAATGGGGTGCGAAAGATGGTGTTATGAACAAAATAATGAAAGGATCATTAAGATGGTTTGGAAATATGGAAAGAATGAATGAAGAAAGAATAGTAAAAAATTATATATTAACGATGTAAATGGAACCAGAAATAGAGGAAGACCGAGGAAAACGTGGCACGATCAAATAAATCAAATATTGAATGCTGGCCACGTAAGGAGTCAGAGAAATCAACGCGTGTGCATGACACGATGTAGGCATGTTGAGAAATATGTCAGAAAAAAAAGTGTGGCAGTCCATTATTTCTGTCAACCCCTTCGAGGAGACGGCGTGATGGTTAGTTAGTTCTGGGTATTCTGGGTGTTTATCTGATACAGCTTATCTGGTTTTATGCCCAGATGTGAAAAGTGTTTAATCAAATAAGATATTTTTTAAATAAAATGATTTCACTAAGAAAAAATTTTACGATAATAAAGCTTAATAATTAGAAACTGTGGTCCATGTACAAATTTCATGTATAATTAGTAGATTTTTTTAATGCTTCAATCTTAGAGATTGGTTTGCACTAAAAGGTTTCTTGAGGTGCCACTTGGGCTTTTAATGTAACTATCATACTACCCAATATTTTCCACTTTAATAGGGTTAGTAGGGTTGATGTAGTAATTGGAAGTTATAATTTATTATATTCATAAGTATTCATTCAAAGGTGTATTGAAAATTACAAGCGCATTTAAAAATAAAATCTGAAAAGCGCGGAAACTTATATTTTTGCAAGCTAATAAGGTGCTACTCAAATGCTGTGCTTTATTTAGCATGACCTTCCAGAGTTACTCTTGTAATACTGTCAGGTGTATTTCTATACACATGTGAGCTATCGATCAAACTTGGTCACAATAAATATAACCAAATAACGCACAGAAATACAACATACACCACACATAGTAATTTTAAAGTAAATTTTGTTTAAAAAGTGTATCTTCATATAAAACCAATATATTTTTTTTAAATATTCAATCTAAAAAATTCAAATCAAAATTTCTTTCATATCGATTTGAATATCTATCTAAATCGCTATTTATTTGTGGCAATTTATGAATATCCGTGCCATATCTAAGATGTATGGAGTATCTTGATGTACGGCTGCGAGATATGGTGCCTATCCGAAAGAGATAAACGGAGACTAGAGGCTTTTGAGATGTGGTCCTATAGACTATTAGGAATTTCCTGGAGAGACCACATTACAAATGAGGAGGTTCTCCAAAGAATTGATGAAAGGCACCTGCTCAGGACCTTGTCCGAAAGGCGTGCAAGATGGATCGGCCATGGAGGGTATGACCGAGGGGACAAACTCTAGGGGACGCCCACGCCGAGAGTACCTGGAGGACCTGTTGGTGGACGTGCGCTGCTCATCATATGCAGATTTCAAAAGAGCCGCACAAGACAGGGAAGAATGGAAGAGAAGAATGAAGAAATTGCTGCAAACCAATCCCAGGATTGAAACTTTCTAACTAACCTAAGATCCAAGGAATGTGATAATCCTTGAAACTCGTTGAAGATTTTCCCACCGTCTAGGTTCTCTACATACATTATTTTATGGGTACTAAAAGTATTATGTCTCTGATGGCTGTTTTCCATTTCGCGAAACGCAACATCCCAATTATTTAATTATTTAGATAATAGTGGCGCTCCCAAATGCTTCCCCTCGCCCCTCTCTCGATCCGTCTGGAAACAATACCAAACAGGGAGGTAACGGAGAGGTGAAATATTCTCCTGTTACATCATTTATCACCCCCTCAACCCTTTAATATCGCATAATTAATTCACATTTTTGTTACGGAAAATTCGGGCGCAATTACGATTTTGATTAAAAATGTCAATTTTTTTCTTAATTTGATGCGAAGGTAAAATAATTTACAAAATGCCAACCTTCGGCATCTTCAGGAAAAAAGTTTTTTGGATTCATTATTCCATTTCTTTTTAAAACTTATTCTTAATGTATCTCTACATCCGCTGGGTTGGTCCCATGTGAGTCTTGGGTACAAAATAGTTATATTCTAATACAGAGGACTCAAGTTCAATATTTATCCTAACACGGATTGATACTCATAGTTATTAAACAAAATTCATTTTGGCTGCATTCAGTGAGCATTTAATATTCATAAGAATGAGGAATTTTCCTCAAACTCACATATGCACCATCACACTAACATATCATCGGATAATAGTTCATTCAAATCTTGATACGTTTCAGATGGTTCTTATCATTCTTCAGATTACAATTTTAAAATGTTGTCAAGGGACGTAAAAAAGTCGAATTAGCGTAGTTTAGTGATTATATATGTATAAAATACTATTTTAAAGATAATGCGAGAATTTAACAAAGTATGCTAATGACTTATTTTGTTGCTTTTTAAGTATATTGTTAGTTTATGTAAACAAAACCCCAGAAAACTTTCAAAACAATCATAATAAAACTTTAAAACAAACATTTTTTTATGAACTGTTAAATTAACAACACTGTTATAACATCAGAATTTTCTATTTATTTTTTATATAACACTTTTTGAGAATGTCGTGACAACTGTTTCGCCAACCGATACTGGCATCATCAGGTGTTATAAACAATTCATGTCAAGTTGATTGTAACACCTGATGATGCCAACACCGGTTGGCGAAAGAGCTGTCGCGACATTTTCAAAAAGTGTATAGTAAAACATTAACAATTGTAAACTGTTAGTGAATAAACTTTGTTTTTTGTATCACAATTGTATTTTATTTTACGTGACAGCTGTTTCATCAACCAATGTTGACATCATCAGGTGTTACAGTAATATATCAAAAATAAAATACAATTGTGATACAAAAAACAAAGTTTCATTCATTAACAGTTTAAAATGTTAAGATTTCATAGTGTTTCGGCCAAAACAATGAAATATAAACAATTGTGATGTTATAAGATTGTTGTAACTTTACCAGTTAATAATGTTGAAGTGTCATAGTCTTACAAAAATAAAAATTGTTCAATGAATCCGTAACACAAAGTTATGGCGAATATAAAAGAAATATTTAATGGTAATTCTAGTGTCTCGCGATGTAATGGCGGCGCAGAGAGAAGTAGCCCCAACCTGGCGGTTGTCGTGAAGTAACGTAATGTATGCAGAACGCGAGCCAAGGGGCGCGCCATTGCAGCGCATCTGCAGCTTTACACTCTAACTGCTCCCGGAGTGGCTTCTTCTGCTCGATTACTATTCATGCTTTCATTATGGAACTAGCTACTAACTACTACTAACAGCGGTGGCACGTGCCGAAGATTACAAATAGCTTTTTCTTCTTCTTCTATCTCTTTTAATAGATCTGTGGATCTGTTTTCATGGCGTCGAGGTCTCCTGGGATACAGAACTCTAACTGTCTCGCCATCACTTCCCAGGTCTTCCGGGTTGGCGGGTTCCCATTTGCACGTTGTTTGCAGCTGCTTGGAGGAGTCTATCGTCGCTCATTCGTTCTACGTGGTCGCGCCAGAAGCGTCTACTTTTCCTGCCCCATCTAACAATATCTTCGGTATCGCAGGTCTCACGAATTACTGTGTTTCTGATTCTGTCCTTCAGTGTTTTGTTCAGAATAGCACGGAGTGTCTTCATTTCGGCGGTTCGTTATAGTGCTTTGGTTCTATTTGTGTCAGCCCTCGATTCTATACCATAAGTCATTATGGGTCTGACACATGTCTTATTCAATATTAATTAACAAATAGCATACCAATTATTTAATATCCAACACATGGCCCTACAAAACAAACACGTTTTTTTTTAAAACATACTGTGCTTTACTAATTAACTAACTAACTAACTAATTAACCATCACACTGTTTTCCGGAAGGATAGGCAGAGAGAATGGACCGCCACCCTATAATGACGTATCTCAAAGGCCAAGAAAGACATGGCATAACAAAATTAATGAATTTGTAAAAAGCGGCCACGTTAGAAGTAGGAACAATCGACGAGTGTGCGTGTAACCGTGTGTGAATGTAGACAAGGCGGGAGAGTTATGACAGGATAGAACAGTGTGATGGTCCACCTTCTTTGCCTACCCTTCTGGCGAAACAGCGTGATGGTAGTAATAAATAAAATCTTTATAAAATATTGTGTTCTACTACGAGCCTTTACTCCGTCTATATTAAAATATGTTGGTTGTGAAGATTATTGTTACGCACTTAATGAAGGTAGATCATATCGATTGCCAGACATTTGTACCCAATTTACGTCAATAAGCATTAAAATAAATAATGTGCTCATCGATTATCCGCGGCTGACACTAAATGGAACAAGGCCGCGCTTCACTATACTTTACTTCCAGCGCCGACGATAACAGTGTGAGCAGTCTACCTGGGAAACGTTTATCCAGTAAGCTGGTTTATAAAACTGTATTTTTTAAATTCGTTGCCTTTAATTTAATTATAAACAAATATAAATTTAGGTATAAACAAATAATAAATTCAAGCATGTGAACAAACAAGAACAATAATGTAAATAATAACTATAATGTAATTTATTGTTCATTAAATATTTGACATGCCTTAACAAAGCAAAACAAGCCATTCCCAAAAAAAAAGCATAAAACTTCTAGAAAACAGACGTTTTCTTTCATATTAAATAAATAAATTACTATTGTGAAGTAGGGATAGGGACCGATCAATGTTTCTTCATTTATTCATTGCTTTGATACGAAGCCACGGTGGTTTGAATTATTTAAAAATAAAATTTAAATCTTTTTCACCGAGTATAAGCCGCTTTATTTGAGTTAGAAGCGCCAAATGGTTTCACTATGTAGCGAGCTTTCTCAAGGTTATACACAAACATTCAAAATCAGTATCTGTATAGCCCTGAGTAAGCTCGCTACATAGTGAAACTGGTTAGGTCTACGAACTCAAGTATACTTAGTGAAATGGTTTTTAATATTATTTTTAATAAATTTTAGGTTGACATCACCTGTTATTTACTCCTCATTAAGTTGATAAAACTCATAAATGAAGAGGATGTAAAATATTTCATTTAATACAAACGGTTAAATTTGCTAGGAATACAGCAATCCGAGAAATCTGCGAGGTCGAAGATGTGGTCAGATGGGGACGTCAAAGACGGCGATACTGGCATCAACATGTAGAAAGAATGAGCTCAAATAGGATACCATACATACTTCTCCATGGAACGCCAAACGGACAACGCCGACCAGGAAGACCCCCAAAACGGTGGAGAGAAAGCTGGAATTCAGTGTCTAAAGAGGATCCGCCTGAAATAGCAGACTCCTGAGTCTATCAGAAGTGAAGAAGAAGAAGAAGAAGAAGAAGAAGAAGGTTAAATTTGCTGTCTTTATAAAATTATTATAAAAGTTATGTAGATCTTATGGACATATCAGATCAAACAGCCAATTTGAAATGATTTATTCATAAAAATGGTGCTGTATAAAGTATCTTATTTATTGTTATTATTATTATTGTATATTTTCAGGTCATTAAATAATTAAAACGGCATTTTATAAAACATCAAATTTATTATAATTATAATAATGTAAGTGTCTGAGAATGGCATTGCACTGCCATGACACACAATCGTTTAGTGCTTTAATATATCACGGGTCCCTGATCCTTCCTCGTCCTGGCTGTACACCCCCGAGCTAGTGGTGCCAGGGAGGCCCTAACTCACACCGCCCCGCCCCCTGGCTGCCCCACGCCGGGCTGGACAGATGTCAAATAAGATGCCATCTTCACGGAGGATCAAGGGAGGGGCGACTTTCGTGCATTTTGTATTCAAACTAAAGATACTGTCTGCCCGGATTACACTTTAATAATTTACGATGAAGGTGCAAGACTACAACAATTCTTGTAACATTCAGTTTAGATACGCACAGACAGCATTTCATTTCTTTATCGCAACTTCAACATAAGAAAAACTTACGAAGTAGAGAATATTGTGGAGGGACCGTGTAGCCCGAATGGATGGTGACAGACTAGCTGGACCTCATCATCCCACGAGACATAATTTCTGTGTCACAGATCGTCAGATCTATTAAAATAATAATAATAAGAAGAAAAGTGCTTATCTTTCTTCTATATTATATTTACCATCACCTTGTGTGTAAAGATTGACAGTTATATATACATATACTCAACATATATTAGATTTTTTTTTTAAATTTATTTAGTACTAGCTGACCCGGCAACGCTTCGCTATTGCTAAATTCGAGTACATAAATAAACCCAATATATATTCAACAAATACAATTAAAGTTCAATAACAATTCGTTTATTTATTGGATTAAATGCCATGTGTATGGATGCAAAAATGTGTGTCTATATCTTTAAAACAAAGTTTCAATCCAAGGAAACTCGCTGTGAATTATAAACTTGAATACATATTACTAATGTAATTGAAAAACTATTTTTTGAATATTTTATATGAAATTTAATAATCAAATAAACAATATTATATCACATTTGCAGAAAACATTCATTATATTAAAGAAACAAAACTCTTGATTTTGTTGTCCATGAAATTCACATCAGAGCCAATAAAGTAAGTTTCTACGATCGTGATTTCGGCACTGCGAGTCCGCTGGCGTGGAATAGTAATATAGATGATAATACTACAAAAGCCTCCCTTCCCGACTTCCACAACTGTATCCCTCGCCGCTCTGCGCCATTGACCTCCTGCCACTCGTTTAATGTCATCAGACCATCTTGCTTGTGATCTGCCAGAATTTGTGTAGCTGTTTCTCTTTCGCCACTCCAGGCCAGAAGATCTTATCACCCGTTGTCCTTGCTTTATGACCGATCCCATTCCATTTAAACATTAGTTATTTTACACGCTGCATCGGCAACTTTGGTCCAATCCTTGATTCATCAATTTTGGGCCCTGGAATTAAAAAAAATAATATTTGAATTGCCATAAGGCGGACACCGAAGAGGCGCATAAGGCAAAATTTAAATTTCCATACAATGAATGAATTACAACTGTTTTTCACTTGTTTGCTGAAGATATTCTTCATATAAAAGGCAGTTCATGCTATATGCATAATAATAATAATAATAATAATAATTAGGCTAATTTGTCAAATTAACTAACTAACTAACTAACCATCACGCCGTCTCCCCGAAAGTGTAAGCAGAGAGAATGGACTGTCACACTTTTACTGATGCGGCACTCCATCCTTCTCTTTTCGCCCCGCGGGAGGCGCGGTGTGATGGGTTGCGAACCTCATCGCCACCAATAGGCATCTCCCGCGCACACTTCGATCGTCCAACACCCACAAAATAAATCTAAAACAAATAATATAAAATACAATGATATAAAATAAAATAACAAAATAAAAATAATTTTACACAAAATGTTCTTTTTAGACGGTGCACATATTGTCTATTTAATTTATAATATGTTCCACGTATCCACTGTTTTTTAATTTAGCACATAATGTAATAACACATAATGTTTTTTTCGATGTTGCACATGTTGACTTGGACGATCCGGACATTTGTGTTTATTTAATTTATGTTACACGTATCCACCATTTTTTAAATTATCTGTAGTAAGGCACTTAACCAGCAAGAACTTAAAAATAATATTGAAGAAATTATTCAAATTGTCATTGTAACAAATGAAAAATTTATTTCTACACCTGTCAAAATTCTTTACAAAAACGATAAAACTAATAAAACCTTTTAATCTGATTAATTTGATTAATTTGTCAAATTAATTAAACTAATCAGATTTTAAAGGTTGGTCATGTTAGAAGTCGGAGGAATCGACATGCGTGTATGACTCGTTGTATGAATGTGGAGGAAGCTAGAGAGGTTTGCCAGGATAGAGTAGTGTTATGGTCCATTCTCTCTGCCTACCCCTGTGGGGAAACGGCGTGATGGTTTGTTTGTTTGTTTAATTTGTATAATCGCCGTTTTCGTGAATAGCTCACCTCAAGGGCGCTTTGACATTGTTTTTAGTCATGAAAGGTGCATGTGACAACAGCGAAATCACGATCGTAGAAACTTACTTTATTGGCTCTGATGTGAATTTCATGGACAACAAAATCAAGAATTTTGTTTCTCTAAACATATGAATGTTTTGTGCAAATGTGATATAATATTGTATATTGATATACAGACAACCGTTGTTAACATTTTATGCGATATTTTGAAAAGGTGGGTTTTCAGGTGAGATTTAAAGTCTGTCGGATTGTCAATGCATCTGAGGCGTGCAGGAAGCATATTTCAGGCGGACGACCTGCTACTGTGAAAGCCCGAGCAACACAAATTTCAGATATATTGGTGGCACGTTTGGGAGTGTGCTTAATTATTGTCTATAAACTGTAAATTTAAAAACCTTACCTGAAATTAATAATGGAATTTTCATATATGAATGAAAACTACTAAAAATAGCTTATGTGTAATGTGAAAATGAGCCGGTTCTCATTCGCCACTCCAGGGTACATCTAATTCACTGATCATCCGTTGTTTGACTGATCTAATTCCATTTTAACGAAGTTATTTTGCACGCTGCATTGGTAATTTTCGTCCCATCTCTGATCTGTTACTTTATTTTCCTAGAAATAAACGGAAAAAGTCATAAGAATTGTCATTCATTCATATTGTATATCATTAGAACTTTCTTACCGTTGCTGTGGTAATGTAACAATTTCCCTGACGAAAGTATGCGTATAAAGAAAACGGCAAAATAGAATAAACTGAAAATATATTTATGAATTAGAAATATAAATATTATATTATACTTACGGAAGCAAGTGTCTTCATATTCTTGTAGAGCTTCGACGTCCAATATTTTATATTTTCGCTATCATCCTTTGAAATAACCTGAAACAATTTAATTATCATTGAATATGTTTAATCCCAGAAATTTCATAACCTAAAATTACATAGATATGATACGTAAGTAAAACGATATTTAATTTCTTCTCTATTCGATATTATTTAGAAATATAACTTTGAAATATGTAATGCGGAAATATAATATGTATTCATTTCAACGGCAAAATAGAATAACTTGAAGATATATATGAATTAGAAATATAAGTATACCTACAAAATATTACGACGTAAATTACGTTTTGACAGGAGACCACGTGACCAATCGAACGGCTAGAATTCTAGAAAACGAATATCATTAAGTAATCACCGTCGAACGTAAGAGAAACGAATAAGTTTCAGCCACACGAAAAAATAAGATTTCGTACATAACCTCAAAATGACGTGTAAAAATTATACTCGCCAAAATTTGGAAGCATAATTACCTGTCTGCATTAATGTACATTAAAATATGGCCAATAAAATAGACTGTACCAATTAAACAACCAATTATTTTAGTACGTAATAAGTAAAACGTATTAAGTATTATACATCCCAAAGTAAAACGCAATATATTGGACTGTCAGAAAGAAAAACACATTGTTGCCACTACACAAAATTACATGGAGACTGAATTCTCTCCAGACCATGTCAAACGAATATAGACTCAAAAGATTGATACTCAGGTGATACGAACATTAAGGTCTATATTCGTTTGCACTACGAAAATTTTCAATTAATTGATTAATTTATAAAGTTAATTAGAGCTCGATTAATAACAAAAATATGCCTATGACGACCGCTGAATTCCACTTAGTCCATTCTCCAAGTTTCAAAAGGATCAGCTCAGGAATAACCTCAGAAATAGTCGACACACACCCGGAAGATTGACTTTTATTTATATAGATAGATCTAACTAACTAACTAACTAACCATCACGCCGTCTCCCCGAAAGGGTAGGCAGAAAGAATGGACTGCCACACTTTAATCGATGCGGCACTCCATCCTTCTCTTTTCGCCATCGCGAGAGACGCGGTGTGATGGGTTGCGAACCTCATCGCCACCAATAGGCATCTCCCGCGCACACTTCGATCGTTCAACGTCTACATAATAAATCTAAAACAAATTATCTGAAATACAATAATAATACAAATTATCTGAAATACAATAATATAAAATAAAATAACAAAGAAAAATAATTTAACACATATTGTTATTTTAGATGTTGCACTTGTCGTCAGCTGGACGATCCGGACATTTGTGTTTATTTAATTTTTATTCTACGTTATCCACTGTTTTTTTTAATTCACTGTAATTAGGCACTTAAAACAATCTTACACCAGCAAGAACTTAAAAATTTTATTGAAGAATTTATTCAAATTGTCATTGGAACAAATGAAAAATTTATTTTTACACCTGTCAAAATTCTTTTGATAAACGTAAATATCTACTATAATATATGTAATTAAAAACGATTCTTATGCTAGAATTCCAACAGAGAAATACAAGAGCTGCCTAAGAAGAGTATAAGAGAAGAAGGCAAGAAGAGAAGCGTATGTACAGAATGAAAAAAAAAAGCTTTGAAAAGGCAAAATTGTTAGATAATCAAATGATTTTACTGAAATCTCTTGATGGAAGTTCATTTTAAATAATAATTAAATAAAACGATGTTTTTTAACTACTTTCACCTTTTTCTTTATTTACTGACCAGTCTGTCGATGCCAGCGAGCCTGGCAAAACCGGTCGGTGTCTAAATAAAGACAAAAGTGGAAGTAGTTAAAAAACATCGTTTTATTTAAAGTTGTTAGAGTTTTAATAACTAAAGTCTTAATGTTAAACAAGGAAGTTTTTCCAAAGCATTAACCAACAAAGAAAAAAATACAAGTCTAGATTAATTGCCTGCAGGGATAAGGAAGTGAAGATACTAAATGAAAAGGAAGAAGTTTACTTAAGCGCTGGGCACAACACTTTAAGGAGCTTTTATACGGCGACGATAATACTATGAGAGAACCAGAAATTGATATCCTCTCAGATCAAAATTTAGATAACCAACAAGATCTACTGGAGAAATTAGCAAAGCACTGTCCTGTCTTAAAAAAAACAAGTCCCCAGGCTATGACGGGATACAAGGCGAGCTGCTCAAATATGGTGGAGAATCAATTAGCAGACTAATGCGCAAAATAGTTTGTAAAGTATGGAACCCGGGGGAAATCCCAGAAGAATGGAATATGTCCTCTGCATAAAAAGGATGACAGAATGGAATGCAAAAACTATAAGGACATAACGCTTCTCAACATGGCATATTAAGTGTTTGCGGGTGTGATTGATTCAGACCTGGAAGATCAACAAATGACCAAATATTTACACTTTTTTTTTTAACCGTCGCGTTGCCATGTGGTAAATTGAGTTTCCACTGCCAATTTAAAGTTGATTTTCTTAAAACCTATGGACCCTAATATTATAAAAAAAATTGTAATCCTCCATTGAAGTGTTCTCAATATTTCGTAATAAAAAAAAAAGCAAAAAATTACTTCCTTCATCCCAAAAAAAAATATTTTCTAAGACTGCCCTCACCTTCATTCGTGTTAAGGTAGAATTTGTTTTGCTAATATTTACAACTTTATCAAAAGTGACAAATACTTACTCGCTGTTTTGAACGTATTATAAATTATATCTTTGACCTTTTCAATATGTACGTAATAATACCACTGTGGACGGAAACGCAGGACGCAACTTAATAATATCAGAACTGTGAAAATATTAACACTTTACCAAAAGGGACAAATATTAATACGTACTCGTTGTCTTGAACGTACTATACATTTTGCCTAGGTGCCTTTATCTTCGCCCCGCCGGCCGCGGCGCGCAGACAAGTTTATACCCGATGTCCAGTCGCCCGTATGCTGTGACGCATTACATATCAGAAATCGCATGGTTCCAGAAAAAAATTAATAATGATATGTTTTTCAAATAATCCATGTATGTTATAGATATCGATCTATTTCTAATGAAATTCCCTACAAGATGACATAAATTAAATTTTGATTCATCTAGTCATATGCTTGATATTTAGATAAAGTAAGCGGTAAACTGAACTTACCACATGGGAGCGAGCGTTTTGTTTTGAACACGGTACGTTAAGGGTTAAAGGAACATAGAAGTTCCCGCCACATACCAAGCGTGGTGAGTAAGGTATAACCAGGAGCTGGAAGGAATTAACAACGAGCCCAAAATAGTGAAGTTTATAAAAATACAGCTTCTTAAATGGTTGGGACACCTCCAGTGAATAGAAGAAGATCCCAGGGAAGATTCATTATACACGACCAATGTTCGTCACCTGAGAGTAAGAGGGTTCCAACTGACAAAAGTAAAAAGCTGAGAAAAATGAAGTCAAAGTTTCTAAGACTTGTATTTTAGTAACGAACGACGATATTTTAATGAAATTTTCTAAAAAACCCAAGAAGTTATATATCTTTAATATACATTTAAAAAAATAACTAATTTTTATAGTTAACACTGTTTTTTTAATGTCTTAAAAATCAGATGGAACCCTACTCATCTATTATCGTGACAAAACGTTAGTGAATAAGGGTTCAACAGCAAATGGAACCCTCTTCACTAACTTGCGTATAACAAACCGTCAACCGAGAGTAAGAAGGTTCCAACTGACAAAAGTAAACAGCTGAGAAAAATGAAGTCAAAGTTTTTAAGACTTGTATTTTTGTAACGAACTACGATATTTTAATGAAATTTTCTACAAAACCCAAGGAGTTATATATCTTTAATATACATTAAAAAAATACTTATTTTTTTAGTTAACACTATTTTTTTATATCTTAAAAATCAGATGGAACGTTACTCATTTATTTTCGTGACAAAACGTTAGTGAATAAGGTTTTACATCAAATGGAACCCTTTTCACTTACGTGCGTATAACAAACGTTGAAATAGGTTGACTCTCCATTATTTTGTGATAGCAAATAATAAAAATAAATATTTTATTCTACATTATTTTTGCATTTACTTAAATTATTTTTAAAAAAGATTCAAAAGATTAAAACTTTAAAAATTATTGTTTTGGCCTAGGGAAAAAGGTTTTAAATTTTTATATTAACACTATACTTAATGATTTAGAAACGGTGAATTAATGAAAAAAACTAAGCAAAACATAAATCTATAAAGTTGGTTTTTATTTAATAATATAGTCATACATAATATAAAGAGTAAAATCGTACAAATAACATATTTTGGAAAAAATAAATAATGAATTAGAACTTAAAGTGTATTTTTTTATTTTTCTTTTAGTAGTATAATAATACAAAATAAAATAAAAAAACGGGAAAAATAAAAAGAAAGAAAATGAAGTAAGACATCATATTTGGCTTTATATTTTATTTTTAGTACAGTTTTATAATATTGTTGATCTTGAAGAGTTCTCTTTAAAATCATAAATTTTTGGAGTAGGCAATGAATCGTTCAATTTTAAATTAAAGCCGGAAGTCCATTTTATCCGTAATTTTTCGTTGTGACGGAGATTTACACTATTTACTTTACTATAATCTCCAATAAGATACCGTATGCAGTGTTTGTGTGAATTTCACTATTTTTACTTGAAGAAAGGGAACTGAGGAGAATTTAAATGTTTTTGATGCAACTCCAAAGTCTTTAAAGTCTTCTTCAGCCATTTGTATTATTCTCAAAGGGTATTTGGTATTAATTTTTTTTAAACATCTGACCAATCCAATAGGAGAAAATAATTCGATTTTTAAGAGAGCTCTCTCAATCGTGCTATGAGCACTGTCTACTTTTTGAATGAAATTCTACAGTGGGAAATGAAGATATATTCATTTTGACATCCTCAATAATTTCCTGACGAATACTGTTGCTTGAAGTTTGTCCTCTCATATCTGGCTGTGGAGTATTAGTTCGGCTCTTCTTTTTGTGCACATTATATATAGGCTTTTGAGAAATAGATAACGTCGAGGTATATAATATTTTGCAAACCTGGAATTTATTTTCTTTCACTTTAAATAAGTACAAGAAAGAAAAGGATTTATATGATTTAACATTTTCATCCTGACGATTTGGTCTTTTCGTCAAACAGCGTGTAGTACTGTTAAGAATAAAATGGTATTTCCCATTTTTATCTAATTTATAGTAATTAGAAAACTAATCCACCCTCTCGTCATGGCTGATTTTAGTGGCGCACTTTTCAATGTTGTAACCTGTCTCTGGCTAACGAGTTTTCCCTGTCTGATTGTATATTGTTTTCCAGTTTGGTGATTTACCTTCAGTATGGCTGTTTTCCATTTGTTGGTTTCAGCAATATCACAATTAGGATCTTTTGTAACATTTTTCAAATTGTAAAACAATTATAGGTTATCAGAATCACTAACACTCATCATGTCTTCCACTAATTTCCTTATGTTATCTTCCAAACTTTACATGTTGACAGAAAAAGCGCGCTGGAATCAGAGAACGAAAGAACCAATAATTGATATGAAGTTACATAGATACGTTTTGACACTTTGTTGGTTTCAGGTTTGGAATAAAAGGGTTCCATCTGCAGCAGTTGAAACTCTTTTACCGAGAAGCGTGTAAATTTTTTGGCGACAGTTGGAGTAATAAGGTTCCAACTGTAGATGAATCCTTTTTCACTGAATTTCGTGTTTTGAATGATCAGATGGAACTTGATTCTTTCCGTAACATCATAATGATGATACCATTACATGTTTTTATTTATTGTACGTATAAATAAGGTCAGTAAGAACCCGTTTCACGAAAAAAAGCTATATGTGAAATTTTGTTAGTTGGAACCCTCTTACTCTCAGGTGACGCGTTGTAGTTGTTTTAATATATGTAAGGTTTTATCATTATTAACATTTGATTGAGTAGATTTTTTTACGCTCGGTAGCAATACAGAGCAATATGAAGACTACAACGATCTCCGAAACGTCGGTCCAGAAAGACGAGCTACACGGGTTTTCCTAAAATACATTATTTATCCTTGTGTATAAATTATAATAAAAAAGCAATATTTATCGTTCAAAATTAACCTTTGTTCTATGTTAAGATATCGTGAGCTGATTCCTTTTCAGTGCAAATACATGAAACGATTATTGAGTTACTGGAACTGGTCCGACGATAGATATCAGACATTCATAAGAAGTCTACATTGTGTTTCTTGATTTTCCAGGTGTTTAGTGTCACTTCCAAGATTAGCATGTATAATATTCGCACAGCAGCTATCCATTAGGTACCTGGAGGTTATGAAAATAGAACTCCGCTCTTTCAGTGTGCATCCCTCACCCCACGCACTCCTCCCCGCAGCAATAAACCGGAGCATTTCATAAGCCCGTGTCTATCGCTCCATATAAAAAAAATTCAAAAGCGAACGGCGTAATTTGCGCCCTCGATAACGTAGCCAAATCACGGCGGCATACATTTGTGGGAGTTGTTTTCTGCTTAATACCGGCTCCCCACGCGAGGTGGCGTTTGCCGCAACAGTAAAAAATAATACGAAATGTCAGCCATCGCACGCTGCACGCACCACACAAACGCACTTTTCACGGAATTATGAATATTATATTCACCATCAAATGGGGCGCCTACAGGTATAGAGACCGATATGTTTATATTACGGAAAACTCTTGCTATACTCGAGTCATACTTCGACTGGTGGAGAGTTATTCCTAGTCAATCAGAAGTTGTTACAATAAAATGACAAAATCGCGAGGTATAAACCTTATTCTTCTTCCTGTCCTGCTTTGTGTGTATGTGATTTTTTAAATAACGTTATATTTACTGTTGGAGCTACTTGAAAGCGGAAACGGCCGTTCAAAATGGAGCTCTAGTCCAATCCCTAATGTATGGAAGCGAAGCATGGAACTGGCAGAAGAAGGATGAGAGCAGAATAAATGTAGTAGAGATGAGGTCCCTAAGACGTATGTGTGGAAGAAAGATATACAACAGAATCTCAAATGCTGATATAAGAAAGGAATGTAGAGCGGGAGAAGGTATTATGAACAAAATTATAAAAGGATCCGATGGTTCGGACTTATGGAACGATGGATGGAGAAAGAATGGTTAAGAAAATATACGTTAATTATGTAAATGAAGTACGGAGTCGAAGCAAACCGAGAAAAACATGGCATGACCCAATTAATAAAATTTTAAAGGTTAGTTATGTTAGAAGTCGGAGGAATCGACGTGCGTGTATGACTCGTTGTATGAATGTGGAGGAAGCTAGAGAGTTTTGCCAGGATAGAGTAGTGTGGTGGTCCATTCTCTATGCCTACCCGTGCGGGGAAACGGCGTGATGGTTTGTTTGTTTGTTTGTTTGGAGCTACTGTAAATGTCAAAATATGGCATCGCTGTGGCCATCCTTGTGGTCGCTTTCCCTCTTGTTCTTCAGTCGATAATTGAGGTGAGCGGCGTGGGCTGCAGAAGAATATATTGGCTGGGAAACATCAGGCAGTAGAGTAGATAGCTGGCCGTGGGAAGTTTCATACTGCTTCAAGAGACAGGAGTAAAATGGAACAAGTGGTAGCAAATATCCGGTAACGGATATGCAGCGAAAGAAGAAAAAGAAGATGTTATTTTCTCTATAAGTGAAAGCATAAAACAATGAAAAAGACGATAAAAACTTTAAATTGTAACATATATTATATTGTGGCGTCTTTGGAAGATGTTGGAAACTACACTTTATTATTAATATTACGTCACTTTGGATTTTATTTGTCCTTTGTGTTAAACGCCAATTGGAATCAAAAACTCATTTTTGATACTTGCGCCCTTTGTAATCATCAGCCCCCAATAATGAAATGAACGTTCCTTTGTGAGTTCACTTCAAAATTGAAATGTAAATATAATATATGAATGATATAGAACTCATTTGCACTCCAGACGGTATGAAAGTATCGCGAGTGAAGTTTCTCAGCTCCGCGAGCGACTCTGAATCCATTATTATAATGTTGAATAGCAAGCACATCGCACGGGGAAAGGCAGCCGAGCCAATAATGACCCGAAAGTTACAAAGCTGGAGCAATGATGCGGAATAAAAACTTATGGTCAATAAAATATTCATTATCGTAGCCGCCGTGCAGAGGTCTCGCTTGGAACTCGGAACTTGGAACGGTGGCGGTGCGGTGGCGGTGGCGCGCTTTGCTTTGTAGGCACGGGAGTCAGCCGTGGCGCTGTAGATCGGAGAATAATTGTTTATCTTTCGGCAATATTCAAATTATCCTATTGTATTATACTATTTATATCTTTCCTTCTTCTCGCTTCTTCCCGTTCTCGGGTCGGCTGTTTTATCAATCAGAGCTAGGTGATTCATCTGTTAGCATCTTTCTATTTACTTCATGCATTATCGTCCAATACAAATTATTTATTTATATTTTATGTCATTTAAAATTATGCTATAATCAGTTCAAAATAATCTTTTATGCAAAAAATCTATGAACCAGTGAAAATGAGAGGGAAAAATTTAATATCGTATATAGTATCGTATATTTTCCTGGCTGAGGAACATCCGAAAATGGACAGGGCTAAGGACCGTGGAGGAGCTGTTCCGGGCGGCCCAGGACAGGGAGGTCTACTCAAGGGTGATAGTCAACGCTGGGGAGTCCTGACAGGACACGGAAAGAAGAAGATATGATAAAACTTAATAAATTTGATAAATTGAACTCAAGCATATCGCACCTTCGCTCCGTAAGACAAGGGCATAATTGTTAAAAATTCTCAAAATTACTTAAGTATGCCAATGTTTTTTAAAAACATCCCTTTATCAGGAGGAACAAAGTTGCTCATTAGGTTGCTCATTGAGGGCGACAGTGTATGATCAATATAGCCAGAATAACACAATATTATTCTTCAAAAATCTTAAAATGTCTCAAATGAAAAATTACAAAACGTGCAATTGTGCCCTTGTCTTACCGAAGGTACGATATATCAACTCAAATCATGTCGTAAAATATAATTAACGTATGCGAGAACATCCGTATATTAAAAATATTGTTAGAATATAATATTATAGTAACATGTGTCGCCTTGCCTTGCTACTCGTGGATTATTATTCAATGTCATTTGATAATGCCCTTTCCATCAATATTGCATACTAATATATGAAGCGATTAATAACATTTTAGAAACATTTTCAATTTTGATATATTTGCCACCATGAATCGGTAAAGAATTAAATAAAACCGTTATAAAATCCATTTGAATTTCAACAAAGCCACTGAACGAGCGCATTTTTTTAAGGAGAAAGTAATCGGGTGGAGTTAAACTAGTTTAATAGAAATAACGTATTTAGGAGAGAAGGGGGAGCTTATTGTCGGGAAAACAGGGAGTTTCTCATAGCAAGGGAAACTTTTATCCCTACGTGATGAAAATACTAACTCGGGCAAAGTAAAACGGTCTTTATTAGTCCGAAACTTACAAGTTTTGTTTTACTTTGTAATTTATGACCGGCGAACAACGCCTCCAGCCGAGAGCGATAATACGATCTGGGATTGCCCAGACTCCTCCCCCTGTAGCGTGGCTCCACAATAGATCGCGGGCTCGAATCCGTCAGGTCGCATTAGTGCTACTAACTGACGAAATTATCAAACATCACAAGCAACGTAAATGAGCGTTGATTTTGATAATACCTTATCAAGTGTAGTAAAACTTCTAGAAACAGATGTTTTCATTCGAACCATCAATTATATATGGAGTTTTACATCATTGTTCAAGAAACAATAAATAAACTTTCATTATTGTAGATAAAAAAGACGATTATTATTAAAATTCAATATTCAGATACCGTATTCTTAAAAAGATATAATAATGAATAATCTAAAAATGGCGATAGTCAGTTATAATTTTTGGAAATAATAATGAAATTAAACGATGATTTTTAACCGGTTTCGCCAGGTTTGCTGGCATCGACAGACTGGTGGTTTTATCAACATCTTTTCGTCGAAAATTGTTTTAATTATTATTGAAAATGAACTTCAATCAAGAGATTTCAGTAAAATCATTTGATATTTTTTGTTATTTAAGAAACTTGGTAATATTGATGAACAACTATTGAAGATTTAATTTTGATGTAAGCGTGTGTTTCTTTTGTGAGAATAAAAAAATTTCCTTCTTAGGACATTGTCAAATGTTTACTTTCATAAAGCAAAAATAAAAATTGATAAAGTTAAATTATATTTAATGAGAGTGAAGTATTATATCCTGATAATCCTAGCAAGGCTACACATGTCACTCCGTGTAATATATTATTATTAAAACTCAATATTCAGAAACCGTATTCTTAAAAAGATATCATAAGGAAAAATCTAAAAATGGCGAAAGTCAGTTATAATTTTTGTAAATAACAATTAAATAAAACGATGTCTTTTGATTACTTCCAGTTTTTTCTTTATTTCGACAGCGACTGGTTTCGCGTGTTTTGACTGGTGGTTTAATCAACACAGTTTCGTCAAAACATCATTTTAATTGATAATTATTTAAAATGAACTTTAGTCCAGAAATTTCAGTGAAATCATTTGATAATTTTTGTATAATAATTTAAGAAACTTGAGATGAACAACTATTGAAGATTTAATAAATTTAAAAAGTTTTTTTTGAATACTCAATATTTTACATATATGTATCTATTATATTAAAAAAAATTAGGATGACAATATACCACATATTGTACACCTTTCCTCAAATATTAAGATACTTTGAAAAAGTAAAAATTGTCTAAGCTCAAAAGGCGTTTTATTATCTAAGTTTAAAAATACATATCTTCTTCACATTAAAGCATATGTTGCCTAATATGTAAAAAATAAGCGATACAAGTTTTAGAATTTGACGAAAAAATAAAAATTTAATCACAACTTTTCGCAGAAAAAGAAAACGAACTTTCATTATCCACTGTATAACACGTTTCTAACATTGAGAGAACGAGTGATACAGAGTTATATTGGATAACGGAACGTCTGCCTATAAATGTCACGGAAGTAAGATATTGGAGGATTAAATACTGAAAAATAATATTTCTAGACGTTTACTTTCCATTTGCTTATTTCCCTGGTGACACATTACACAATTTTATGGCATTATTTTTTTATAATAATATCCGAAAATGGAGATACAATCATAACATTGTTTACACTTGGGATACAACGTACATATTACGTGTAATTTATTAGGTTTAAATAATTTTAATGTCTTTTAGGAGTTATAAATTAAATAATTAACAAAACTTTCGTATGAAGCAATAAACTTATGGTGTGGCATTATTAAAAATGTTGTATAACTCTTGTGTACTTTGTTTTTACAGCACTTTATTGTGTTTTATCAAACCAACCGGTTTCGCTCCCGCCGGAGCTTTGTCGAGGATACAAAAACAAACTGTAACCCTAACAGAAGTTCCGGCGGGAGCAAAATGTTTGTTCTATAAAACAAAATCAAGTTCTGTAAAAACAAAGCACACAAGTGTTGTAAACTATTTTTAATTAACAAAACCATTAATACCTATTTATTATTTCTTCTATGTTCGTTGTAGATGTTTTATTTCTCTTTTTATTTTTTATATACTTTGTACATAATTTATTTTAAAAAAAAATTAAAATTATATTTCAGACATGTTTCGGACAACTGGTCCTTCCTCAGTGATATTATAAAAATACATATTTAAAATAATATAAAATTTCTTCTATGTTCGCCATACTTTTTGTTGTAGATGTTTTATTTGTCATTTTCTTTTTTATATATTTTGTATATACAACACTAACTTTAAAAAAAAAAATTACATGTCAAACATGTTTCGAACGACCGGTCCTTCCTCGGTGATATTATAAAGATACGTATTTAAAATATTATTGAATAATAAGTGTCATAAAAAGTGTATTTCCGTAGCTAAAAGAAGAAAGAACGAGGAAGACTCCGAACCATCTGGCTGACGAATGACAGACAAAATGAAGACTCTCGTGCCTTAAGAAAGAAGACGCCTACCAGCGAAACACCTGGTGCCAAATGATTAAAAAATTCAACCCCAAGTAATGGAAAGCGGAGAGGAGAAAAAAGAAAAAGCTTAAACCATCACTTTTGATATGACGAAAGACCTGAACTTTTTGGAACCATAGATAAATAACAAAAGCTTAAAAAAAATATTGAGAAACTTTTTCTGTCCTTCAAGACATTTATTACTTTTAATATCAAAGTATTTAGTTGAAGAAAATGAGTTTTTTAATTAGCAATTAATTGCCATGATGAAATGCAGCTGCGGTTTTCTCATCCTTGGAGCGAAGGGGGATGCAAATTCTGTAGGGGTGGGGGAAGGGGTGGGGGGGGGGGGGAGCTGGCGCGGAAAGCAGAGAGGATTACTAAACGAAACGTAAGCTAAATTAAATGTAAATATTTCATATATACGGGCAGACCGAATATCGCGCAGGGAACAAGATTTCATAAAAATCATTTTTAATATTTTGTTTGAGCAGAATCGTTGGTGTATCCTCGTTGTAATTGTTATACTTTATTTAAGGACTACGAATAATGGATCTTATAACAACCGTTGGAGACTGCTGATCTCAGATTAATACAAGTGGTGTTGCTTTCACTAAAAATAATATAAACATTTTGTAAACTTTGGTAAGAAGCCAATACTTGGTGGTTTGACATATTTAAAATTTGTACAAATACCACTTTATTATGAGTAAGTAACGTCAACCGGTTTTACTCCTTAGCGAGCTTTCCCAGGGCTATACACAAACAGTTTGCTCACTACAGAGTGAAATCGGTTGACGCTACTTACTCATATTAAAGTGGCTTTTATTCAAAGCATTAAAATATTAATTAATTGAATTTTTGTAAATATTTTTAATTTATGAGTTTTATTTTTTTCTTCTTCTGCTTTATTTAGGACTATGTCCTGTTTTTTCTCGAAGCCTGTTCCTGGGATGCAGATGTCCAACTGTCTAGCCATCTTTTAGGTGGTCTTCCTGCAGGTCGATTTCTTGTTGGTACTTTATTTGCGGCTATATTTATCACTCTATCAGAACATGCTCTTTCCACATAATCACTCCACACTCCAGTAGCGTCTTCTCAGTTTTGCCCATATTTATGACTCTATCAGAACTTCGACACTTTCCACATTGCAGATCTTTCTTATTTCAGAATTTCTTACTCTGTCTCGGTGTGTCGTTTCCGCAACGGATCGGGGAGTCTTCATTTCTGTGGTTCTTAGGAGACTTTTTGTTCTGATGGTGTCAGCTCTCGTTTTTATTCCACATCTCATTATAGGACCTACGCATGTCTCGTAGATTCGAATTTTGCTCTCCTTTAGCATATTTTCATTTTTCCAAACAGCATTCGTCAAGTAGCCAGCCACAACGGCGGCCCTGTTTGTTAGTTCACTTACTTCTCCGTAGAGGTCACTGCTGCTTGATACATCAACACTCAAGTACTTGAAATGCATCACTTGTTCTATTATTTTTCTATCTAATGCAAGCTTGCATCGTACTGGTTGCCTTGATGTATTCATGCACTTTGTCTGTCTATGAAGTAATTGTATATAGTGTAAATAAGTTTATCAAAATATAAAAAGATTCTAATGTCAGCTTGTAAGTTGTAGTTATATGAAATTAAAGTGTAGTGATGCTGCTCACCGTTTGATCGTCCATGGTCCATTAGGGTGTGTCTGATTTATTTCCTTCTCCGCGCTCCATTAAAGCCGACTTGTCGCCTTTTATTAACGCAAATCCAGCATAAAGCAGCTCAAACTCGCTGACTTTTGCAGTTTTACGGTTTATATGACACGGAACGTGTGGAGGACCGGAGCCGTTTCAATATTCAGTCAACAGCGAAAATGAATTAACTCCTCTTCACGTTTTACTGCTCGCGCTCGGAAAATATTTACCGGGAAAATAAAATGGCCGACTGATGCAGCCGTTCGAGTCTAAATTTACATAAAGTCATTTCTTCACCTTTCACGCAGATCTGGGAGCGCGTGTGCGCATTAACAGCGTTATTTATTAAAGGTCAACAGGCTCCCGCCTTGATGGCCGAGATGGTCGCCTTACCCTACTTACACGAAGTCAGCTTACTTCCCATCACGCATTAGATTAGCCAAAGGGAATGAACATACACATATGCTCTTTAGAGCTACCTACCAAGTTGACGGTAAACTTAAGACTTTTAACACTTTGAAATTAGTTTATTTAAAACACTTTTTTCTCACGTTTTAAATTGACTTATTTTGAGATATTTCGAAGGTTTTACATCCTATAACACACGCAAGTCGATTCTACCGACTTCTTACATGGCCGACGTCTAAAATTAAGTTATTTTGATCATGCCAAGTTTTCCTCGGTCTCACAAGACTCCGTACTCCATTCATATCAAGTTAGAATCTTAACACTTGTCAATTACAAGTTTGTCATGCTATCAAACAATATTTTATCGTCTATTTGGTTAAGAGATCTTATTTCTATTTGACTTTTGTTATTTTGTATATTTATCACTCACCATTAGTTCTAAGAAAAACCTTATAATTGATTTATTTAACAACTCAAAAATTTGATTTAAATATTATACTTTCTCCCCCACCCTTCTAAGAAAAACCTTAACAATTTTAAGGTTTTTCTTAGAACTAATGATGAGTGATAGTATTTTGAAGTATTTTAGAGCTAATGATGAGTAGCAGTTTTATTGAACATCTCAAAAATTTGCATTAAATACTTTCTCCCCCACCCTTAAGATTTCTAAATAAGGACACACTGTTTGGCGATTAGGTTCAGTTTGAGAATGCCCTCGCAAGGCGAAACAAATTTGTCACAATTTATATTATTTATATAAAAAATAAATCCAAGTAAAACCACTAAACAATCGTGTTAACTATTATAAATTAATAATGGAGTTTAACAAAACTAATACCTCAAGCATCAACAATTCATGCTTCTCCTTTATACGCATAGGTCAGTACAAGAACACAATTGCGCATTGAGGCCTTACTTTTATATGGTGATAATATGTAAGCGCATCAATAGTTAATTCCGTGAGATAATCTTAGTTTAAGTCATATTTAGTACGAAATGTAAACAATGACCATAGTAGGATATAGCGGATGTGAGATAGTTAACAGTTTTCATAATATTCCACTTTCCCTGGCCCTTCTCGAGGGCGAGAGAAGAGAGCGCGGATGTGCACATCTGTAGTACAACGACTACAAGCAGGAATTTCTTAAGGACGCGTTAAATATGAATAGATATCGATTAGCAAGCGGGGGGAGGAGAAGACGAAGGGGGGCAGCGTGGGAGAGAGGGAGACAAAATTACGTACAACGTGCTCAGATGTCATTCTCTCACTAGAGTCAAATCGTGAGATTTAAATAAATATTAAAGAGTCACGAATATTTTATACCGAGTGTACTATTTTTATGATCGCCCATCTAAGTGAACTTGTGATTTCATTTCACAGAAACAGTTTATGTACAATGTTTTTTTCTATGTAACATAACACTTTATTTTTTAATACAAATAGAATGAATGAAGAAAGAATGGTAAAAAAATTATATATTAACGATATAAATGGAACCAAAAACAGAGGAAGACCGAGGAAAACGTGGCACGATCAAATAAATCAAATATTGAAAGTCGGCCATGTGAGGAGTCAGAGAAATCGACGCGCGTGCATGACACGATGTTTGAATGTTGAGGAAGCGAGAGAAATATGTCAGGAAAGAAAAGTGTGGCAGTCCATTATTTCTGCCTACCCCTTCGGGGAGATGGCGTGATGGTTAGTCAGTTAGTTAGTTAGTTAATAAAATAAATAAAATTCACATTAATTCAATCATGTTTCGAGACACATTAACACTTCATCAATGTAGTTAAAATATTATAAAAACTAAATAAGTTTATCAATATTCATGATAAAATTTGTTTAAATATTTATTTTGTATTATAATTTTTTAACTTCACAGATGAAGGGTTTATGGTTCCAAAACAATTTTAAGTTAATGTGCAATTTTTTTATTTTTTTTGTAAGAAAAAATATTGTTATGGATCCGCAACACAAAGCAATGGTGAATATAAAAGAAAAAAATGTCTTATCAAAAATCAATCTTCTCAATATTTTACGGATTTACCGTAAATTTCATGAGAATGTATACAATCGCAACCAGTGATGGTAGAGAGAAGATTATCTGTAGAGTTCATACATATGTATTGTATATCTGGGGAATGTGGTCAAACTTAGCGGAGATAATCAAGAAGCGGATATCAAACGTAGGCAGGGCTTTGCATAGGTTGCTCACGGTAAACTGTTTCAGGACCAAACGATTCACGAAGTACCTGACGATTAGGAATGTGTATCCTCTTAAAACTGACATACAAACTAACTAACTAACTACTCATCACGCCGTATCCCCGGAGGGGTAGGCAGAAAGAATGGAACGCCACACTGTGCTGTCCTGACGTACCTCTCTCGTTTCCTCTACATTCATACATCTTGTCATGCACGTACGTCGATTTCTCCGACTCCTCACGTGATCGATATGCAATATTTGATTGATTTGATCGTGCTACGTTTTCCTCGGCCTTCCTCTTTTTCTAGCTCACCATTCTGTCTTCACTCATTCTTTCCATGTGTCCAAACCATCTTAATGACCCTCTCCTTATTTTTTTCATAACACTTTTTAATTTGCACCACATTCACTGACATACAGGTTTGAAACAATCACGTTCACAAAAATAACAGTACAAAAAGTTCAAGTAACCTACCGGAAATGGAGAGGAGGAAATGAACGGGCAAGAAAATGGACCAATATTCTCGATGTAGCTTGCAAATTAGCTTCTTTAAAGTGGAATTGGGCCAGCCATATAGCGAGGACGACGGACCAGATGCACCCTGGAGTGGCGAACAAGAACCGGCCACATAAATCCGAGTAGACCAACAGCAAGATATCAAATTTCATTTCAATGACATCAAATAAGCGGCAGGAGATTAATGGCACAGAGTGGCGAGGGATAGAGAGTTGTAGAAGTCGAGAAGGGAGGCCTACTATATGTTTAATGTTTGAACATTGGATGTTTGGACGTTGGATGATTAATGGCTGATAAAGATGATGATGATATATTAACTGGCCAATACATGCGATTGTTTCTTGCATAATGTATTGGAGGGAATGGTCGAGGGATCGATTGGCAGAGGACGACCTCGCCAAGAGTACCTAGACCAGATTTACCGAGATATGGGCTGCACCTCTTATGCGGAGTTGAAGAGAGTTGCTGAAGAACGAGCGGAGTGGAAAAGGAGATACGTCGCCTTGCTGCAGACCAATCGTTAGATTGAGACCGGAGAAGAGATATGCACTAACTATGAGTTGGCTTTCATAGAGTTATATATTCAGATATCAAGTCATACTTTATCTTAAATATACATTAAAGGGTATTATAAATATCCAATAATTAAGTAGACGTATTAACATCTCAAACGAAATGAGGCCAGATATTGTGTTATTACGAATGATTCATAATAAAATTCATTTTTCGTTTAGACCTAATTTTATTTCTCGAGCAGGGGATTCAATTAGAGTAATAGGCTGTGGGAGCAGTTTCATCATTACATAAAGTCCGGAATGTATTTCGTAACGTGATTTCCCCAAAAAGACAAAAATAGATTCTTTTCAATGAAAAACTTGAAACGAATCATGAAAGTTTTTATCTATTTTGTTTACTTCAAATATTTTCCCATACCTTTAACATCAGCATGACATTGAGTTTCGTCATAGACCAAAAGCGTAACAACATAAAATATTCAATCCCTCGATGTGCCTTTGGTATTTTATTTTTCATTCGCGGATCAAATACTTATATAAGGGCTTTACTCACCCGTATTAAAGAACCAAGGGAAATGTATATTTTCTTTAAGGCAATCTCCCTTGCACAGTAGGTACCTAGCATGTTATATTCCAATCATGCGATCATGGCCCTCTTAATTTATTAATTATATCCGAGCCTAAACAGACCAAATATAACCTTGCCTGACCTTACAAAGCCTTACTTCCAACCTTTAACCGCACTGATTCGTTGCTCTACAACTTTTTAATTTCATTAATATTTTGTTGTCACTACAGTGTATTTTAACAATTATCCTCTTGAAATTAACAAGAACAAAAAAGCCGCTCTGCCGAGGTTTTTTACAGATAGATGTTAACGAAATGTTAGAAACGGGTATTTATAGTTTTTGAAACGGATATTCATAGTATGTTTTTAAAGTTTTATTGCTTTTAGTGAGAATGACACATTTCGTCTGACTGGGGCATTATTAGTTTAAAATATGGGATGGTCGATCAAAGAAAGAAAAATAGAAAGAAAGAAAGACGTCGATAGTCGTATCCGCCAGGCTAAACTTGCCTTCAACAAAAAATCTAAAATATTCGAGTCCAATTGCATAGACCTAAACCTCCGAAAACAACTTATAAAAACATTGGTGTGGAGTATTTTGCGGCTGCGAGACTTGGTGCCTGGGTGAAAGAGAGCGCAAAAGGCTGGAAGCATTTGAGATGTGGACCTACCGACGAATTGCTCATATTTCATGGAGGGACCACGTTACAAATGAGGAGGTTCTCAGCAGAATTGAAGAGAATAGGCACATGTTGAACATCATAGCGGAGAGGCGCGCGAGATGGATTGGTCATGTGTTGCGACACGAATGTTTCCTGCATGATGTATTGGAGGGAATGGTCGAGGGATCGATTGACAGAGGACGACCTCGCCAGGAGTACCTAGACCAGATTCGGGGAGATATATGAGCTGCACCTCTTGTGCGGAGTTGAAGAGACTTGCCGAGGACCGAACGGTGTAAAAGAGGAGATGCGTCGCATTGCTGCAGACCAATTATTAGATTGAGACCGGAGAAGAATATTATGATAATGGCCTATCAAAAACAAAGCATACGTTTCCCTTTAAATATAATAAAACAATTAGAAAACGGTCATTTTTATCAATAGTTTGAGCAATTAATAAACGTGCGTGCATGAAACGATGCATGAATGTTTAGAAAGTGAGAGTAGAATCCCAGGGAAGAACAATGTGGTGGTATATTTAAATTTTCAGATTTTGCTATTACTGACATGGTTTTACGATATTAAAACCTCAATTACCTTGAGTAATTAATTTTAATTGTAACCAAATAATTTAAAGGAAAATGAACCTTAAAAAACAGGACAGCTTAGCAAATAATTGTATTATTTACTGATTTATTTACTTTATACATAAATGTATAAGCATAAAAAAGGCCATTACTGTAATTTAAAGTATATATGTACGTACGTGCTGTTGGCACCCTAGTGTAAAACGGAAGTCATAAATTGAAACATTACGTGTAAAATCTCCAGCAAAAGCTTTTCTTTAACACTTATCCAAGAAAAACTTAGAGTTCTGTGAAAAAAATGTGATAAATGTTCTTCACACCTCATTTAATTCGACCATTCCGTGGTATTAATTTGTCGGCGGCCATCTTAAAGATAACCTAAGACAATAAACGCGGGAAACTAGGAGAAATTATTCTCAAAAGCGAAAATCGTGGCGCATGCTTCTGGAAAACCAACTGTCATTCCACCGTGAAAGTATCGAAAGTTTGAATTGTACCGAAATTTGTTCTAAAATAGTAATTATGTTTTCAAAATACTATTTTTGTGTATCCTTTCATATTAAATAAAGTCATTTGCATTTTTTTTTAAATTATTCACAGATATGGTAATAATTGATAATATTTATATTTGTATCTACATTTTTCTTCTTAAAAAACCTGATGATCAACACAGAAATCATGTCTTCTGGGATGATGAGGTTAGATGTCCCTCCATCTCTTATGTGGTCCAAAGGGGATACCCAAATCGATAAAGAGATAGTTGTAGTTCAGCATCACAGGAAGAGAATCTTGTAATAACATACTTTATAGTCTACAAAGTCTATTACAAGTTGAAGAAAATGAGTAATTTTTACCGAAAAAATCTAAAGTTAAAAACCGCAGCCTTGAAATATCGGATCATTGTCAGTTATAATTAATACACATAATGATTATGAATTATTTACAACTTTATGTATTATAATAATATAATTATATACCTGTATAACATTAAAAAAAAAACATTATATACGGTAAAATATACAAAACTCGGCAAACAATTTGTGAAAACCTGCTTATGGAGAATTCTAAGAGAACGGGTGCCTAATAGAAAGAGAACGGAAGAGACTAGAGGCCTTCAAAGCGTGGTGGTATTGAAATATCTTAGGATTTTCCTGGAGGGACCACATCACAAATGACGAGGCTTTCAACAGAGTTGAAGAAGAGAGGCACCTTATTAAGATCATCTTAGAGAGGCGGACCTCCTCCATCCTGTATTGTAAGGGATAACTGAGGGGACGAACCCCAAAAGACGTCCAAAGGACTTGACAAGAATACCTGGAATAGGTTTGTGAAAACATGAAAATATAATAATTAGGCTAATTTTCTCAAGGGCGCTTTGACAATGTTTTTTTTAGTCATGAGAGCTACATCTGACATCAGCAATCAGGTAATAGTTAATTATGTTTCGTGTGATATTTTAAAAATGTTGGTTTATGTGTTTGCATGTGCTGTGCCTCATACGCGGAGCTTAAAAGGACTGCGGTGGATCAAACGGAGTAGGGAAGAAAAACATGCTTGCCATCACTTTCCCGCCAGGAATGTCGGCGTGTATGGAACCCTGTAATCCCAAGAGAGGCGAGAA
Source organism: Lepidostoma basale (assembly GCA_022606425.2). Taxonomy (NCBI): domain Eukaryota; kingdom Metazoa; phylum Arthropoda; class Insecta; order Trichoptera; family Lepidostomatidae; genus Lepidostoma; species Lepidostoma basale. Next base: position 169,859 of record JAHDVF020000075.1, on the reverse strand, counting down.
CACGCCATTACGAGCAGGTACCAGCCCTCCCCTTATTTTTCTTATGTTCTGTTTTGGAAACATGATTTCATCGGAGTTGGGAAGTTCTTTTATTTCCATGAATCCCGCTTTATTCACTAAATTAACTTTCCGCCCGGCGAGGGAGGAATGCTGTCGCGGAGGGTCAGCGGATTCTTGTGTCGTGTCCCAATGCTGTTGCGGGGCGCGGACTTGTGAGAATAATACTCCTTTATATTATATATTTGGGTTCGTTTACGGTTAGACCACATTTCTATTTGTTGTCAGAATGACACGATCCGTCTCAAGAACACACATATCGATGTTCACAATTCTGGAATTATATTTTAGAACATAAAATTTAATAAATTGTTATAAGAATAATTAATTTGCAATCATTGCACAATGGTGTTCTAGTACCGACCCTTATTATGGAAGTAAAGCATGAAACTAGCAAAAAATTATGAAAATAGATTAAATACAGTAAAATGAGATCTCTTAGACGAATGTCTTGAAAATCTGTGTCTGATAGAGTGTCAAATGCAAATATAATTAGTTGAAGCAATGCGAATGAAAGTGTTACGAACGAAATGATGAAAGGGTCATAAAATGATTCGGACACATGGAAAGAAGATAAGGTCTGTCTGTGGTGTAAAAAAAATGATGAGATGGGGAAGAAGCAGAAGGCGCTTTTTGAGAGACCACGTGGACCGCATGGAGAGTACAAGAATTGCAAAAATTGTTAAAGATAAAAACTCAAGCAGCAAGAGATTACCAGGAAGGCCGCCGAAGAGATGAAGAGATGGTTGGACATCATCATTCTAGGACAGCCAACCGTTACAAACAGGTAATACGACCTTAACTAAGAGAAAGAAGAAGAAGAAGAAGGAAAGAATTAATGAAGAAAGGACGGTAAAGAAAGTATACATAAACGACGTTTAACGGAACAAGAAATAGAAGAAAACCCATGAAAACGCGGTACGTGCAAATCTTAATGTCAGTCACGTGACGAGTCGAAGAAATCGATGTGCATGCATGACACCAAATTTTTGTTTTCACTTTTATTGTTTTTATATTGTTGAATAGCTTTTTACACCATTACAGCGCGAGCCAAATCAAATATAGGGTATAGCTGTAACATTGATTCTCATGACATGTGTAATTTGTAATCACATATGGCGTCGAAGCAAGGGCAGACACAGTAAGGACCAAACAAGTTTTGAGGACTTCCGAAATGAAGACACTGAGGACGATAGCAGGCAAGATACTGAGGGATCGCGTGAAGAACACCAGAATAAGAGAGATATGTGAGGTTGAGGATATTTTAAGATGGAGCAGACAGCGAAAAATGGACTGGTATGGTCATGTTCAAAGAATGGACTCCACCAGACTCCCCTATATTGCATTGCATAATCAACCTCATGGGACTCGTCCTCGTGGAAGACCTCCTAAAAGATGAAAGGACAGCTGGGAATCTACCTTACAGGAGGAGCAACTCTTTGGAGAACAGACCACATAGATCTGCAATAAGGAAGAAGAAGAAGAAGATGACATGTGATAGGTACATAAGAAATCTATTGCCATTTTATTTTTACGTGAATTCTACACCAGATCGAGGAAGTGTTTGAATCACACTTTTATTACCGAGAATCGAACCGGGGACCTTCGGTATGGCAGTCATTGATGTTTCACTCTTGTCGTCTGTGATTTGAAGATATAAATCCGTATAATATGGTGTTTTCGTAGTAATCTTTCACGTCTAACTCGATACATTATTGAAGATTCTTTCCTGCGTTATCCGGAGAGCAGAGGCGCGCCACCTGGAGAGATCACACTCCCCGTGCACAACTTGAGCGCTTTTAGGAACACTCGCAAGTGAATATTTAAACACTCTAAAAACGCGCACTTTACCTAATTCTACTGAAAGGAAATCTCCTCTCTCTTCAGCTCTATTTTAAGATTGTTTTCTAATGTCGTAATGCTTAACTGAAATAACTTCGCTTCGACATATATTTAGTCCTCATCTTATGTTAGGAACACACCATTATGATTATGTGGTTTCTGAGAATACCGTTAAGACTTAGAGCACCGCTTTTCAGTCCCTGAATGTGATTTCTTCTGTTGCTGACATTGAGTACTTCGTGCTATTTTCTATGTTATATTTTATTTATGTAATTTTCTCGAAGATTTTCTCTAATTTTTTTTGTGTCAAAAACCCTGTATTGTAAGAGTTAGAAATATGACACAATACTTGAACATAATAGATGTCGTTTTAATGTCACTCGAATGAAATATATGAATCTTGATATCATAAAAACCCTTATAGCTATGTAGCTGTGAGAGGAAAGTTTGCTACTTAAACAAGAAGTAAACAAGCTGTCGACCAGGAAAAAATCAAGATTTTTATTTGTGCCAATAGTAAAAAGTTTTATCTATAACACGGATCCAATGTGAAGTAAACTGTACTACTAGCTTAACCTATAAAATCGGTATTTCATTTCTTTCTCCTAAATGGTTCACTCAGTGTACCAGCTGTGCCAAAGCCGTGGTGAGCCTGACTCAGAAACAAAAAATGGTATATAATGGTAACTAACTAACTAACCATCACGCTGACTCCCCCAAGGGATAGGGAGAATAAATGAACCGCCACACTGCTTTTTTACAGACATATTTTTCTCACTTCCTCAACATTCTTACATAGTGTCTTGCACGCACGTAAATTTTATTTTTATGCAACAGGTCGTTTTGAACCCATACAATGTGTTATATTGATTCTCATGACATGTGATAGGTAGCTAATTGGTCGCCATTTTATTTTCACGTGAATTCTACAACTGGCCAAAGATAATGTTAAAATCACACACAACTTTACTCTTTCTACACGACCATATACTTTTTGCAAATCGACTAATGCACAGAAAACTTTATGTTTTTAATACAGGAACTTCTGTGTTAATGTACGTGCGATAAGTTGATACATACATCCTCTGCCATTCATAATGTCATCTTGTACATAGCAAACTCTGTTATTCGTCATCTTTTTTACTCTTTCTACTTAAATCCTGACATAAATTTTACCAACGCAACCCGCGTTCCATACGCGACCCTATTCCTTTATACAGAGGCATGATAACTGCTCGAAGTGTTATAATATTTGAAATTAAAATTAAGTATTCAATTTTTAATAAATTTTTTTAAATATTTTTGTTTACATATTTTACCAGATGGAAAATCAAATAAAATTTAAATATAGCTCGGAAACTGCAAACTTGAATATTGAAAAAGGTTTTTATCACTTATATGGATAATGCATAAAAAGCGAATGAATGAAGCCTGCCTACATATGTTTAGCCTCTACAGCGCGTGTGGAATATTGTCATAAAAAGTCAAAGAACAGCAACTCGGCACTTTGTCGTTCTGAAAGGTGTCCCAGACGGTCTTGCTGCCGGTTTCCATGCTCCAGCTTTAATATTATAATAGTATATATTCCATTGTAGAATTAATGTATGAGAGGCATGCAAAACACTTTAACCTTAAATACTCTGTTTAAAAAAATACCAATTAGATAAAAAAAAAATGTGTCTACTACAAAACTTGTGAAAGAGCCTGTCTGTTAAAAAAAAAAGTTTTTGTAAAAAATGTAGAAAACTGGAGAATTGATCGTCTAATTTCGTTTGTTCTCTTTCTACATAAAACAAATATATATCTTCTCTTTTACATCGCATACAGAATAAGGAATCAAATACCAGTCACTTTTATCAAATAAAATACACTAAAATTAAAAATTGATAGAAGAAAATAAAAATCCATGGAAACAATGAAAGAATGAATGAAGAAATAATGGTAAAAAAGTATATGTTAATGATGTAAATGGAACCAGAAATAGAGGAAGACCGAGTAAAACGTGGTACGATCAAATAAATCAAATATTGAATGTCAGCCATGTGAGGAGTCAGAGAAATCGACGCGCGTGCATGACACGATGTATGAATGTTGAGGAAGCAAGAGGAATATGTCAGGAATGAAAAGTGTGGCAGTCCATTCTTTCTGTCTACCCCTTCGGGGAGATGGCGTGATGGTTAGTCAGTTTGTTAGTTAAAATAAAAATTATTTTACCCTACACCTCAATATGTTTACATGAAATCTCACCTCAATGTTTTCTGTGTATCGCTTAATTATATATAATATATATATCGTTACCAAGGGGTTCTGGCGGGTAGTAGCACCACGATTGAGTATTCCCTGCCGCGATGTGTGCTTCTTTAAAATGTAATGCCAAGTCCGAATCTCTAGCGTCTTCGAGTGGTCTTTAAGACTCCGTAAACCCCGGGCAATGTGACCACTGTCATTACTTCCATCAGTGTCCTAGCAAATAGAAAGTAGATATATGGAGAATTACTAGCGTCATAAAACTAGATCCACCGGTTAAGGGAAGATACACACCCAACATAAAATTCTCCAGAAAAAGCATGGGGAAACTACTTTCCTTAGGTCATCACTACGAAGATAAATCAAGCCATGACCCTGAAATCCAAGCGACTTCAACGGTTAAAGGATAGTTGAAAAAGGTCCTGATGTTAAGTCAACGTAAGGGGGACCTGACATGACACTGAAAGAATGCTACCGTAACTAAAAAAATTAAGATATTTATGATATTTTAACAGTAACACTTCTACTTCTTCTTCTTCTTTTTATAGACCTTTGGTCTGTTCCTGAAATCAGGCTGGCCTCTCTTGGGAAGATGACTACCAACTATCTCTCCATCTCTTCGGCGGTCTTCTGGGGGGACGGCAGCCGGCAGGAATCTGATGCGCCACAGCGTGTGGGATTTTGGTGGGATCCATCCTCTGCACGTGCGCATTCCAGTATCTTCTGCGTTGTCTGCCCCATCTCACGACATCCTCCACCTTGCAGATCTCGCGGATGGCCGTGTTCCTCACCATATCTCGAATAGTCCTTCCTGCTATCATCCTCAGCGTCCTCATCTCTGCCACCCGTACTTTAGCCTTCGTTCTTGTGGTATCCGCTCTGGTCTCAATGCTATATGTCAGTCAGGCCTTACGCAGGTTTTATATATTCTGACCTTACTGTCACAATAAAATTAAAATGCTTCATTGGAAATCGATTGAAGAAGTAGTTGCTCATCGAAACATGTCTGTGCCATGGAACGTTGTCCGTAATAACGATTATTTAATACGAGTATAATATATTAGAAGGATTCAACGAGAGTAGAATCAATCGAAGGGTCTCCTCCGCCGTCCCGCGGAGACTGCAAGATGGCTGTTCCCGAAATCGGAAATCGTAAAGCAGTAAGGGCCGCGTGCCACGGATACAAATAATAATCATTTTAATGGCGCCTCTTTACTGCCGCCACGCCGCGGGCCGCTTTATTATTTGTCGGGGCATAAAAGTGTTCCGGACCAGCTGGGCCCGAGGAAAACGGAAAACGCTTTTTTAGACGAATGGCACGGCACACACGAGCCAAGGGAGGGGCGGAATGGGGCGCCGATAGACAAACGCGTGGTCAGGCATTTACTACAACTGACCTTTACACCAGTATATTTATACGTCATAGTATAACCGCATAATCGCTGAGATAACAAATTATTCCTAGTTATTTTATTCAATAACAACATTCACATATTGGAGTGATATCTCCAGGCGGTTTCTAGCAATGCGCTAAATGGCGGTAGCCTTTCACATTGCGTTAAAAAGATATTCTGCTTAATGCTTAAAATACAATCTTCATAGATGGCGTTGGTGTGTCGATTGAATAAACTACCATGCAAAGGGTGGTGTTGTAGATTGACATATATACAACTTCCAAAGATTTGTCAGACATGGTGGTCATAAGAAAAAAAAGTGGAATGGGGAATGTTGTATTGTCCTATAAACACCTTGATCAACCATATTCTGTTTCCAATTTGCATCTTCGTCTCTATTGAGATACAATTGATTCTTGAATTTAAATATTTCTTACCACTTAAAATTCGGGTAACGTATAATTATACTTTATAATCACCGTTTATACCCTATCATCATAATATTTGCTTATAACACTGTCTGCAATTTTTCGCATACTATGCGTAATCACGCCAATGAGTTTTGTTCTCTGTATAAATTAAGTATTTTTTGTTGTATAATACATGGTTAATTGTTTGTAAAACCTGATGATGGCAGCGTAGGTTGGCAAAACAACTGTCGCGACAATCACATTAAAATTAATAAATATATCGTGCTACGTACAATAACAGTGTTTTAAAATTAAAACACTTAATAATTTTGAATTAATATAGAGTTTCCGCCAAAACAATGGTTTATCTTAAACATTAATCTTATTGAGATGAATTAAATTAGATCTCTAAGACGAATGTGTGGATACTCTTTTTATGATAGAGTGTCGAATGAAAATATAAGAAGTGAATGCGGTGCGAATAATGGTGTTATGAACAAAATAATGAAAGGATCATTAAGATGGTTTGGACACATGGAAAGAATGAATGAAGAAAGCATGGTAAAAAAGTATATGTTAACGATGTAAAAGGAACCAGAAATAGAGGAAGACGAAGGAAAACGTGGCACGATCAAACAAATCAAATATTGAATTTGATAATTATATTATATAATAATGATAACAAAAAAGTCTGGCTGCAAATTAATTTCTATTTTTCTTTTTTATACACTTTGTAGATACAATACTTTTATTAAAAAAATAAAATTATATACCTGTAGACATGTTTCGGACAACGTTACAGTCTTTCTTCAGTAAAGATACATATTTATATAAATTGTTGTTGTTTACATGATCTGAGAGATGTTATCACGTAAACAACAACAATTTTATAATATTTTTATAAATGTATCTTTACTGAAGAAGTACTGTTTGTCCAAAACATGTCTACAGGTTTATTATTTTATTTTTTTAATAAAAGTGTTGATATACAAAGCGTATAAAAAAATAGAAACAAACTATCGTAACAACACAAAGTATGGCGTATATAGAAGAAATAAATTATTTGATTAAATTATTTTCTTAAAGGCATTACTTTATTTTACCTGTATTATATTACTTAGTTAGTGATAAAGGCATATTAATGTCAAAGTTTACGACAAAAAAGAATATTATAATAAAGCATTATATCAATACAAGTATTTTGATTTTATTTAATGTAGAATTTAAGACAAATTACAATAACAAAAGAATATCACGTGAACATTAAACTTAATAAAAAATATAGGGTGGAAGCACCAGTATTTGACCGCCCCTTAGTAAATGACCGTTGGTTAATAAAACAAAATATAATAAGAATTGCTCTATATGTCCAGTCAAAAAACTTTATTCCCAAGAAACTATGACAAAAAAGGTAGGCAGAGACAACTGTTGGTAAGAAACAAAACTATCAGTTTTGAACTGTGCCTTGTCAAACGGTAAAAGTGCGTCTTCCCGTTGTTGTTTTGAGATTGTTAGTAGTTTTTATAAGGAAAAGTGTGGTAAGTGTTTTTTTAATGTTATTTCTTATGCAATTCTTTGAATATTTACATATTTTTATATGTTAGGGTGTTTCATAATGTGACAATGTAACAAAATCTATGTATTGTATCAATATAACCTGAAGTGGTGAATTACTGGTGATTGTGCTATTTTTTAGAGAAATATTAATTTTAATAGTAATACTCATATTTCATTAAAAGAGTTAGAGAATTGAGAGAAGTCAATGTGTTTTTTATTGTTTTTATTTTATTTTGTAGACTGAAATAATGAAATTAATGCCTTTAATGTGGATTTCAGTACAAACTGAACCTTAAACGGTCATTCGTTGGTGCTTTGACCCTAGAAACGTTTCAATTTCAAAATGGTGATTCTTGTTATTAAAAATGACAATACTTTTCTTTAAAGAACTTCTATGGATGCTTAATATATAAAAAGTATGAAAAATGTTCTGTGTGGGCAGAAAGTATAAAGATAAGAATCCAATCAATAAATTGTTCTAAATATTGTAGAACGTTTGTCTAAAAGATCTTTCTTTTATAGCACATCACTCACATTTGCCCTTTCGCTCCGACAGCTCCGCGATTTCTCTCACTACACAAGTATTGATTCAAATTTTTATTTCACTTTCTCCACACACAATCAAGTATACGGAATGTTTGAAATTTAATATTTCTCCACGAGCTAAATTTAATATCACTTTAAACAAAGATATTTTGGGGTTTCTTCCTCTCTTACACGCGCACTGTTCCGCTTCTTCCATATAAATCTACCTAACTCTACTTTACGCCTTTTGTTCTTAACCCTATTTAATCCAAAGCGAAATTGATAAAAGTTTAAAAATTTAACTAGAAAAGTCGATTACGACTCCCTTCAAATGCACACACAAAAGCAATTTCATTCGGCCGAAACGCTAATGTAACTTCAAGTTTACTTTCCTTTTTAAATAGTTGGCGTCAAATAAAATCGATTAGCTTGCGTATGGGGTATGAGAGAAAGATTAAGAGTCACCTGGAGAGGAACTCTGCAAGACGAAGTGAAGGCGGCGGGCCTCGTATTGGTCAAAGTTTTCTCGTATCTGTACAATGTTACAAGAGAAAGCTTATTTTGTTAAAAATTGACTATTTTTCTACTTTCTTATCACAAACAACAACAACAACAAACCATCACGCCGTTTCCCCGCAGGGGTAGGCGGAGAGAATGGACCGCCATACTACTCTATCCTGAAACCTCTCTAGCTTCCTCCATATTCATACAGCGAGTCATACACGCACGTCGATTCTTCCGGCTTCTAACATGACCAACCTTTAAAATTTGATTAATTTGATCATGCCATGTTTTCCTCGTTCTACTTCGACTCCGTACTCCATTTACATCGTTAACGTATATTTTTTTTAACCATTCTTTCTTCACCCATGCGCTCCATATGTCCGAACCAACGCAGCGATCCTTTCATAATTTTGTTCATAATACTTTCTTTCGCTCTACATTCCTTTCTAATATCAGCATTTGAGATTCTGTCATACATCGTTCTACCACACATACGTCTTAGGGACCTCTTCTCTACCGCATTAATTCTGCTCTCATTCTTCTTCTGCCAGTTCCATGCTTCGCTTCCATGCTTAAGGGTTGGGACCAAAACTCCATTGTGAACGGCCATTTTCGCTTTCATTGATAAATTCTTGTTTCCAATCATTATTTTTAAAGCTCCATTCACTTTGTTACCCGCACCAACCCTACTTTCAACGTCATTATCCGTTCGGCCATCCGCTACTACAAACGTATCACAAAAGGGTATTAAATAATTAATACGAATGAAAATATTTGTTTTCTAGAAGATTTGTTATATTTTATGGGAATGACATGCTTGGCCTGTCAAATGCTTCTTTTTCATGTTGGTATATTATCCGGGTGAAACATGTCATTCTCATTAAATATAATAAAACTGCTAAAAATCAGACCGTTTTTATTCGTATTAACTATTCAATATTATTAAATATGAATTATGTAACGTTCGTATCAATTATTTAATATTGAGTTAAAGATTGTTAAAAAAACTAATAAAAAAATGTTTTATTTATGATTCAATTATTTTCTCAGCTATTGTGTATGCGCTGTCGACTAATCGGAGAAAGAGTAAAACAAAACTGGGCCTGAAATTATTCGCAGTCAGAACAGAGTCAAATGTTTGTGTAGCAAATTCAGTGAAATGAAATTCCGGCGATTCAATGACGCTGTCTCCCGACACACCCGAAACAATTATGTCAATTTTTTCTCCATCCGAGTCCCGTTCAAAGAAATGTTGATTGATGATTCCCCCACCAAGCGGAGCCCCTTGCTGGGATCTAGATTCACCCATCTAACGGGGAATTACGGGAGATCCGGGAATTTAAAAATGATTTTGAAGTTTCTTGTGAGCGGACAATTTTTAAACTTTTCACTTATTACGTCACTCAGTAACGACACCACACAGATGATATAATGCAATTTCGTGCTGTGTTAAATGATCGCGGATAGATTTTTATTTTAATTTTACACATCAAAAATGTCATGGAGCAATCTCGGCCTCACGCAATTTAAATTAAAAAAAATTAACCTTCGAGGAGTTATTTCGATATTTAATACGATTTTTCTGTAACCGTTAATTTTTATTATTATAAGTTAGTAGTTATCACAGCCTCGTCAGCCTAATATTGTATCTAAAACTAGATACAGTATATTTATTTAATAAATATATTTTTCTTCTATATCACGTGTCCTGTCGGGTCCCCATGACTTTGACGACTATTTGGGAGAAAGCTTCCCTGTCCTAAAGTACGGCGTATTTGTTGCCTCTTGTTACATGACCAAAATATGATATTTTACGGAGCTTAATAGTGGTGAAGAGTTCGTCATTTAGATTGGCTCTACGTTATACATCAGTGTTTGTTATCCTATCGGTCCAAGATATTCTAAGCATTCTACGGTGGATCCACATTTCAAAAGCTTAAAGGCGGTTTATTATATTAACTTTAAGAGTCCATGTTTTGACACCGTAAAGTAAGACCAAGCATACGTAACATTTGAACGTTCTTTGTCTCAGCTTTAGGTTTATATTGTCGTCACAAAGAAGGTTTTTTATTTTATTAAAAGTTGTGCGTACCGCTTCTTTTCTGCATTTTATCTCAGTGTCAGGGTCAAATTTCTCAGTAATGATGTTTCCCGAGTACCTGAAATGTTTCACCCTCTCGAAGACTTTCTCAGCTAAAAACCATAATTTATGTTTAGAATGTTTAATTTAGTTTAATAAATATCTAAAAGAGTATACTACACTCCCATTCAAGAAATTTGGAAAATACGTCAATTGAGTAAAAATGAAGAATAATTAGAGGAATCTAAAAAAGAAAATAATTTACCGTAGAGTAAGTCTAATTACAGAAAAAATAATCATGAAAGATTTTCAGAAACAGCAAAATCCACCATCAGTTGGAATGCAACAGATAACGAAAACTATGGTCTCAACACAGGAGCCAAATATCTTCTTCTCAAGTTTCCATCCTATGGATTTGTTTTATTCAATTTCTATTTTAACTTTCAATTGGGCTATTTTATGTGATAGTTTTCCGTTGCTTTCCACATTTTTGTACACAGCAGTTTATTTGAACCCATTCAATGTATACATTTTTTTAGCTATTGATATTAATATTTTTTTTAAATATAATAAAATATACGTCGGTATAATCTTCAGACATATGATCTCGTAATTAAAACTGAGAGTTGATTTTAAGTAGGTAAAACTAAGCATGTCAATATAATAATAACTAAATAGAAAATACAATATTTTCTAAAATTATTTAAATGTGTATCCAAAACCCAAAGTGATAGCGAGTATAGAAGACATAAGATCGTTTAAATACCCAAAACTACGATAAAAACTTCAAAACATAATTGAATTTTTTCATGCCGAAAACTTCCAGTCGCCGGTAATGTACTCGTCGTATTTACCTCTTTATCCTGGAATGGTTCTAAGTTCCCATTTCCCTACATAATTATATTCTGCCCCCGGTGTCCCCCAAGGACGTTTTCGAATACTTCCGAGGGGCCTGTAAACTCGGAAACATTCCTCAAAACCGAGCGCAGTGCTGTCCGAGACATTCGTTTCGATACTTTACCTAGTACTTGCCTTGCTATACTCGTATTTACTTCAACTTTTGACTGTGGAGAGAAAACAAAAAGTATATGACTTGGAGAGTATTTTAGACTTTAATAGACATCCGACAGCAGAATTTGGAAAGTAAAAATATTTGGATTTACTAAGATAAGTCGAATCCCAACACATACTTTCATAGCAGCCAGATCATAGGATATGCAGACGACCTTAACATTGTAGGAAGATCCCTAGCAGCCATACACGAAGTATTTGAGCCTTTAGAGACAGCAGCCAAGGAGGTGGGTTTAGAGATAAACGAAGAAAAGACACAAATAATGAAACAAACCAGGAATGCAACCCATAACTCAAGGCGAACCATCAGATTCAAGGACAGATACAACTTTAAGATGGTGGAGGACTTCACTTACCTGGGTTCGTCTATAACAAAAGAAAACGAAGATCACAAGGAAATCGAAAGAAGAATCACAATTGGTAACAAAACATTCTTCTCTCTACTACCAGCGCTCAAATCAAGAAACGTACACTGGAAAACCAAAATCACCCTGTATAAAACAATCATCCGAACAGTAGTGACCTATGGGTGTGAGGCGTGGACAATGACAGCGAAATCTGCAGAGCGACTGGATACTTTTGAGAGAAGGGTGCTGCGCAGAATTCTGGGGCCTGTGAATGACGGTGAAGGCTGGAGAGTGCGGCATAATGACGAGCTGTACAATATTTACAAAGCTCCCAGTCTCTCCACACAGGTCAGACTGAATAGACTGAGATGGGCCGGTCACGTGCAGAGGATGCCGTCATCGCGAACCCCAAAAAGATTGCTGGAGTGGCACCCAGGCGGTAGAAGACCAATTGGACGACCAAGGCTGCGATGGGAGGATAAAGTTCGGAGAGATGGAACAAGATTGTTAAGAGTGTCAGATTGGAGGGTCGAAGCGGAGGACAGGAGGAGTTGGAGGCGAAGAATACTGGAGGCTAAAGCTCGATATGGGCTGTAGGGCCATCGAAGAAGAAGAAGAAGATAAGTCAATAGGTCCATAATGACACACGGAATCGAAGCAAGAGCAGACACTGTCAAAACCAAACATCTCTTAAGAGTAGCATAAATGAGAACATTGCGACCTATTGTGGGGAGAACCCTTAGAGATAGGATACCCAATGAAAAAATTCGCAAATCCTGCAAAATTTAATACATAGTGAGATGAAGTAGGCAGAGAAGACGATTCTGGAGGGACCACATCGAGAGAATGGATCCAGCAACAATTCCTAATATCGTAATGCACGGAGATTCCAGAAGGCCGTCGACCACCAGGACAAAGAGATGGAGGGAGGGCTGGTCGTCTTCATCACAAGAAGAAGAAGAGTCTATTGATGACTGCATAAAATTGCAGTCTGACATAGATGCGATAGAAAAATGGTCAATGGAAAATAAGCTGGAATTAAACATTAAAAAATGTGTTACAATGACATTTACGCGTTCTCCAAGACCAATTGATTTCATTTATACAATTAACAATCAGGCTCTGGAACGAGTTTCCACAATAAAGGATCTCGGTGTCGTATTTGATCCCAGGCTGACTTTTTCTGATCACGTGTTAATGTTGGCATCGACTGGCTATAAACTTCTGGGTTTTGTCTTAAGGACTTGCAAACAGTTCCGAAATCCCGAAGCGATGACATCAATGTTTAACGGCATCGTTAGATCAAAATTAGAATACGCGAGTGGTGTATGGTCTCCATACCAGCACAAGTATGTGGAGGTATTAGAACAAATCCAGAAAAAATTTCTGAGATACCTCTACATGCGGATGAATGGGGTATATCCGAGGTTTATGCACCACAATGATCTATTGATTAACACAGAGTACCGCAGTCTCGAATCAAGAAGAAAGGGTACATTGATGATCTTAGGATTTAAAATACTCCGTAACCTCATTGATAGCCCATACCTCTTAGAGTGTTATGGTCTCAATGCACCGGACAGGTATGCTCGCGCTAGAAGACACGATCTGTTGTGCATACCGCATAGCAGGACAAATGTCTTAGCGCAGCATACAATGACTCGAGGTATGGTGCTCTTGAATGAGGTGTCAGTCGATGTGGACATTTTCCAAATGACCTATACGTCCTTTAAGGAACATATAGGTACATACCACAACTGTTAAATATTGTTTTAAATTTTTAATTGTATCTCAATAGAGACAAAGACGCAAACTGGAAACTGAATATGGATGATCAAGGTGTTTACGGGACTTATGACCTGTCATTGGTTGGGTTAAGCGCACGCTTTATGTAATTACAACATTCCCCATTCCACCATTGTTATTATGATCATGCATGATACATTTTTGGAAGTTGTATATATACTCCAAATCCATACCTATCTTCACGTGTCAGTTCCAGTTAGCCATCTATGTAGATTTGATTGTACTTATCAATTTTTAAGCTTAATCTATACAATCCACCCACTAACGCCATCTATGGAGAATGATTGTTTAGCAAACTACTTTATTAACACAATGCGAAGAGGCTACCGCCTCCTAGCGCACTGGTTTAGAAGTCGCCTGGAGTATCACTCCTATCTTATACTCCTATCTTATATAAGATATAAATATTGTTTTATTTTATTTTAATTGTTTTATTTTAACGTGTATTTTTAAATGTATGTAAAATGCATGCAAAATTTATGTAAATTGTATACAGTAATAGGGTCATAAAAACCTGTTGTATACAAAAAAAAAAAATTGATATCCTGCATAAACAGATCGCAAGATCTACAATCAGAAGAAAAAGAAGAAGTCGACGGATTTTCTGTGCATTCTTTTTGTGTATATGTGTCTCTAATTACTAACATTTCTTCAATATGGGTCTGTTGTGCCGCTTCGTGGTTCGATTTTATAATATTACATTTACGTAACATTGTAACATTCTTTCTAATTTTATTATTAGGTTCTTCATTGCCTTGTGTTTTCTCTGGCTATTGTATGTTATTTTCTAGGTTCTCCTTGGTTGCACAAATACATATTTATCTATTTTTAACGTAAGTCCCGCATTGACAAGGGAAGGAGTGCATATTTAAAGCTGATGTAAAAGCTGAGGGAGCCCTCTATGGCTTGGTCATTAAAAAAAAAGATTTTCCGGTTGAATTAGTTTAAATGTGGATTTCCACAGTTTCGATGTCTTTAATTAGAAATGATGAAACAACGGATACATATATTTACATATTGAATAAGAATATCTTCTTTACACGTAACAATATTTGAATACAAATTATCCTTTCAAAAGTGTCCATAGATGTCACATCATTTGCATAATCTGAAGCAATCAGAAGAATTTGAATATAAATGTAAGGAGTTTGTTTTTATTTTGGTACTTATTTTGGAGAATATGAAATATTCATGCGCCGCTCACGTTGTGTTGGATTGTTTCTACAATAAAATGTACATTAAAAAAGTAGTTATTTTTCCATTAGCTGAGTCCCGACCGGGGGAGGGGGAGCGTGGATTCAGGCAACCACCTGTCTCTCTCGCACCCACACCCCGCTAGATCATAGTATAGTACAAACATAATAAAGGAGTATTATCCATCCTTAGCTTTCTCGCAATATTCGTCAAATAAAATCTGCTATGTACAAGTGTAAAATAAGAAATATTGTAAAGAAAATAAGAGAGGCAAAATGATTGAAGATCATATAAATAATGCGGGGTATAAATAATTGGATATGTGAAAACGGCAAAGAATCAACAAGTGCACATTTCAAAATAGCGTGATACTGATAGAGCGAAAAAACTTGCGACCGATTCCCAATTCTATCTTTGAAATAGTCAAAATCAGATGTGCTCTTGCATGGGAAGCTATTTGAATACAAAGGAGTGGGGAAATATTGTTAGTGTCGAAATTGACATCATTAATGAAATATCATTCAGTTTGGAAAATAATTGTTAACACTGTTTCTTCTTCTTCTTCGAGTGCCATGTCAGGTCCCCGACGTCGACTATCACCCCTTATCCACTTTTAATATAATAAAACTGGATTTAAACGGTCTTAATAATTCTTTAAAGATGTTTTCTTAATAACTACTTTCACAGACAGTCTGTCGATGTTGGCTAGCCTGGCAAAACCGGTCGCTGTCGAAATAAAGACAACAAGTGGAAGTAGTTATTAAAAAAAATCGTTTTATTTCATTATTATTAAAAATGAACTTCTATCAAGAGATTTCAGTAAAATAATTAACTAACCTTAACTCCGTTTCCAAATTACTACGACTGTTTTTATTTACACTTAATTAATAACAAAAAACTTTTTGTTTACAAATCACACTTTTCTTTCCTGACGTACTTCTCCCGCTTCCTCAACATCCATAAATATATAGTGTCATGCCCGCACGTCGATTTCTCTGACTCCTCACGTGGCTAACATTCAATATTTGATTTATTTGATCATGCCACGTTTTACTCGGTCTACCTCTTATTCTAGTTCCATTTACATCGTTAACCTATATACATATTTTTAATATTATTTCTTCATTCATTATTTCGATGTGTCCAAACCATCACAATGTTCCTTTCATAATTTTTTTCACAACATTTTCATTCGCACCGCATTCCCTTCTTATATTTTCATTCGATACTGTATCATAAACAGATTTTTCTTTTCTGCTTCATTTATTCCACTTTCATCCTTTTTAAACATATATTTTTTTTATAATCGAACGCAATTGAACAAATGTAAGCAGTGTGCTTTATAAGCACTGCGTTGTCAGAATATTCTCAATAATGTTAACGAAATCCCAGTTGGCCTTCCTGGTTTCTAGGCAGGAGCCCTTGGTATTACCTTGAAAATTTACGGGCTATTTGGGGCAAGCGCCGCCGCGGGTGGAATGCTAAAATTTAATGATGTTATTCGCTTTTTTGTTCGCTAGATGGCTCCGTACATATGTAACTGTCATAATAACACTGCCGCCAGTGCTGTAGCATTTTTACGGCCCCTCCGGCCGTTTTATTTGAAGGGAACGTTCGGCGGGAGAAACAGAAGCTCACAAAATGTCGGAGAATGTACAGAGACTGAATTTTACACTAAAATGCCTCGGTAGACCGAACGCATTCCGAAAACTGTATTTTTTAAACTACGAGGATTTTTTTGCTTCTAAAATATTTAACTTGTTTCAGACCTTTTAGAGTTCACGTGACTTTTTCTTAGTTTAGATGACGAGTGAGGTGAGATTATTTGAAATTTTGTAAAAAAAAAAAAAAACTAACTAACCATCACGCCGTCTCCCCGAAGGGGTAGGCAGAAAGAATAGACTGCCACACTGTTCTTTCCTGACATATTTCTCTCGCTTCCTCAACATTCATACATCGTGTAATGCACGCGCGTCGATTTCTCTGACTCCTCACATGGCCGACATTCAATATTTGATTTATTTGATTTATTTATTTGAAATTTTGTATAAACTAAATTTATATAAATATTATATAAAACTAACTAACTAACTAACCATCACGCCGTCTCCCCGAAGGGGTAGGCAGGAATAATGGACTGCCACACTTTTCTTTTCTTTCGTCGATTTCCCTAACTCCTCACATAGGCGACATTCAATATTTGATTTCTTACATCGTGCCACGTTTTCCTCTGTCTTCCTCTATTTCTGGTTCCATTAACATCATTGACATATTCTTTTTTTACCATTCTTTCTTCATTCATTCTTTCCATGTGTACAAACCATCTTAATGATCCTTTCATTATTTTGTTCATAACATCATCATTCGCACCGCATTCACTTCTTACATTTTCATTTGACACTCTATCATACACAGAGTATCTACACATTCGTCTAAGAGATCTCATTTCTACTGCATTTATTCTACTTTCATCCTTCTTTTGCCAGTTCCATGCTTCGCTTCAATACATATATATATGAATTAAAACACTGTTTTCCACGATATAGGTTAACATCTTTCTTCAGATGATAAAGGTATATTTTCTGCGAAACAAGTCGAAAAAAATAAACTTAAAAAGGCAAAAATAGCGTTCATTCATAAAAAATTATCATTATGTAATTTCACAGTGTTTATGCCTCAAGTTTATCAAAAATTGAATTTATATTAGGTAATACTGCAGATTAACAGTTGACGAGTAGAGGGTAAGAATTATGTGTTATTTTCCAGAAAAGAATTAAGTAAGGTGAGGTTACGATTTATGAAAGATACGATAAGACAGCGAATTAGCAAAGGTGAAACATTGAGTTGGGTAAGGTTAGTGAAATAATCCCCTCCATTAATTGAGAACACTATCGGCTGCGCACCTGGTCCCCGCTCTGTGGGTATCCCTGAAGGGAGCCATACCAATATTACACTTCTTATAACATTTCGAGTATACAAATTGAAAATCTACCCTGGCGAATTGTGATACCCATTATGGTAGAGAATGCAAATAAGATAATACGCTTCTTATCAAAAGCTTAACTACACTTTTTAAAACAAATTATTAATAAAGATTATGACATATTTTTCTAATTAAAACTTATAAACTTCTGTTGTGTGACTTATAAACTAATTTGATACAAACACATTAATGTGATATACTTGAACTATAATATAGAATACATTCCTAACACAATAACACTCATGGTTTTGTTTTTACACCACATTTTTTGTTCTATCAAACTGATCGGTTTCCTAAGCTTTCAGTGTGTTTTTGTAACCCTGATGAAGCACCAATAGAAAAGAAACCAATTGGTTCAATAAAACAAAATAGAGTCATGTAAAAAAGTACACAATTTTTTTTTTAATAATTAAATTATTTTAAATAATTTCCCAAAACAAATCAAGTGCTTCGTACAAAAGAAGAACACAATCCTTTAAAATAAATAAAAATATATCAATTTTTAATTGTATCTCAATAGAGACGAAGAAACAAACTGGAAACTGAATATGGATGATCAAGGTGTTTACAGGACTTATGACCTGTCATTGGTTGGGTTAAGCGCACGCTTTATGTAATTACAACATTCCCCATTCCACCATTGTTATTATGATCATGTATGATACATTTTTGGAAGTTGTATATATACTCCAAATCCATACATATCTTCACGTGGCAGTTCCAGTTAGCCATCTATGTAGATTTGATTGTACTAATTAATTTTTTAAGATTAATCTACACAATCCATCCACTAACGCCATCTATGAAGAATGATTGTTTAGCATTTAGCAAACTACTTTATTAACACAATGCGAAGAGGCTACCGCCTCCTAGCGCACTGTTAGAAGTCGCCTGGAGTATCCACTCCTATTTTATACGCCAAATAATTGACCAGAATATTTACAAATATTTGTGAAATGTATACTTATATCTGATATTGATTTTCTGTGGGTGGTTAATTGTCAAACTGAAACTGAATATGGATGATCTTTGTATTGTCATTGTTTTAACGCTTTATGTAATTACAACACAATATATACAACTTCCAAAAATGTATCATACATGATCATAATAACAATGGTGGAATGGGGAATGTTGTAATTACATAAAAGCGTGCGCTTAACCCAACCAATGACAGGTCATAAGTCCTGTAAACACCTTGATCATCCATATTCAGTTTCCAGTTTGTTTCTTCGTCTCTATTGAGATACAATTAAAAATTTAAATTAACCACCCACAGGTGAAAATCCAGGATTCGTATACAGATATAAGTATACATTTCACAAAAATATATCAATTTCAACAATGTTTATAACTTTGTAAAAAATACTTAATTTACTCGGAACAAAAAATTAATTAAAATTTAGTACAAACGTTTTTTGGACACAGAAGCCCTTTATCAATGATTTAATAGTTTTTGGATATACAAAATAAATATTTAAACAAAATTTTCATGAATGTGGTCAGTTTTTACTCATTATTCAATGAATCCGCAACAAAAATTTATGGCAAATATAGAAGAAATATATATTTTAATATTATATAGAAGTGACATGTCTCCTGTTTCTAAGGCTTTATCAAAGAATATTTGACAATTCGTGTAATAAGGCAAAACATGTCACTCATAGCAAATATAACAAAACTAATAAAAAGTATACGTTTTCAATAATAATAATAATGAAGTTATAATGTCATTTAACTAACTATTTATTTAATCGTTTTAGAGTTAGACTATGATCACACGTGATAGCGTCACTGAATGATAAAAAACGCACATTTTTACAAGAATCAAAATGTAACTATCTATTCGTTTATAGATTTTAACATTGATGACATAATTCTACACATATCAAGATGCTATTCTTTTTTCTTATTTCAAATATAATCGTTAATGTAGTAAATCACAAAAGCATAGATATTTTTTTAAAGAATTTATACACGGTTCTTTCCTCTTTTGTTTTCATTTTCCCAAAAGCTAAAAAAGTGTTTTAAATTCCTTTAAAAAATATCATTATAGAATTTCACAACTTTTATGCTATAACTTTATGAAAAATTACATTTTTTTTGTTTGTCTGAGAGAATTTTTATCAATGTTTATGTTGCAGGTAAAGTGGGCAAGTTAAGCTTAGAATCTCCCTCCAAGGGTGGCGCAGAACTCTGCGGTGACCCCGCTTTGTAGCGAGTACTGCTCAAGTTCCTTAGACAATAATAATGATTGCGATGAGAAAATGCATGCTTCGCAAACTCTTGCAAACTCTCCTCGCATGTGTTAAATTATTTTTATTGTGTTATTTTATTTTATATCATTGTATTTTATATTATTTGTTTTGGGTTTATTTTGTGGATGTTGAACGATCGAAGTGTGCGCGGGAGATGCCTATTGGTGGCGTTGAGGTTCGCAACCCATCACACCGCGTCTCTCGCGGGGGCGAAAAGAGAAGGATGGAGTGCCGCATCGGTTAAAGTGTGACAGTCCATTCTTTTTGCCTACCCTTTCGGAGAGATGGCGTGATGGTTAGTAAGTTAATTAGTTATTAGTATTATTATTAGTATTATTAAATAATTATATAAATAAAATAACTTTGTATTTAACCACGGTAGGGTTATTATATTGATGCCTATAACTAGTTTCGCTTGGACCCAAGCTTCATCAGGGCAGTATAATAAGTTATTATACTGCCCTGATGAAGCTTGGGTCCAAGCGAAACTAGTTATAGGCATTAATATAATAACCCTACCGTGGTTAAATACAAAGTTGTTTTATTTATATAATTATTTAAAATGTCTATCCACAAAGTGAGTGCTTTATATGAAGAATTAGTATTATTATTAGTATTATTATTATTATTATTATTATTATTATCATCTTGTATTGAAGTAATACTCGTCAATAGCATACATAAGCGCATATATGCAGTATGTCAAAACGACGCAAATTGATAATGAATGTTATCAATATTTTGAATAGAACTACGCTCTCAAGGTCCCTTAACTCGTCTAACATCTATAATGTGCTTCTGTTTTACAACTATCACTTCTTTGATCACATTATGACGTAAATTTTGGTTTCGTTAAATTTAAGAAATAGAGGAAAACGTGGCAAGATCAAACAAATCAAATATTGTATGTCAGTCACGTGAGCAGTCGGAGAAATCGAACGATGTATGAATGATTAGGAAACGAGAGAAGTATGCCGGTAAAGAAAAATGTGACACTCTATTATTTTTGCCCACTCCTTCTGAGAGATGGCGTGATGGTTGATTAGTTAATTAGTTTAGTCAAGAATTATCTTAGAGGTCATTAAAACAACGTAGGCATATTATTAACACTGGTATGTTTATGAAGTTACACTTCTTTTGGGGTGTTTAGTAGAGGATGAAATTTAAAGCTGCGTGCGCATCCTGTTACGGAAGTGTGACATGATGAAACTAGTCACCAATGATAAATAAAGACCGAACATTTCCCGCGTGCCAACTCACGAATTGCGAAAACATGTCATGAAACGAGACCTGTACAAAGTTAGTCGTAAAAAGTGTAAAACAGCACGAACCAACTGCCACATATTAGTGGGGTTATTTCCAATATTTTGAGAAATATTATTTGTAAAATCATTTTAATAATTACTATATTAGTTAAACAAATCATAGTTTTTGAAGTTATTATACATGATGAAGTTAGCCATCAATAGTAAATTATTAATTCATTTTCCCACATCGTGTTTTATTACGAAAAAGGGACTGGTGCGGTCATGTTCAAAGAGTGGACACCACCAGACTCCCCTATATTGCATTTAATAATCAACCTCATGGGACTCGTTCTCGTGGAAGACCTCCTAAAAGATGGAAGGACAGCTGGGAATCTACCTCACAAAAGGAGCAACACTCTGGAGAACAGACCACATAGGTCTACAATAAGGAAGAAGAAGAAGAAGAAGAAGTGTATTTTTACGTGCGTACATAAGTAATCACACTGATTTGTTTTCTAATATGTAAAATGCAATCTAAATAAACGCCCACAGATATGTGGAAATAGTTTAAAATAAATGAATATTTTTTAATAGTTTTGCCTTTGAACAAGATAGACCAGAATGATGTCTTACTGTAACGGAACTGGGAGTAGTTCGCCTTAACGAGGTACGGTTTGGATCGTGATAAGTTTGACCTCGGTAAATCGTAGGAGGGAGGAGTGTTCAGGAGCATTCAGGAGCTAAGTGACTCGGGGACGTTACGGCGTCTGAGAAGTTAACGGATTCCTCTTTAATTCGAATACATTTTCTGGAATTGCTTCAGGAAATCTAGTGAAGTAATCTCTTAGAAAATTTTCCGGCTTTGCGGCGTTTGCATTGCGAAAATAAATACAGTTTAGGTCGGCGGTGTCTTTTTAATTAAAGTTGACTTTAGAACGTTGCGCTTAAATAACATCTTAGATACATATACTTGTATAGAGTACCCGGCGGTAAGTATTATAATACACGTCGGGTTTTAAAAATAGAATGTCGGCCATAATCGACTAACTTCGGTTTTGTAGAGCCTCGTCTGTAATATTCATACACGTGTTCCGTCCTGTTAACACATCATGCGACAGAGACGAAACTGTACAAAACCGAAGTTTGTTGCTTATTTCGGATAGTCTCTTTTTTAAGCTCGATGCGTATTATTTACTATTTAATATTGTTTCTTCATTGTATATTTTAGACTAGTTATACTGTGTTAGTAAATGACAAGAGGAATAATTTTCGAATGTATTCGCGTTAAATCAAATATACAAACAGAAATTTGATAATGCCTTAGTAAGTCAAAACATGTCGTTTACATAATGAAACTTCTAGAAAATAATTCAATAATAATTTCAATTAAATGAATAAAACACAATTTTCTTACCAAAAACTTGTCTCTGGCATCATCTCTCGCATCACCTCAATGTGCAGGAAATTCGACAGAAGATTATTTTACCTGAAATAAAGAAATAACATTTTTTAACATAATGAAATATGTTTTGATAATATTGTACTGGGAGAAACATGTTTCGCTATGCCGGGGCATAATCTAAATGTCAATTGATAATGATTATTGATCATTCTTTGGCAAGGCAAAACATGTCACATTAAAATATTATAACAGTTTTCAAAAAAGCCATGTTTAAAAAAAAAACACATAGACTCTTAAAACTTACGAATGAAATCGTCTGTTTTCCAGAAGTTTTATTATATTTTATTGGGATGACATATTTTGCCTATCGAATATCTTTAATTATAAAACTTATGTAAAACAGACGTTTTCATTCGTAGTAAATATTAAATATGGGGTAGGAGTTCATCTGCTCATCATCCCATCTAGAGGTAAATGCTACAGAAGTGCAACCTATTTTAGCTTTACGCTCGCCCTCCTGAAATCCCCGCGTAAAACATTTGTCTGGACAAGCGCAAACAGTTAAGCGATTTACCAGTTCCACTTACTTCTGTATTAAATTGGTTTCAAAATCCCCTTTTAACGTCATTTTCCTTCTAAATTTCATTTGTTTATGTAGCAGAATTTTAATTGTCGAAATAAAACCAAGCAAAACAGAGGAAACGAAAACCTCGCTTGAACTTTGACGTAAATAAATATATTTTTAAACCACCCCTGCGAAAACCTTTCTACCCTTTATCCGGGCAGGGGTGGCCAGCAATATTTACGGCCCCTAATTCTCGCGTAATTGGAAACACTCCACCATGATCGCAGTGGAGTTACTAGAAGAGTAGTTACTGCTCCAGGCGGGTATTGCACCCTGAGGGACGAACAAGATTTAAAGAAAATTACGCTCAGCTCCAGTCAGTATCATTATTTCAATGCCTTAAAATCTATAAGCAGTTAGTGAAACTTTACGTGATTTGTACCGTCACGGAAAACGAGGCTGCGCCATTTCGTTGTGAAAAGCTGCGTTTTTGTATAGCTTGCTGAACTCTTCATCAAAAGAAATGTGTCCATCCCATCCCAACGGATGGGATGACGCTGAGAGTAGCTAGACAAGATGTTATGATCGCTTGGAATTACCTGCTATTACAAAATATTGTTACAAAGCAGCAAACATGTATTTTCTTCATGTCTTGCAAAAGTTCTATTTTGTTCCATATATTGATGATTAAAGGTGTTGTGCAAACTTTGTAAGACGTTTTCGTTTTTAGGTGTGTGTTTTGATATCTCTTTAATGTTTTAGTAATTTTTAAATTATGTAAGATGTTTTAGTTTCTAAGATTGTGTTATAATATTTCCTGAATGATTTTGTTATTTTGTAATCTTTGTAATATTTTTAATGTCTGTGTTTTAATATTTCCTAAATGTTTTATATAATTTTGTAAACTTTTAATATGTCTGTGTTTTGATATTTCCTGAAGGTTTTTGTAGTTTTGTAAGATGTTTTAGTTTCTGAGTCTATATTTTTATATATCCTGAATGCTTTTGTAGTTTTTTAAACTTTGTAATGTGTTTCAATTTTAATATCTGTGCTTTGATATTTTCTGAAGGTTTTAGTAATTTTTTAAGACGTTTTAGTTTCCGAGTGTGTATTTTAATATATTTTAGTAACAATGTCTTTAATATTTCCTAAATGCTCTTGTAATTTTGTAAGATGTTCCAGTTTCTAAGTCTGTATTATGATTTTTCCTGAATGGTTTACGATTGTTATACCACATATTTGTATGTAATTATTAAGTATGTAAATTTTCCTATTGTTCCAAAATGAGAAATTTACTCATATAAATACAGTTTATCCACTGTATGTCTATAAAATAAATAAAAATAAAATAAAAAATAAAAATAAAGAGCATCTAAAAATGAATGGCCTTAACGAGTTCTCGCTTATGTATCTTTTTTACCTTTCGTGGTTCAATATATGATTAACAGGCGATATATTTTAGTATTTTCGTATGAAGAACTTAATATGTCTTGTGGAATTATTAAAAAAAAATAAACACTTTTATGTACTGTTTTTATACCACTATATTTATTTTTAATAATGAATTTATGTCGTTCTTTCTGTGGTGAAAGTATAAAGCCTTCTAAGCATGTCGAGAAAAATAAACTCAAAAATGTAAAAAAATTGTTTTAATTACTATCGTATGAAGCACTTCATTTGTGGTGATATGTGACATTATTAAATATAATAATAATACACTTGTAAAAAATTTATATAAACCACTTGATTCCTTATAAATACCAACCGGTTTCGCTATATGTTACCTGTTACCGGAGTCAACGGAATATGTAACCTGTTACCCTGACGAAACTCTGGGGGAAGGTTGGTGTTTATAACGAATCAAGTGGTTTAGAAACATATTTTACAAGTGTATTTTTAATACATTTAAGTGTTTTAATTAATAAAAAACTCGCCATATAATTTATTTTATCGAACCAACCGGTTTCGCTCCCGTCAGACCTGCATCAGGGTTATTAAAACAAATTATTAATGAATGTTTTTTTTCGTAACCCTGAAGCTCCAAACCCACGGGAATAAAACCAGATGTTTCCATAAAATACATAAAGTTAAAAAAATAACACGAAAAAAAAATTGTTGTTGTTATTTTTGAGTTTATTCCGTAAAATTTAAAGAATTGATTAATTAGTGATAAACGGGTGCGTTTTTTATAAGCGTCGTTTCATTGACTTTAATGTTAGTAGAAGTGTAGCTTCCTAGTGGAATACCGTATGTTGGCGACGCCAGTGGCGCCTCCAGCTTTACAAACCCACACCGGCCGCCGCCGCTACTGCCCGCCCTTAATTGGCTCACAACTTTCAACTTTTTTGTTAATTCATTATTACTTCTCCCTGTTATATTTCCCTAATTACTTTTATTATACTACTCCAAAGGAAGCTTTTTTATCGCAAAAATCGGAAATACATAAAAAAAAAAAAAAATTATTAATAATGGTATTAAGTATTAAATATTTCCCGGCGATGGCAGTGTGATTGTTACACTGTCTTTGGTCTGGTGTAGAATTCACGTGACAATAAAATGGCGATAGATTGGCTACCTATCACATGTCACGAGAATCAATATAATAGCTAAAAAATAAAAATTGTACACAGTAATTGGGTCCAAACGACCTGTTGTGTACATAAAAAAAAAAAATAATAAAAAGAAAAAAATAATAATAATCCGAAATTAGCGAAAAAGCTGTCGTGATAATTCTATAGAAATTGAATCAATTGTAAACTGTTAAATTAAATAAGTTTGTTTTATGTATCACAATTTTATTTTATTTTACGAAACAGCTGTTTTGTCAACCTATGTTGACATCATCAGGTGTTACAATTATATATTATATCAAAGGTCAAATTTTCGTGATTTTTCTAACCTTTATGTGTATTTGTTTCTATGTCAATTTGAAGGTTCGAAAAAGCCCGAAAATTTGACATTTGATTTATTATTGTAACACCTGATGATGTCAACATAGGTTGACAAAACAGCTGTCGCGTAAAATAAAATACAATTGTGATACATAAAACAAAGTTATTTAATTAACCAGTTTATAATGTTAAGGTATCATATAGTGTTTCGGCCAAAACAATGGACTATTGAATCAATTGTGAATAATAATCAATTACAAAACAGTGTTTCAATTGATTGTAGAAATATCAAAGTATTTCCGCCGAAACAATGGATTATTTAATTAATTTTAACCCACTTTTTTTTTTTTTTTGTATACAACAGGTTGTACGAACTCAATTACTGTATACAATTTATTTTTTAGTTAATATATTGATTCTCGTGACATGTGATAGGTAGCCAATCTATCGCCATTTTATTGTCACGTGAATTCTACACCAGACCAAAGACAGTGTGACAATCACACTGCCATCGCCGGGAATCGAACCCGGAACCTTCGGTATGGAAGTCAGAGCTCTTACCACTCTGCCACGAAGGTCGACTTACCATCATGAAGGAGTGGGCAGAAATAATGTTCTTTTCTGACATACTTCTCTCGCTTCCTCAATATTCATACATGGTGTCAAACACGCACGTATTGTTTTGTGCACAACACTTTCATTTGCACTGCATTCAATTCTTATATTTTCATTTGACATTCAAATCATATACGGATTTACTACATACTTATTTTGGCATAGTTTGCCTTTATAGAGCCTTTTTTAATATCTCAAGAAAAAATATCAATATATAAAACTTGGACAATTTTTATATTAAAACATTAATATGGGAGATCATATCAGGTGACAGATAGCGGCGACCTTCCCTTTCCTTTTTCATACACTTTTCATGAACACTACTATTACTACTACATACTAACAAAATCAAGAGATTCGGTATTGATAAAAATGTATTTTTATATAATAAAATTGTATTACTTTATACATATTTTGTGAAGGTAACATATTTAGTCTTGTTATAGCTTTATCAAATCTCCAGAAAGGCAAAAGGGTAACTTCTATTGAGTTTTTATCAAGATTTATTATTGACGTGAACTTACATGCTATCGTTCCATAAAAAATAAATATGTCGTTATTTAAACCCTAAGCAGACATGGTGCCTATCCGAAAGAGATAAACGGAAACTAGAGGCGTTTGAGATGTGGTCCTATAGAAGGAATTTCCTATTAGGTCCTATTAAGAATTTCCTGGAGAGACCACATCACAAATGAGGAGGTTCTCCAAATAATCGAAGAAGGAAGGCACCTGCTCAGGACCTTGTCCAAAAGGCGTGCAAGATGGATCGGCCATGTAATACGACAAGAAGACCTCTTGCATGCCATAATGGAGGTTATAACCGAGGGGACAAACTCTAGGGGACGCCCACGCCGAGACAACCTGGAGGACCTGTTGGTGGACGTGCGCTGCTCATCATATGCACATTTTAAAAGAGCCGCACAAAATAGGTAAGAATGAAAGAGAATAATAGAGGAAATTGCTGCAAACCAATCCCAGTATTGAAACCAGAGAGAGAGAAGCAGACGTGTAATACGGAGTACTTTTGTAACAAAAAATAGATTTTTTATTCATATAAAATAAAATTAACACTCTTGATTGCATACTAAAAATAAAAAAATACTTCTCATAGTATTTTTTTTAGTCTCGTAGTTTTAAAATTATCTTTATAGATTTAAAATGAATTTTTTTTACCAAAAAAATATTCAATATTTTACAAAACCGTTTGAATAGAAAAAAAATTAATAGTATGCGCACGCCCTTTGTGAAATACTCGAAACGTATGTAATGTATAACGCAATAACCACTGCGGAGCACAATGGTACCGAAGCATGATAGAACACCGGTCTGGTCTGGAATGGGTCCATTAAATGGTGTAGCGCAGGGATGCAGTGTCACACCAGATCATTTCCATACTCCCGGCTCAGTTCCCCTGCTCTGCTTCTTGTTTACGTGAATAGAAAAACAATTCCCCCTCCCCC
The DNA here is from genome assembly GCA_022606425.2 of Lepidostoma basale. Taxonomy (NCBI): domain Eukaryota; kingdom Metazoa; phylum Arthropoda; class Insecta; order Trichoptera; family Lepidostomatidae; genus Lepidostoma; species Lepidostoma basale. The sequence goes on along the minus strand of JAHDVF020000075.1, from coordinate 141,404 downwards.
CTCAACAAACACCACCCCTACCCCATCCCTGTGGTCTTCGCCCCTCCTGTCCTCCCGGGAACACAGATTCCCAAAAGGCTTATATTTGTTTACTCTTAAGAAAATCAACAAAATCTAGAGTATGAAAATAAAAATAACAAACTGTTATTTACATTTCAAAGAAAACAATAGCCATTTGAGGCGGATTTTTTTAAAAGAGAGAACTAAAATTACAAGGGTTTACACAGTCACCATGCGCTTAATCATTCGCATGACTTAGCTCCACGTGAAGAAGGAACCTACAGGATCAAGTTAAGAAGACGGACCTTACTTGGAGTGGTATTAGGCAGAGTCTGGTGCAGAAAGATCCCCAGGGGCCTCTATACATTGCGGAGTGTAATGGGACAAGGAGTAGAAAAATATAAATACAATTTAATTGATAGAATCGTTATATCGATATATATTTTAGCATTACACAATATAATTAGGAACTCAAGGAAGAAGGAAATATGCTAAATCAATGATGTCTTTATGTGGGGGAGGTTAGGGAAAAGACATTGGTATAAACACGTTAGAAGAATGGATACATCCAGACTCTCTCACATTATATTGCATGGCCATTCCTAAGGTAGACGACTCCCGGGCAGACCAAAGAGATGAATTGACAGCTGGGAATCGCCCTCGCAGGAGACCAATCTCTCTTAAGAAACAGACCACAAGGCCTACATTAAGAATAAGAAAAAGAAGAAAGACTTGCACGAAAATATGCAAACAACTATTACTTTTAAATAAATACGATATTTTTGTTTTTTTCTCTTTGCAACACATCTAAAAATATACATTTTGAATGTCTAATGTGCGAAGCTTCTCAGTACGGAAGAGTTTAAAGAACAATACTTCCTTGCGGTAATATCAAGCATAAAAAGTTGTGACCCCTCTGTAATATTATAGCTGTCGTAAAGATATATTTTTAATTAATGAAATCTCTAAAAATGTATCACTCGCATCACAAGAATATCACACAGGTATTTTACCAGTGCGATGTCCACCATCTGTTGTTATAGATTACTTGTAGCAATAGAGACAGGATCGTAGATAATAAATGAATTAGAGGTTAAAGAATGGTCGATTTCAAATACCAAAATATTATTATTTTCAAAACGTTATTCCTCAACACCCTAATTGCAATCTAATAAAATATATTTTGTCCATTTCAATCGAAAATATGCAGATCATGGTCGAATACATTCAAACAAATTGACAAAACATGGTCTTCGTAAACTTGTATGGAAATGTCACTAGCTCAGTGGCTAATGCGAGGTTTTACGATGTGAAAGTTAAAAACTTGGCGAGATTGTGATTTTCAAGTGTGTGCCTACTGTGTAAGAAGGGGGCGGGGCACCCCCTCGCCTGGCAGCCGCCCGCCGGCACTAAAAGAATTGCTTTACAGACACTTATTCCGTGCGGCATTTTTCCCTTGCGAGACAAAAGCCGGCTTATATTGCGGATTCTTGCACGATGCGTTTCTCGCCGAGCTTCGTGCTCTCTAGAGGTGGACCGGTGCCGGGGACTCGATCCATTCCAACTCACACAATACTCGAATAATACATCAATCTATTATCAAGTCTAATATTCTAAATTTTACTTCTTATTATATCAGTTTCGTATTAATTCATAGTCCTTAAGGCACATTCTGCCTTTTTACACAATCATCTCGAGTAGATTTTGAATATCTTTACATCTTTTTTTTTACTTTCCTGTATTTTGAGAGTAAAAGTATAATTTCTTGAAAGTTAAGGCGTCGACACTGTGGAATAGTCTATATTTATAGAGTACACAACATGTGTTCAACAACCTCCATCTTCGGGTCGACTTCAGGTGTAAATATACGACTGTAGTATATTTACACCTGAAGATAGAGGTAACTCCGAAACATGTTGTGTAGTCTATAAATATAGTATAGTGGAATATTAACCTTATATATGCGGCAAATAACGGGACGTTATTCCCACCAGGCAGTACAATTTTACGGAATTTTCATGTATACATTTAAGATATAAATACGCTCGATAAAAATGTGAGACGACTCTTAACACATGATGAAATAGACAAAGAAGGTCGTTGTGCATTCAAATAAACAATTATATTAGTAAAAATCACACAGAGCAACCAACACATTATCTCCATACAAAAACGCTTGCTTACCTAACTTGAGCCGCCATTAGCAGATGGCGCTATCAGCGATAGTCGTTTCTGAGATGGAACTTTGGAATACGACGCCAATGACATATACATATACTACATGGAACTTAAATTTTTTATGTATATATGTATATATATATATATATATATATATATATATATATATATATATATATATATATATAGCGCATGTATATATATATATATATATATATATATATGCTATATATATATATATATATATATATATATATATATATATATATATATATATATATATATATATATATATATATATATATATATATATATATATATATATATATATATATATATATATATATATATATATATATATATATATATATATATATATATATATATATATATATATATATATATATATATATATATATGTATGTATATATATATATATATATATATTGATCCATTTCGTGATATTATTTTGAATAACAGTTTCATAAAAGATAACACACAGTGTACACACAACAAACGCTAAAAACACAAAAAACAACACAAAACGCAATACTCGAAACACATTCATTTAAAAGTTTTTTGAGGTGTGATATATTTTAAAACAGGGATGACAGCACAATGCTTAATTGCACACTTTGCACATAAACCTTGTTAATTTAACTCTTTTTCCGTTAATTCTACTATTTCCACACACTTAGCATCTTCTGCGTGCGTTATTGTTTTTTGCGGTCGGTGGAATTCGTTGGACAAAATGATCTGATACGGATTTCGGTAAAATTCTGCGCGGTGTTAAACTTGATGAGGTAGTAGGATACGGTGTGTTTAAAGTCGGCGAACTGTATTTTTCCAGTATCTGTCTGATAACACTAAGTTGAAACTCTGCCAGTGGTTTTGTAGTGCCAGTCACGGTTTTATACATACTATATGCATTTAATAAATAAAGGTCAATTATTTTGTCAATTAAATGGAAAGCCACCTTTTTGTACCATTTTACCGACTTCCTCGTGCATGATAGACTGCTTAGCATCATATCAGTTTTGTCAACTGCACTAATGCACTTGTTATATTCGATAACACATTTTGGTTTCAGTATTGACTCCCCTGTTCTGAAATGAACTTTACCAGATGGCTCTAAATTATTATGGTGTAAGGTTGTGAGCATATGCACATCCCTCCAATCGCACCATTTTATACATAATAATAGACCACAACTTTTTGATTCCATCTCTCATATTAAACATTATTTTCTTTTGAAAAAATCCAGTGTAATTAAAAGTATAATATAATATTCGTTGATTTTCAATTGTTTTCAATTATCAGTTAAATCTTTATTGTTTCTTGAAAAATGATGTAAAATTCCTCAATAAACAATTAATACACATAAAAATGTATCGTTCTATATGTTTTATTGTATTTTATGGGAATTTTCAAATGTGTATAAAATGTAGATATTTGATAATGCCTTAATTAACAAACTTATTTATTTGTATCAAACAATAACATATTCATAATTGATAATTCATGATGTTCTTCTACCGACCCTTATGTATGGAAAAGAAACATGAAACTGGCAAAAGAAGGATGAAAGTAGAATAAATGCAGCAGAAATGAGATCTCTTAGACGAATGTGTTGATTATCTGTGTATGATAGAGTGTCGAATAAAAATATAAGAAATGAATGCGGTGCGAATGATGTTGTGATGAACAAAATAATGAAAGGATCATTAATATGGTTTGGACATATGGAAAGAATGAATAAAGAAAGAATGGTCAAAAAATTATATACGAACGATGTAAATGGAACCAAAAATAGAGGAAGACCGAGGAAAACGTGCCACGATCAAATAAATCAAATATTGAATGTCGGCCATGTGAGGAGTCAGAGAAAACGACGCGCGTGCATAACACGATGTATGAATGTTGAGGAAGCGAGAGAAATATGTCAGGAAAGAAAAGTGTGGCAGTCCATTCTTTCTGCCTACCGCTTTGGGGAGACAGCGTGATGGTTAGTTAGTTTTTGAATCATCCTAAAATGCATAAATAATCCGACAGATTTCAGATATAAGCTGAAAAACAAATTTCACACCCAGTTTAAAACTTGTGTATTTTGTTCTATAATACTATACTTTTTAGGGAATATCACGGCGTCCTTGAGGTGTTCACATTACGAAAACGGCGCTTTAAAAGTAAGCATCTTATTATTATTATTATTATCCAAAATATGATATTGTATCTATTGTTGAAAGAAGAGACAGCAACAAGTGCTACAAAATATATTATACTGCGAAATGTTAGGGTTGTTTTAAGATATACTCGTATCAAAGATGGTTCACAAAAAAAATAATGTGACTGACATGATACTGACGGCTAGAATTAAACACAATCCACATATCAATTATTACCTGACTGGATCGATGCGATAGTTTATGGATGTCAAAGTTATAAAAATTACGACAGTGTTTAAAAAAGTACTCACAGACTATTTTGACTTACAACCGAAAGAATTTTATGAAAAAATTTCGCTAGAAAGATAAAAAAAATGATTCGAAAAACAAAAATAATGTTTTAGAACAGCAGTCAAAAAATTAAATTAAAAGTATTTTAATATTGTGATTTCGGTTATAAAAATGCAGTTTTTTTTTTTGGTGGCCCTAAAATGTAAAGAATATATTTGAACCCTACCGATATATGAGAACTGTTATTCGATAATACCTTTATTCATTCCCACCACTACTGTCCCACATGGAGTATCATATTTTCCTTTTTCTAAGTCGATATCCAAATTTTCAGTTGCGACCTTAGAGGACATTTCCTTAAGAGGATCCCTCGCCCCGTGTAATCTCGGGGGAGCGAGGATATTCAGTTCCCTTTATTTAATCCTATTTGCTAAATCTCTAGGATTTTCTCATTCCGGATGTTAGGATTCATAATCAAACAAGGTAATGAAATTCGTATTTGCACACTACAAAATTCGCAAAAGTACGTTATATTCTTTTTAGCTTATTGTATTTTTTTTCCCAATAGCATAAATTAACTAATTCAGTATATTTTAAATGATGTTGAACTGAGTAAATTTATGGAAGACAAATGGAAGACTTCTGGAGTGATTCATGCAAGACAAGTAATCAAATTTCAATTTCAATTTATTCAAAAAATTATAAACATTACAGAATAACACATCCAAATCGTTTATAATCACAAAAATAAAATTAACAATTAAAAAAAACATATTTACAAATAATATAACAAGAAAACAAATGAGAGTAAGTCAGAAAAAAGAAAAACAGAAGATAATTTTTAAAAAAATTATTCGAGAACAGTTTGGTAAAGATTAACATTTTTGTACAATAAGTAGAGAAGCAAATAGTAATTTAATACATAAGAGATAGATGCTTTCTGAGGGTAGCCTCACTATCGTGAAAAATGTCCACATCCGAAGAGATGCGGTTTAATAGTATTATTGCCCTACCCACGGGCATTACCTTAGGTAGATTGGTTCTACACAGTGGCAGGTGAAATAATCTATGTTGCCTTTGTCGCAGATAATTGTCGGGGAAAAACAAAGTCAAGTCATTCAAAATATCAGAGTTGTGTATTCGACCACGAATCAGTTGAAAAAAGTGAACACCCAGGTGGATGGTTCGTCTAATTTCCAATCGTAGTATTATCTGGACGCGGTTTTGTTTAAGAAACATATTATTAGATAGTTAAACTATTAGGTAAAATTAATAAAATTAAAGTTGTATAACGGGCCATGGAAAGATCCATGTTGTGATGGGCTGGACATGATGCCGACAGGATGATAGAATATGGAGCCAGAGGGTTACTGAATGGAGGCTAAGGTATAGCTGGAGAAGTGTCGCCAGACAGCTTACCAGGTGTAGCGATGATATTGTGCAGACAGCGGGAAAGGCTTGGAGAACACTTGCGAGGTACCGAGTGGGATGACCTGGGGGTGGAGTGGCTTACGTCCAGCAGTGGATGGAGACAGGCTGACGAAGGGAGATTATTAAAAACAACAACAGAGAAAATAACAAATGGAGAAGTGCTGAGATGCATGAGAACGGATCGTCAGCATCTCACCTCGATTAAAAGAAGAAAACTACAATTAGGACCATAATATGCGCAATCCAAAGTATAATTAATTACAACAGATCATTTAGGGGAAGATCGAGAGAAGAAGAGGCGTAAGATGCAGAAAAATGTCGTGGCTAGGAAACATCAGACAATGGAACGAATTCTTGACCATGGTAGCGTCATACACGTTACGAGTGACAGGATTAGAATAGAGCAAGTGGTCGTAAGCATATAATAATCTATTTTTTCAGCGAGAGAAGAGAAGTAAAATCCTAAATTAACTTGTTATATCATAACAAATTTATTAAATCAATTAATCAAAATACATTCGGTAATATGATGTGCCTTTTTAATTTATTAATTATGATTCCTAAATATTTCATGGTTATGATGTAGAAATACTTAAAAATCAGTCTGTTGTTGTGATTTACTTGTATGTTAAGGTCTGAACTTCAGCTTAGCCATTGATCTATGCCAAAAATAACTTTCATGTTCTTCATAAATGTAAATCGTTCCCAAAACAACATTATGTACAGAGGTGCTAGATATGCAAGGTTTTCAGTATACAGATCATGTATTATACATCCAGAGCAAGCTGTATTACTTTTATTTTGTTGTTGAATAGCTCTTTACATCAAATCTTTGTAAAGGATATAAATATTTTGTTGATTCTCACGACATGTGATAGGTAGAAACTTTAAAAATAGTTATTGGAAACAAGAATTTATCAATGAAAGCGAAAATGCCCGTTCACAATAGAGTTCTGGTCCCAACCCTAATGTATGGAAGCGAAGCACGGAACTGGCAGAAGAAAGATGAGAGCAGAATAAATGCGGTAGAGATGAGGTCCCTAAGACGTATGTGTGGTAGAACGATGTACGACAGAATCTCAAATGCTGATATTAGGAAGGAATGTAGAGCGAAAGAAGGTATTATGAACAAAATTTTGAAAGGATCGCAATCGAGCGCATGGGTGAAGAAATAATGGTTTAAAAAGTATACGTTAACGATGTACAAGGAGTAAGGAGTCGAGGTAGACCGAGGAAACCATGGTATGACCAAATTAATCAAATATCAAAGGTTGCTCATGTCAGAAGCCGGAAGAATCGACGTGCGTGTATCACTCGATGTATGAATGTGGAGGAAACTAGAGAGGAATGTCAGGATAGAGTAGAGTGGCGGTTCATTTTCTCTGCCTACCCCTGCGGGGAAACGGCGTGATGGTTTGTTGTTGTTGTTGTTGTGAATTCTCCACCAGACCAAACACAGTGCTATAATCGTTCGCTGTTGCCACTTTGCCACAGAGGTCATCAAATTTATTAAATTAATCAAAATAGAAAATATGTTAATAAAAAGAGTGTAATAATTTAGACATGTCTGTTATTCGCGTTCCTCGTTACTATTTATATGAAACAATGGAAGCAAGATGATAGGTCGGAAACTTGTCGTAACGTTTCCATAATCTGAATGTTATTGTCTTAATTACCAATTAACCCCTCCAAGGAAATAGCCGGGGTAATAGCAATGCTACATTTCATCTGGTCACGAGCAGCCGGGACTAGCCCAGGCGTATGCCCGCCGGGGAGGGCGGTGTCAGGGACATCGAGTCCGGGCTTTACGATTGACCCGAAACTGTATCGCCATCTTAATAGCCAATTCAAATATTTCACATTTACCAAGTAATATTATTTATGACTTCACATTTAAAAATTATTTTTTACAGTTTACTATTGTTACGTTATTTTGTTTTAATAATTTCAGCTACAACTGTACAAGAGTACAAGACAAAGTTTTTAAGGCAAATGTATACGAAATATTATTAATACGTTTAAAGAACCATAGAGTGTCGAATGAAAATATAAGAAGTGAATGCGGTACGAATTATGGTGTTAAGAACAAAATAATAAAAGGATCATTAAGATGGTTTGGACTCATGAAAAGAATGAATGAAGAAAGAATGGTAAAAAAAATATATGTCCACGATGTAAATGGAACCAGAAATAGAGGAAGACCGAGGAAAACGTGGCACGATCAAATAAATCTAATATTGAATGTCGGCCATGTGAGGAGTCAGAGAAATCGACGCGCGTGCATGACACGATGTATGAATGTTGAGGAAGCGAGATAAATATGTCAGGAAAGAAATGTGTGGCAGTCCATTATTTCTGCCTACCCCTTCGGAGAGAGACGGCGTGATGATTAGTTAGTTACTTAGTTAGTTTTAAAGAATCAAATATTTTAATAGTCAAATAATTCAAATTAATTATGTTTTGCGTGAAACATTGAATTTCTGGTGTGGCATTTTTAAAAATAATTTGTAACACTTGTATACTTTGTTGTGGGGCCATACTTAATGGTGGTGATCTAAGGAACTGAATACATGGCTCCCGATTAAAGCTGCATAGGTTCGATCCCAGAAAATACTTGGGATTATCTACACAGAAAATAGTGTAATTTGAGAAAGGGAGATTAGTAAAAACATATAGCGTGTATTTGTTAAGCGAGACAAAATAAAATATTTCACTGTGGCGAAGGGTAAGGTGTCTTCTATAAATTAGTATTTATTTTAGATAGTTCCTTAGGAACATTGCTTTATATGTATATAGTTCCATTAACAAATAATAAATCTGTTTAAGAAGTAAAGCGCAGTTCAGTTTCCCCGCCTCCCCTATTATCCCCGATAGCTAGTAATAGGTAAATAGTAGCGGCGCGAGGGATGGATGCCGTAACTCGGGGGGTGGGGTCACTCCCATTCCACAGTCGTTAGCCCCGCACTGTGTCTAGCAGAAATAATAAATTAATAACTTGGGTCCTCGCTACCCCTGTAACCCACTTTAAGTTAGTTCGGTACAAGCGTGTTAGGAAGCAAATGGCTTTTGAATACATTTTACGTCAAGAAGAGAAACTGTTAATATTTAGGTGTTTCGGTTTTTATTGACTCATCATAACGGGAGCGCTGGTTATTGTGAAGAACAAATCCGTTTAAATCTAGACGCATCTGACAATTGAGGGTAAAATAGAAGGTCAACGAGGTATTAGCAGGATATAAATCTCCTGGCTTCGCAACACGAGAGACTGAGTAGAGGAGCTGTTTCGAGCTGCCAGGGACAGAGATGCACACCTTCGATTGATAGAAGGGAGACTTCGGAGAGATCAGACACGATTCTAGGAGAAGTAGGAGGAATACTTTCGCAACCCCGATTTTTTTATGTATTAAAACATTGTTTTTACAACTTTTATTATAATTTTATAATATTTTTCTCCACGTGTTTAGAAAGTTTAATTCCTTCATCGTGGAAAGAAATTTATAAACAATTTAACTAAGAAATGTAATGAAAATAATATCAGCATTTAATTTATATTCAAATGTATCGAAACATTACAAACAACAACAACAACAATTAATTTATTACAAAATAAGAGCTAAGTTTAATAAATATTCGTTTACAATATTTAATATACCCTAATTAGTACGCGATCCAATCTTAGTACGTGGGAGAGAGGATGGCATTTTATGTTTATTTAAAACAACAATTTATCAATAAAATCAAAAATGGCTGTTTGCAATGGAGTTTTAGTTTCATCAGTTATATGTTAAAGCGAAGCATGGAACTGGCAGAATAAGTATGAGTGCAATATAAATGGGGTAGAAAAACGATCTACGGTGCTGATATCAGGAAGGAATTCTGAGCGGAAGAAAATATTATGAACGTTATTATGAAAGATCACGGCGTTGGTTTGGTCACATGGAACGCATGGATAATGCATGAATGGTAAATAATGTATACGTTACTGATGTTAATGAAATACAGAATCGAAGAAGGTCGAGAGAAAAACAAATTAATACCAAATTGATCAAATTTAAAAAAATCGGCCATGTTTGAAATCGGCAAAATTGACGTGCGCGTATGACTTACTGTATGAATGTGGAGGATGCTGAAGGTTGACTTGCTGTATAAATGAGGAAGATCCTATTACGTGCTATAAGATATTCCCCGGATGCAACATAGTTCCCTGGTAGCCTGTAGCAGCCGCAACGCAAAGGGACTGTATATCATAACGGGTTCAATTTATCCCTTATTTAATGGCTCGAAGAAATTGGTTTAATGTCCTTATTATAGATTAAAATTTCAAAGCGGAGGTCCCTTTATCTCCGCAGCGCTACACGAGGACAATGGGGGAGGCCGCGTGCAGTATGAAAAAGGTTTAATTAATCTTATAACTGAGCGGGCTCAAAAGAAAACAAAACTCGAAACTAGAACTTTGCAATTGAATTCTAGATCCTGAACCATAAACCGAAAATTCAGGAGAAGAGATGTATTTTCTTGTTAAAATTTATGTTTTTTAAATTGAATAATCATTTCGTACGTTAAATAAACTTGTTAAATCTCTTCTGAATACGAAATACGTGCATACACATTTTCAATATTTTTTTGATTAAGTATAAAGGCCACGCTGTTACATCTGTACCTATTTGCTCTCGCTTCATAAGCTTGAAATACAAATAATTACACAATACACGAATTTGAAAAAACTCGCATTTTTAGCTCTTCAAAGGGGACCCGGTAATAGAATTTTTATATCGTATTTGTTATATTAAGTATACATTCTAACTTTTGGTTGTTACATTTTTCGTTGCTATTGTCGAATAATTCGAATCAAAATTAGAAATAATTTGTTATAATGTCAGTGGTGCACGGTTCCAAAGACTGTTGTAATGAAACTGACAAACTAACTAACAATCGCCCCTTTTTTCCGAAGGAGTAGGCAGATAGTATGGACTATTATGATCCTCTGTCCTGACATAGCTCTCTAGCTTCCCTTTTTATGATACACCGCAACTCGCCCTCTCGTCGATTTTTCCAACCTCGAATATGGCTGTCTTTTAATAATTTATTAATTTGGTCATTCCATATTTTCCTTAGTTTGCTGATTGTTCGCTTTGCTGGTGATAAACACTTCGCAGAAAGATGTTTTAAGGAGTAAAGTTTTTATAATACATCAGTGCACACTCGGTTACTGTGTCGCCCGTTTTTCAGCAATTCAGTTTCCTTTAACAGCCATATTTAGTCTCTAATGATTATTTTTTCAATTGATATAGAAACTTTGGAAGCTTAAAAGTATTGTCTTCTTATTCTACTTCTTCTGAATGTAGATATTCATATTATTTTCCACTCACACTGCACGTATACATATTTTTCTCCCATCTATTCGTTTTATATATCGAAACCATCTTAAAGATAGTTTTTGAATTGTGTAAAGTAAATAAATCAAATAATACCAAAAGTTGTAAAATATTTCAATTATGTCATCTTTTGGAGATAACTTGGAGTTTTACATAAATGCTAATGTAACAACGAATCAGCTTATCAAAATAACATTTAACCTTTACAAATTCGCTTGATTCCCAATATATTCCACGATTTACTATTTTAAAAGGATTTAACAAAAATAAATAAAATGTGGTATGCCTTGCTGACGATGTAACAATACTGACAGAAAGTGAAGACGATCTACGAAGAATGCTTCACAGGTTCCATCTTGCGTCTGAGAAATATAATATGATGATGAAGTTAAAAAACAGACTGATAAAGCTGCTGTTATCTCCGGAAGCCTAAGGGAGACTGTCTGGACAATAAGCATATGCTAGTGGAAAGCCAAGTTAGAATTTATAAAACATCCATCAGGCCCACAATGACTTACGGAATCGAAGCAACAGTAGACACGGTCAGAACTAAACATCTCTTAAGAGTAGCAGAAATGAGAACATTGCAACCAATTGTGGGGAGAACCCTTGGATATCCAATGAGGAAATTCGCAAATCCGGCAAAATTGAAGACAAAGTGAGATGGAGTAGGCAGAGAAGACGATTCTGGAGGGACAACATTGAGAATGGATCCAACAAGAATTCCTAAGATCGTAATGCACAAGACTCTAGAGGGCCGTTGAACACCAGGACGACAGTATATTTCTATAAGTTCGTAGTTATATAGAAATATAACTACGAACTTATAGAAATATATGTAACTATATTAAAAATAAAAAGTAAAAAATAAATTATAAATAATCTAATAAATTTAACGTCATTTCCAATATCACATTTATTTCCTGTGTTGTAAGTAAAATACCTAGACCCCAATTTGAGCTTAAAATTATTTTTTTAAATTTAGCATAAACATTCACAAATAAATCATTTTAATATATGTCAAAATTGCCCACATTTGTGAAAAAAATATATGTTTTTGATATTTATATTTATATTACATCACTGATGAAGAGCTTGCGTGTCCGAAACATGTTTGGTAAAATAAATAAATAAACCGCGAGATCAAACGTAAACGAGAAAAATCTTGTCACAATACATCATGCCCTCGTCACATCTCTGTACGTGTACGCAACGTCGTAAATAAGATTATTATATTACCAGAGACACATTTGCTTATTTTTCAATTTCATTGCTCTGTAATATACAGAAACACCATCACGTCACTTCCGTCTCTGAAGCGGAAATAGAAGATATCCGCACATCTGCGGTTTCAGCGGAAATACAATAAGTTGATAAGAAATGTTATTTCCGGTTCCTCTTTCTTCGACGCTTCTTCTGAATAAGGGGGGGGAATTCTAAAGGTTTTTTTTTTCAATTTGCTAAATCTCCCAAACTAAGTGAGAGCTCGCGCCCGGGATCAACGAGAATGGATTACAGATTCATTCTGACTATACATTGGAAACGGATTGCTCAATCTTCAGATAAAAATATCAAATAATATCTGAAGCATCTCCCGCTGACTGCTCGGTTCAAATACATTCACTGTCGAAGTCAACCTTTACGAACTCGATCATCAGCAAGGCAAACCAAACTTGTGAACTAAACAAGAAGCGCTTTTTTGGTTTAAACATTGCAATATATACAAAAGGTTGGATGTAGGTGCCAAAATGAGAGGAGTGTCACATGTCTTTCATTCATTCATTCATTCATATTTTTTAAGTAAGTGTCAGCAAGCTGTCTCTTGTATGCGGATGACACTATCCTACTTGCAGACAACGAGCATGAACTACAAGTCCTGGTGAATTGCATGTATGAGGTATGCATGCGAAATGATCTGATGATGAATGTTAATAAGTCCAAGGTAATGATTTTTGAAAAGGAAGAAACCACGACAGTCTGCAACATTAGCGTGAATGGTGAAAATTTGGAGCAAGTAGTTGAGTTCGTGTATTTAGGTAGTATGTTTACAAGAGATAAGCGAGTGGAGAGGGATATTGAAAGAAGGGTTGGGGCAGGCAACAAAGTGAATGGTGTACTTAAAATTGTCATCGCAAACAAAAACCTATTCAAAGCACAATGGTGTTCTTCTACCGACCCTTATGTATGGAAGCGAAGCATAGAACTGGCAAAAGAAGGATGAAAGTAGAATAAATGCAGTAGAAATGAGATCTCTTAGACGAATGTGTGGATACTCTATGCATGATAGAGTTTCGAATGAAAATATAAGAAGTGAATGCGGTGCAAATGATGGTGTTATGAACAAAATAATGAAAGGATAATTAAGATGGTTTGGACATATGGAAAGAATGAATGAAGAAATAATGGTAAAAAAATTATATGTTAACGATTTAAATGGAACCAGAAATAGAGGAAGACCGAGGAAATGTGGCGCGATCGAATAAATCAAATATTGAATGTCGGCCATGTGAGGAGTCGGAGAAATCGACGCGCGTGCATGACACGATGTATGAATGTTCAGGAATCGGAGGAAATGAGAGAAATATGTTAGGACGGCGTGATGGTTAGTTAGTTAGTTTTTTTTATAAACTTGAGGCATTGTCACTAAATTCCACAATGACAATTTTTTTAAACAAATGTGCGAAAAATCTGTGTATGCTAAATGTCGAATGCAAATATAAGAAATGAATGATTATTAGGAACAAAATATGAAATGATCATTTAGAACAGTGATTCCAAAAGTGATTCCAAATGTATAGACCCTCAGAAATCTACAACAACTTGCAAGGGGTCCATATCAGGGGAAAAAAAATTGGGGGTATATTAAATGAAAATGGGGGTCCACGATAGCGGATGTCATGTCGGATGGTCGAAATCGTTGGTGGCCTTTTTTTTAGCTTATTTGGGAAAATCGGGCGATCGAGATCTTCGGCGACCTTTTTTTAGCTCATTCGGCAAAGATCGGACGTTCGATTTTACCAAATGAGCTAAACACGTGTCACACGTGCAGTCGAGAAAACGACGTGCATTCATGACACGATATATGAATGGTGATATTAGATCCCGAAGAAGATACTGGAGAGACCATGTGGCCCAAATGAATAGTGACAGACTTGCATACTCGTACACAACCGCTTATGAAATCCCCTCCGAACACTGCCCACCTAGAAGACCGCCTAAGAGATAGAGGGACAGCTGGACCTCATCATCCTACGAGACATCCACTCTCGCTTCCATTCAATATTTGATTTATTTGATCGTGGCACGTTTTCCCCAGTCTTCCTCTACGTACATCGTTAACATATATTTTTTACCCTTGTTTCATCATTAATTATTTCCATACAACTAAACCATCTAAATGATCCTTTAATTATTTTGTTCATAACACTTTCATTCGCACTGCATTCACTTCTTCTATTTGTATTCGACACTATCATACACAGAGAGTGAGTCGTTCTTTTATATATTCACTTTTCTCATCAGCGACTATTTTGAATTGAATAATAAAGACTGACGCCAAGACAAGATGTTCAACAGAAGTCTGGTCGGCCCTGAGTGGCACATCTCTGCCGAGTAAAATATTGTGTTACGGGACCCGCACCCCTGTGATGTAATTAAGAGTCCGCTTTCCTACGGTGAAGGTAATTTCCTACCTTGCCGACGTGCCCTTCACAGGGTCCCTTCAATTTTACTGACACAATCATACAATATAAAAAATGAACACTCTGGTATTACTAAAATTAAAAACAAGTGCGCCGCAGTTCAATATTCTAATTTAGACTGTCATGGATTCAATAAGTAAAGCCCGTAAGGTGGTTTTTTATATTTGGATCAAGTGATTAAGGGAGGAAAATATGAATTGCCGCACCTGATCATTGAGCGAAAAATTGAGGGTCGACGAGGTGTTGGCAAGTGGCGAATCTCCTGGTTCCATAACATTAGGGACTGTACTGGTTTGAGGAGCATCGAGGAGCTGTTTTAAGCTGCCAGAGACAGAGATGCCTACTCTGAAATGATAGTCAACGTTGGAGGGACCTGACATGACACTGGAATAAGAACGAGTCGATATCTTAAATGACATATTAATTATTTATGAATGTCTAAATACACCATTTAATTTTTTCATTTACATATTAAACTGTAATAATCCCAAATCTTGAGTTTGATTGTGATTATTTGATTTAAAAAATGTTTGAAACTTCTAAATGGACAAGTTGAGCAATTAGTTTAAACGCAAATTTTTATTTGTTTTTTTTTAATTCCAATTTTTTTTTTGAGTAAGAGAATGTAGGTCCCGAAAAAATATTTATTGTTGACAACAGGTTTGACAAAGAAATCAAGCAAGTTTAGCTCTTTTTTTAATTTGAATAATTTAGCAGTTCGTAGTTTATTTAATTTTAGTACATATCTCAATTAATATGAATTTTACTCTTAACAGTAAAGTATTTTTTGTTACGTAAAATAGCTTGAAAGGCGTATGTTAACTCGGGGTCCCCTATACTCCGAACACTCGCCGCGCTCAACCGTAGGGGAATCCTGTGTTACGTATGGCTGCGCAAAATTAAGTTAAGGGTGTGAAACGTTGACACTTGTTTCTGTAGCGAAGAATTTGTGTGACGGCTCTGTCGGGGAAGTGTTTTCCAAACTCTAATTCACGGAGGTGTTCTCGTCTCTGTTCGACTCCGCCGACACAAAGGGCGAGGAGGGAAATCAAACACTCGTTCGGGGCCCTTCATTACGTCCAATGTGTTTTTTATAAATATTTTGAGGACGAGCTACAGAACGGTGTTGGATTTCAAAGCCAATAGATTGTAAATAAATTACCTCATTTGGGTCGTTGTTTGATAAAATAATGAAAAGGTTGCTGATAAAGGTACTTCAAAACTAAGTATGTTAAAGCATCTCAATTTACAGAGTTCAGATTAAATTCAAATTATTCGATTCTCTGAACTTTAATCACACAGAAGACTGTTGTATTTATTAAATAACGTAGCTTATAGCTAAACGATAGCTTCATTGGAAACGAAAAGCTCCATTGTATAAATATGTTTTAATAAAAATATATTGCGAAACGTACTTTCAATAATGTCATTGATATAAAAGAAATACTAAAAAATTAAGCAATGTAAGCCAATAATTTTTAATGTAAACTTTTTAAAAATATATATAAGTCTACGAGACAACATCCATTAGTTATAATATTTACCAGAATCTAAATAATGCATTATAAATAAAAAATGGTCCGATTATTAACATGTTTCGCGAAGTGCTGGACTGTGAAGAAAATTCACGAACGGAAAGTCTAAGCAACTTAAATAAAAATGCTAAGATAAGAAGGGGATGTCACAAGATTAGATTGGGTTAGAAATAAGCGTGTCAGAAACAGTTTAAAGTTATCCTAATAATAGAAAAGCTAAAAATGGCGTTACTCAAGTGAATTGACAATGAATGAATCAAGACTGTTAACATAATGCTAAAGCTCTCGGCCTACTAACATATAAAGGGACAGACGACCAACCGCTCGTTACATAGAAAGACATCATAAGGAACTAGACACCATCGGCTTGTCTCAAGAGCAGAGATTAAACCGAAGAGTGTGAAATGTGCGTACAAGAAGAACCCGCCCTAGATGATGGGAATAAGACAAATAAGAAGAGAGAAGGGGGGGGGGGATTGCTAACTACTTACGTTCACATGACACGTGAATTTTAAAAATCCAGATTTTCTGGCTATTCAAAGAAACTTTTATGATGATACTTAAAGTTGATTACTTTTATATGTATCTTCAATCAATGAAGTTAAGTTATCGCCTTATTAATCTACTTGTACGAGTATTGTATCATTTTGTATAGACAAATTAATCAAAGAGCAAGTTCCAAATAATGTGCATTTCAAAGGTCTTGAAGCGTAAATAAAAACAAAATTTATTGGGTTGTAAAGACTTTGTGCAGCTGAAATAATGAAGTAAATAATCTTACGAACGTTCGTTTCATTTGTTCCATTTATGCGGCAATTTATTATGTTAATGACTTATTTAAAAATATTTGAAGTGCTAGATTAATATTATAATATATAAATATGAGGTAAGTTTTTAGGAAGCAGTAATTTCTCTCATATCCGATACAAGTGTCTATAGTAATAGAATAAGATTCTTATCTTTAACATTTCGTGTAATGTTTGTTAGCACTCTTTAGCGTCTCTGGAGCTTTCATTTATGTTATTCGTATTAAACATTTTCCCGCCTAAGCTTGTTAGAGACTTTGGTTTGTGTTTCCGAGGCCGCTCAATTAATTTCCCACTTAATTCACGTTTGCGATAACGATCCTCGGCACTTCACCTTTGAGGATATTTTAAAACCATATTTAACCAGCAGCCTTCGGTCCGGCAGAGATGGTGCGGAATAGGGACGGGCCGCTCAATTAGAAAATATTACGCATCGGCGTTTTTCTCAGATGCGAAATATTGTACGGGACAGGATAGCTCTCTCCCAATACAAGTAATTATTTTTTTAGGCGCCGGGGGTTGCTTTCTCAACGAGATATCTGTAATGTGGGAAAAGCGGCGTAGTGATACGCCGGGCAGCGTTAATTAGGTGCAAAGTCCGGGAAATGGGGCCAGGAATTCAAAATTAAATAACGTTTCAAGTATATGCTGCGGTCAGGAGAAGTGAAGCTAAGGCGATACTAGCTCTGGTAAGTGGTAAGGTAGATCTCTGTCACATCCACAATGCGCCGTCCTATTTCTTCTCTCTCGACGGCGTATTGCGCAAGATTGCGTTTCACCCGTCGCGCCATCTCGGAGCGAACGAGTGAATTGCACAAACAACTCACGGGAGCAATCTTTCGGCTACTTTCTCGTCTTCCACCTATGCCTTTCATCGCTCACCTCTTCTGACTCTGTTTTTAACAGACATAATTAGCACCTTCTACTATTACAAATTTCAGCGTGTTGGAGCATTCATGTATACTATGGAAACGAAGCACAATTCTCTCCCAGTATCGGGAGCGCAAAAATGCTGAGCATCCCTTTCGACTGAGGCGAGATCTTCACTCTCATAAATATAGTCGAAACACATTTTAATAGAATACCAAACGAAATTTTTTTGGTTGTCTAGACTGATTGCATCCTAAGTAAAATGAATTAATTAAAAAAAAACATAGATATTATGGATATATGGAATAATTTATAAATTTGAATGGTTTAAAAACGTATACAAGTAAATAAAAAATAAAAAGCGAGCATGGCCGAGGAAAACATGGCATAACTAAATTAATTAGTTACCAAAAGCCAGACACATTCGAAGTTGGAAAAATCGACGAGCTTGCGTATTACGATGTATAAATCTAGAGAAATCTCAAAAACTATGTCAGGTAGGAGCAGTGAAGCGGTCTTTCCTCTTTGCAAACTACTTCGGGGAAACGGCGTAGCGGTTAGTTAGTAAGTTTAAAAAAATATATTTTTTTAATGTGTGAAAAACAATTATGCATTTGATAAACGTTAAATTGTATTTTTAAAGTTTCATTAAAAGTCATTAGAATATATAAATAATCAATACTGGAGTTTTCACTTATAATAATAAAATGTTAAATCCCGCGCTAATTATGTTATTTTTATAATAAAGTCTGAGTCGATTTTAAGATCAATACTAGAAAAAAACATTTCATTTACACCTGTATTTTACATCACGGGAGTCGAATATAAAATGCCTTTCATTGCAGATCACAAGGAGGATCAGACAGTGGATATTCTCTTGATTGCAGATATTCGCGTTCCGACCATCCCTAGTGAGACCGCAAACCTCCGCCAGCGCCGAGAGAGGCCGGAGAGAAGGTAATGCCGCCCGCACAGCCCAGGACTCTCAGATAGGAGCCCGCTCCGATGTCGGCTCTCATTATTATACCTTTGCCTACAGAAGCTTCCCCGTAATTCTGACAGGAAAATATAACTTCTTTCAACCCGGTTTTATACAAAAATGATAATTTAGGTAATGGCGGCCTTCGTGGCAGAGTAGAAACAGGTGTAATTGCCACACAGAAGGTCTCGGGCTTAATTCCCGGCGATAACAGTGTGTAAAAAGCAAAAATTCTTACGCTGTCATCGGTTTGGTAGAATTCACGTGACAATAAAATGGTGTTGGACTAGATACTTGTCACATGTCATGAAAATCAATACCGTAAACCGGGGTTCAATTGCATCACTTTTTTATAACTTTTCAGTAAAATTGAATTTTTTCATCGAGGGGATGAGGTGTATTTTTGACAATAAATGGCATGGTTATATAGTATATTTTCTTTACTTTTTTGTGGTTTTAAGTATATTTTGTAGATTCATATTCAAGCTTTAATTTTTTGAAAAATGATGCAAAGTAACCCCTATGGCGGGGTGACTTTGCATCACATTTTTTTTTCTTCAGTATCTTAATAGTTTCCACATGGACATGCAAAATAACCTCATAAAACGGTTTCGGGCATCTTCCAAATCAAGCCTTATTTTTAAAAACATTTTAGAATCTTAACAAAATACAAATTTCAGGTGTTTTGATTAATAACTTTATTTAAATTTACCTACACGCATATCACAAAGAAAATAAATAAAAATCACCCTTAAAATATTTGGATGCTTTCACATAATTAATATATAATATATAATCTTTAATCATACAAATAATGACTAAACTAAAATACACAAAAAAAAAATTCAACTTTTTTTCCATCAAATTTTTTTGAGTTCACCAGAAGGACGCTTTCAAACCAATCATAGAATATTGCTGCTTCAAACCATCCCGAGGTTGAATGATGATACCGACACCCTTCAGGCCCACCTTCTGTCCATGTCGTCCATAAGTGAGCTGATTTATAAACCACGAATGGCGGCAACATTTTTCCAGCAGTACTTCCACAGATCATAAGTGCATATCGCCTACTTCCAACCTTTCTTTTATATAGGTACCATGGCTAAAAACATTTTTTCAAAGAAATTACTCAAATATGTAAAGTTTACCGTAAAAAAATAAGAAATGGAGTAACTTTGCATCTGATGCAATCTAACCCCAAATTCGTTGAAAATGAGATAACTTCCAAAAATAAATCAGTAAAATTATATTTTGGTAAATTTTGTAAGAAATACTAGTATTATCAAATAGATGACAAAATTCAACATACGAAACCACTTTACTCGCCTTAGAATGATATACACTGTCGAAGATGTGATAAGAATTACCTATAGTAATTATTCATAAAAACTGCACAACCTATCCAAACCGCTAATCACTCAGCACTAAAGTATCATATTGAATGGAAAATAACCTCAGGTGAGAGTGAAAAGTTACATCTATTGAATGTTTGTAGAAACAATAAGTTATAGTTAGTAGCAACGACAACACATGTCTCCAAAAACTTTTGTTTTTTGATGCAAAGTTACCCTTGATGGTGCAATTTAACCCCGTTTTACGGTAGTTAAAAAAATGTTGTACACACAAAAATGTGTAAAACAATGGAAAACTACCAGATTAAAGGCCCAAGTGCCATCCCATGAACCAGCAAAGATTGACTGCTTCAGTCGATATATTTCTATTTGCGGTAATGACTTTGTGTGCACCATTTATTTTATTTACAGCTCCAACCCTTCTTTCGATATCACACCGTTTCCCCGGAAGGGTAAGCAGAGAGAATGAACCACCATATCACTCTATCCTGACACACCTCTCTATCTTTCTCCTCAGTTATCCACTCACGTCAATTATTCCGACTTCTAACAAGTTAGTGACTTGTTTTTAGTTCTATTTAATATTATGCATTGTTTTTATATTTATAAAAATAAACATTTCAAGAGTTTTGTTAAAATAAAATGGGATTTCTTACTCGGGCTTGGGGTGTTAGAGCTGGCCGCGAGCAGATTACAGTGCGGTGTATCTCGGCAGGGCTGCCCCGGATAAAGTATTTTTACCTCCGGAGCACCCCGGAGGCCCCACAGCCGAGCGGGCCGGCTTGGTCCGTGTAAAGTACCGCTGAGTGTTGTTAATGGCTCCCTTAATTATAGTTGAATGTCGCGGCCGTACTGGATAATCTGCTGAATTAGTTCAGTTTTGCTACACAATAATTCTAAGATTCCCGTACATCGACTCCAAAGACTTTCAAATCTGACAGCTACTCTTTTTTATTAAATAAACAAAAAAAAAAAAAACTAACTAACTAACCATCACGCCGTTTCCCCGAAAGGCTAGACAGAAAGAATGAACTGCAACACTTTAATCGATGCTGCACTCCATTATTCTCTTTTCGCCAACGCGAGAGACGCGGTGTGATGGGTTGCGAACCTCATCGCCACCAATAAGCATCTCCCGCGCACACTTCAATCGTTCAACATCTACATAATAAATCTAAAACAAATTATACAAAATACAATGATATAAAATAAAATAACATATAAAAATAATTTAACACATAATGTTCTTTTAGATGGTGCACTTGTCGTCAGCTGAACGATCCGGAAATTTGTGTTTATTTAATTTTTAATTCCACTGTTTTCATTTTAATTAGGCACTTAAAACAATCCAACACCAGCAAAAACTTAAAAATTTGATTGAAGAATTTATTCAAATTGTCATTGGAACAAATGAAAAATTTATTTTGACACCTGTCAAAATTATTTTTATAAACGAAAAAACTTGTATTAATTTAACATCAGAAGAGTGAAAACGTATTTTGTGTCACAAATAACTATCACAAAGTGCGGCAACAATCAAATTGACCAAAACAATTCACTTATACAAGAAATATCTCCAAATTGACAGGAGCACCACATGAATCAAACCATTTTTTTAAAATCAGAACCAGTAATAAACAAAGCCTACAATATTTTATTGTACTTCCATTAGTTGCTCCATATGAGACAATGTAATGAAATATAATATATCGTCCCTTTAGAGGTAAAACTCACTAACCGCAATATTGGGCCAAAACTACTTATGAATACCAATATTCATATTTTTTCAATCTCTATTCAGGAAAAAATCACTAAGTACATATTTTAATACGTTATTCATTATTGTTTAGTGGTAAAACTCACGATTTGAGCATTTTCGTCAATTGCCTCCAAGTAAAACTCATTAAATCACTTAATTAGTTTTACCTGGCGACAAAAAATGCAAGCTTTCATTGTTGTTTCACTAAATGCCCGCTGGCGGCGCGGCGCTTTCGGTGTATTGATGACACATTATCATACTTTTCGCGCAATTTGAGTTCAACGGTCATTGTGTTCCTTAATTTGTGTGATTTTTCATAGATAGAAGAGGTAGTTTATCTTTTAATCTTTTTATTTAGTGTTCCCTCTAGTGTAAGAATACAATTATCGTGTTCCATTAAAACTTCAGTGTTTATTATTTTAAAAATCATTTATTAAAATGTTTCTCTCAAGAGGAAAGCAAATGTGTTATATGGTGCAAAATCGAGAAAATAATAAAAAGGTAAGGCGCACTTTTCAATATTAATCCTGACAATAGCGGGGTAATTACTATCTCTAACAGAATGTATTTTTATTATTTCAGGAAGAAATTCAATCAAAGAATGTAAACCAACAACTTCCAGGTAGAACATCACCAAATTTGACAACAAGTAATGGTCTGCAACAATTAACTAGTGCTTATAACTATTCTGACTCCGATTTTTCACCCTGTAATTCAGATGAAGAATTTGTACCTCATAATGAGAATGTTTCTGATGGGAGTGAGGTTCAGGATTTACAAAGTAAAAAAAAACGATGGTCGGGAAAAAATGAAGCAAAGTGGAAAGTTAATATTACCAAATCAAACAGATCTCAGTGCTTACCATATTTAAATAAAGCTAAACAATTATCTGCAAAGTTGCCAAAGACCATTAATTGTTCTTCTTGCCGCTATAAATGCACTTCTAACTTTACTGAACAGGAGCGAAAAGACCTGTGTTCTTTGTATTGGTCTCTTGTAGATTTCCGAAGTCAGAAAGATTTTATTTTAAAATATGTTAAATCAAGTGAGCCCAAAAGAAAATATGTACCACCAAATCATGCAAATGCTCGCAAAAATTCAAAAGCGTACTTTCTCCAAAATAGTAGAGGACAGTTCAGAGTATGTTCAACATTTTTTCAAAAAACGCTTTGCATATCGAATGGACCAATCAACACAGCAATGCTTTCAATGAGCACAACAGGTTGCTTTTCTGGATCTGACAAAAGGGGTAAGAGAGAACCCGGAAACAAAACCCCCATTGAAACATTCAACTTGGTAAAAGAACACATTGAATTATTCCCTTGTGTCGAATCACATTATGTCCGCCAAAAAACTTCACGGAAGTACCTTGATAGCAATTTATCAATATTAAAAATGTACGACCTATACTTAACATTTTGTGGAGAAAGAAATGTAACCCCCGTCAGTGCCAACACGTACAGAAGAATATTTTGCGTGAATTATAATTATTCCTTTTTCAAACCAAAAAAAGACCAATGCCTAACATGCCATAAATACGAAAGTGCAAAAGGGGAAAAGAAAAATGAATTAGAGCAGGAATACTCCACACATATTATGCGCAAACAAGATTGCTATAAAGCAAAGCAGGAAGATAAAGAGAGATCAATAAATGATCAACATTTTAAAACCGTAACATTTGATTTACAGAAAGTACTACAAATACCGTCATCTAACCTTTCACAGTTTTATTACAGTAGAAAACTCTGTGTCTACAACTTGACGATTTATGAAGGTGACGGAGAAAATGCATATTGTTTCTTCTGGAACGAATTGAATGGAAAACGTGGCAGCAGCGAAATAGGCTCTATACTTATATAAATATATAAACATTTTGCCTTCCACTGTCACTGAGGTATCTTTATTTTCAGATACATGTGGAGGGCAAAATAGAAACCAGCATGTAGCTGCCATACTGCTACATGCTGTAACTACAAGTTCTACACTGCAAGTCATAGAACATAAATTTTTAGAGTCCGGGCATACCTACATGGAATGCGATTCGATGCACTCTGCTATTGAAAGCCAAAAGAAAAACAAATCAATTTTTTTGATGGATGATTGGAAAGAAATTTTTCGGCAAGCCAGATCTAAACGTGGAAACAATAAGAAAAATGAATACAAAGTCATAGAGATGAAGTATGGAGATTTTTATAATCTACAAGCATTAAGCTCGATTTTAATTAAAAATAGAACAACAGACGAAAAGGGGAGAAAAGTTCAATGGCTGAAAATTTAAAATTTAAAATACGAAAAAAGTTCTCCAGGAGTTATATTTTATAAGTATAGTCATACTGAACCATTCAAAAAAATAATTATCTCTGGACGAGGGCGTCGTTCTCAATCGATACAACTTGTGAAAGCTTACGATAGTCTTTTGCCAATTTCAAAAAACAAAAAACAGGATCTATTAAAACTATGCACCACGGGTAATATACCAGAGGAATTGCACTCTTGGTATAAAAATTTACCATGCGCAGATACGACAATAGAACGAGCTCCGGAGCCAGCCGAGGACGAGGAAAGTGCTAATGAAGAAGATTAAAAATTTGGTTTTTATTTAATCGCGTACTTAATATGTTTATAATAAATAAATTGGAATTTAGTAATATAAAATGATAGTATTTTTGCATATCTTACACTAGAAAAGCTATTATGTATAATATGTTACCATTTTTTTCTGTCCAGGTAAAAATCATTAAGTGCAAAAAACCTTATATTTAATATAAAATACAAACATACCCCAAATATTTTTATAAAATGTTATGTGTTATTTAATTGTTTACAATACTGCAAAAGAAATTTATCGAAATTACATGTATATTTTTTAATATCGCGTGTTGAATGTTTAAACCTCATTATCTCAAAACTACTCCGATGTCACTTAGTAAGTTTTACCTCTAAAGGGACGATATGTCATAAAGTATAAAAAATATAGACTCAAAATTAAAACGAGAAACGAAAAAACATATTATCAAAGTAAATTAAATTAATTTTAATCGCATAATATCATAAAAAAATTATTATAAAAAAGGATCCATATTTAAAATGATTGCAAAAGGTATGAAGAATAACACGAAATCGAATACATGTTAAGAAACTACTATTTCTAACTACTATTTCTAATAGCATTAATATTAAGTTGAAAAACTGCAAAACAATGACGTTTGAAATAATTTCGTAAGAAAATTTGGGTGGTGGTCTAGGGGATAGAACGCTTGGCTCCTGATCCAGGGGACATGGGTTCAAGCCTGGAAACGACCAGATTCCTTCTTCATAATAATGAGCTATTTTCTGCTCACATTGAAGATTGTAAAATAAATTCTAATATCATTGATATAAATCCTTGATGTTAGTCTTTTTTAAAAAATGATAGATTGAGTGAGCTGGATGTAAGTGAGTTGAGTATTGACGACAAGTACGAATGAGATGATAAGATCCGTGAGTGCAATGAAAAGTGGAAAAGCTGTTGGGTTTGATTGTATTGCCATAGACTTTATTAAAAGCGGTGGCGAAGTGGTTTCTGCATGGTTATGTAAGTTATTCAACCAGTGCTTGGAGGAGGGATATACGCCGCTAGACTGGAGGAGAGCAGTAATTATGCCCCTGTACAAAGGAAAAGGATCGCGTATGGAATGTGGAAACCACAGAGCTATTAGTCTTTTGAGTGTCGTTGGTAAAGTCTATGGCAGAATTTTAATAGAAAGAGTGAGAAAACTGACAAGTGACAAAGTTTGGGATGTGCAAGGTGCCTTTATGAATGGCAGAGGATGTATGGATCAAATTTTTGGACTTCGTACATTGACAGAGAAGTTTCTGGCCAAAAACCGCAAACTTTTCTGTGCATTTGTCGACTTGCAAAAAGCATATCGCACGTTGAAAACAAAAGTGACACTATACAAAAATCTCCATTTTTCAGTACGGTAGTTTTGCCTGCTTATTAACCCAATTAAAATCAACTAGATTCTGATAGAATAATATCTAAACTAATATATAAAACAACAACATTAGATATATTTCTACTCACAGTCAAGTTATTGACCTCACAAAAACTTTCAATGACCGTACTGAAAAATTTAGATTTTTGTATAGTGTCACTTTTGTTTTCAACGTGCGATATGATTACGTTAATAGAGAAAAGTTGTGGGAAATATTTTCTGAATATGGAATAAGTACAAAACTGACCACGGCAATTAAGTCGCTATACACGGAAAGCACTGCTAGTGTCAGAGTAAATGGAGATCTTACAGCCTGGTTTGATATCAATAAAGGTGTCAAACAGGGTTGCGTAATATCCCCGTGGTTATTTAATCTGTATATGGACAATTGTATGAAAGAGCTGAAAGGGTTGGATGTAGGTGCCAAAATGAGCGGAGTGTCAGTAAGCTGTCTCTTGTATGCGGATGGCGCTGCCCTACTTGCAGACAACGAGCATGAACTACAAGTCCTGGTGAATTGTATGTATGAAGTATGCATGCGAAATGATCTGATGATGAATGTTAATAAGTCCAAGGTAATGATTTTTGAAAAGGAAGAAACCATGACAGTCTGCATCATTAGCGTGAATGGTGAAAATTTGGAGCCAGTAGTTGAGTTTGTGTATTTAGGTAGTATGTTTACAAGAGATGGGAGAGTGGAGAGGGATATTGAAAGAAGGGTTGGGGCAGGCAACAAAGTGAATGGTGCACTTAAAGTTGTCATCGCAAACAAAAACCTATCCAAAAAAGCTAGAATGGCAGTGCACAATGGTGTTCTTCTACCGACCCTTATGTATGGAAGCGAAGCATGGAACTGGCAAAAGAAGGATGAAAGTAGAATAAATGTAGTAGAAATGAGATCTCTTAGACGAATGTGTGGATACTCTGTGTATGATAGAGTGTCGAATGAAAATATAAGAAGTGAATGCGGTGCGAATGATGGTGTCATGAACAAAATAATGAAAGGATCATTAAGATGGTTTGGACATATGGAAATAATGAATGAAGAAAGAATGGTAAAAATATTATATGTTAATGATGTAAATGGAACCAGAAATAGAGGAAGACCGATGAAAACGTGGCACGATCAAATAAATCATATATTGAATGTCGGCCATGTGAGGAGTCAGAGAAATCGACGCGCATGCATGACACGATGTATGAATGTTGAGGAAGCGAGATAAATATGTCAGGAAAGAAAGGTGTGGCAGTCCATTATTTCTGCCTACCCCTTTCATACCATACATATATAAACATTAGGGTGGCCCTTATTTTTCCACTTTTTTTAATGTCTCACCCCCTCAGATTTCTCTAACTGGTCTAAAACTAATGTCAATTTATGTTTTGGTCATTCCAATAATTCTAGTTCGCGCCCCAGAAACTGTGAAGACTGCAACGATCGCCGAAACGTCGGTCGAGAAGGAGTTATCACACGGTGTTACCCGAAAACACACCAAACATAAATATATTATACATTATAAAAAGATTTTTTACAAATTATTAATACGAATGAATACGTCAGTTTTCTAGAAGTTATATTATATTTTATGGGAATGACATGTTTCACCCTTCTAAGGCATTATCAAATATGACGAAACTTCAACTCGCTGTAGTTTATATACACTACATTTACTAGTGTATATAAACTGCAATGAGTTGAAGTTTCGTCACATTTGATAATGCCTTAGAAGGGTGAAACATGTCATTCCTATAAAATATAACAAAACTTCTAGAAAACTGACGTTTTCATTCGTATTAATTATTTAACAAGGAGTTTTATATCATTGTTCAAGAAACAATAATTTTATTACAAACTTTTTTATTTTCATTATTTATGGATAACATGCCCTGTATTCTAAACAATACTCCTGTTATCGGAGTGATCTTTTTCTTGACATTATCTTTATGTTCATTCCATTTTAGCTGAGAATATACAAACTTTTTACTTTTTGTTTTATTTTATTTCATCATCAAATATTATAGAGAACTTTAACTTGTAAAATAACTAAACAAATAGGTCCTGGTTACTTATTAATTGCACGATAGAAGTCAATTTCAGTCAATAATGAAGGAAAAAAAACATTTTTAATGCATTTAGTTAAAATCCACTAATGTTTGTATCTTTGACCGGTTTCACTCGCTGCCAACTTCTGGATGGCAGCGAGCTGCCGAAATCGGTCGAAGACACAAACATAATAAACATTAATTTAAAAAGTTTATTTTTATATATTTTTTTTTATTTGTTTACAATGAACTAATCATGAAATTTCAAATAATAAAATAAATTTTAGACTATTATTAAAGCAAGATAAGACCAGTCTGCCGATACCAGTTAGCCTGGTGAAACCGGTGGCTGTCAAAATAAAGCCGAAAAGTCAAAGTTGTTGTAAAAAAACCTTATTTTATTTCATTGTTCTGATTTAAAAAAATAATTTTAAAAAGATACTGGTTCTGATTTAAAAAAAATGGTTTGATTTATGTGGTGCTCCTGTCAATTTGGAGATATTTCTTGTACAAGTGAATTGTTTTGGTCAATTTGATTGTTGCCGCACTTTGTGATAGTTATTTGTGACACAAAATACGTTTTCACTCTTCTGATGTTAAATTAATACAAGTTTTTTCGTTTATAAAAATAATTATGACAGGTGTCAAAATAAATTTTTCATTTGTTCCAATGACAATTTGAATAAATTCTTCAATCAAATTTTCAAGTTTTTGCTGGTGTTGGATTGTTTTAAGTGCCTAATTAAAATGAAAACAGTGGAATAAAAAATTAAATAAACACAAATGTCCGGATCGTCCAGCTGACGACAAGTGCACCATCTAAAAGAACATTATGTGTTAAATTATTTTTATATGTTATTTTATTTTATATCATTATATTTTGTATAATTTGTTTTAGATTTATTATGTAGACGTTGAATGATTGAAGTGTGCGCGGGAGATGCCTATTGGTGGCGATGAGGTTCGCAACCCATCACACCGCGTCTCTCGCGTTGGCGAAAAGAGAAGAATGGAGTGCAGCATCGATTAAAGTGTTGCAGTTCATTCTTTCTGTCTACCCTTTCGGGGAAACGGCGTGATGGTTAGTTAGTTAGTTAGTTAGTAATGTTAAAACAAAAGCTTTATTTGATTGAACACCAGGTGTTTTCCAACTAAATAATAGAACGATATTCCCCAACAACTTCAGAGAGAGAGTCCTATCGCATATAGCAGAGTTAGCCAAAAGAGTCGTAAATCAAAGAGAAATCAAATGTTACATTTTAAATGACTTCTGATAACCGTTCAAGGTAAGGAACATGTCAAAACAACTTAACTCATCCAACATTTTGACAGGGGTCTAAAACCACGTAACTCGCGGGCGGGTGGGAGGTGGGAGGTGGGTTGGGTGCCTATTGTTGGGTCAAAAATTCGCTTTGATTTCAAATACCGAATCTGTCACAAGTTTGATGACTCGTATATTACGCAGGTAATATTTTTATGTAATTTGACGCCGTCACAAAATTCAAGAATAAATTCTGTATTTAATAAAAATATTATCCGGATAACATTGAAAAATATGAAAATTAAACGATCATTTCCTTTCCGAATCAAGAGATGTCGGGTTAGTCAAGCGAGTAAAAACCTCAGTTACCGCAACTCATCTCGATGTGGCTCGTGGGATCGGATCAAATTATCACAACGATGACGACCTTCGTGGCAGAGTGGTAAGAGCTCTGACTGCCATACCGAAGGTCTCGGGTTCGATTCCTGGGGATAGCAGTGTGATTGTCACACTGTCTTTAGTCTTTTGTAGTATGGCGATAGATTATCTACCTATCACATATCATGAGAATCAATATAATAGCTAAAGACGAATTAGTAATTGGGTTCAAAAACGACCCGTTAAGTACAAACTGTTTTATATTATACACTAGAATAAAAAAACAGTGTTTTAATTCATGAAAAATCGGCATTATAGAATTCCGCAGTGTTAACGCCTTAAGTTTAATTTAAAACTTTTTTTTTGTACGTTATTCAGTTTTTTGAGAATTTTTTTATTATATGGATAATTAAAACAACAACTTTAGTCTTCTGGTTTACCAGCATATAATTCGATAAATAGTTTTGTTTAAAAAAATAACTATTAAATTAAAGAACGTTGTTTTATGTATCACAATTGTATTTTTATTCGACAGTCGTTTCATCAACTTATGTTGACATCATCAGGTGTTACATATTATTGTCACACCTGATGATGTCAACTTAGGTTGATGAAACAGCTATCGCGTAAAATAAAAATACAATTGTGATACATAAAACAAAGTTTTTTTAATTTAATAGTTTATAATGTTTAAGTATCATAGTGTTTCGGCCAAAACAATGGACTATTGAAAAAATAACACTTCTCTAGCTCTTGATCATCTACCGATAAAACGTGCAAAGTTAATGCACAACATTAATGAACTTTTATTTTTAGAATTTTTATTATATATATTGGGAATGATACAATATATTTTGCCTTGCTGAGGCATTATCAAGTGTCGAATATTAAATAATTAATATGGAGTATTATATCAATTTTCAAGAACAATTAATATATTTATGAAGCATTTTAAAACCGAAACTGCCCAAGAGAAATAAGCTGAATGTAAATAAAATTCAATAAAAAACATTAACAAAAATAAAACAGTTTTCAGAACACCCTGTTTCTAGTGGCAGCTTCTAATTTGAAAACACGTTGCACTCTCTTGTAAGTTATTACCAATACTTTTCTCAGTTACAAAAGCGTTTACTTCAAACTTCGCCCATTCTGTCTCCCTCCTCGGAGACATTATTAAATTCCACATTACAGAAACTCGAAAACAACATTTCAGTCGCATACAAAACAGAGTGCAGCGAGCTTTCAGAATGCTAAATGCGGGTTGTTGCGCTCGCCCGGCGCGGCTAGGGAGGGCGGCAATCGGAAGCCTTATTGTGCCGCGCTTGGCGGCGGGCCAGCCCCTGCTGCCTGCTGCCTGCTGCCTGCTGCCGTCTCTCTTGGACACTTGTTAGCCACTCTTCATCAAATATAAAACACTTTCCAAATCCACACACTGGGAGCAATTTTAATATAAGTTCTAAGCAGATATAGTATCTTACATTCTGGTTACTTCTACCGATTGACGCCCTTCGTAACAGAGTGGCAAGAGCTATGACACCCACACCGAAGATCATGGGTTCGATTACAGTGTGAAAAAAATCACGTTATCTTTGGTGTGTTAGAATTCACCTGACAATAAAAATAGCCAATAACTGAAAAGTTATTGGTTCAAATAACTTGTTGCGTCTAAAGATGTAAAAGCCAACGTGAAACTACCACATTAAAAGCCCCAATTCTATCATAAGAACTTCTTTAAAAATTAATCCCAGGATTGAAGGTCTAAAAAAAATATATATATGGAAAAATTTAAGCTAAGACACAGATGAGGTATTCTTCATAAAGCTTTATTCATCAATCATCATATTTCTTACGTTGCTCAGGCTTTATATTCCTAATCTTTGAACATCTTCAACATTTAGCAAGGGAGGTCAAATATTACGTATTTTTTGTTGTTGATAAAACATTGATAGTGTGTTCTCTAAACTCCTTGGAAAAGACGTAGAGTTTTTTTTGTTTTTCTGTGACTCTGTGTCGGTACGAGGGTGCCACCTATATTGCGGAATGAGATGCAAATTAATTCAAATTTCCAGACTCCGCTTTGCCTGTTTTTATCCTGGGAGTTTCATTATTTTGTTACCAAAAACAAGATAAAATAATATCGATAATTTGAGCTGTGCTGTGAAACATATTTGGGATAAGAACATTTTTTGATTGACAAAAGAGTTTTAAAATAAAATAATATAACTAATTTTAGACGTTGGTCATGATATAAAAAGTTACAGCCACTTTACCAGGCCATGAAGCTATTCCAAGAGGTGATTTGACGAGGTGATACCAGCGTTCTGCAAGTTATTTAGGTAATTGCGTTTCTAACGTCACGCATTACATTTCATCTCGCCGATACATGTGACCCAATTTACAACCGATTCACGATAAAAGCACTCGA
The DNA here is from genome assembly GCA_022606425.2 of Lepidostoma basale. Classification (NCBI taxonomy): domain Eukaryota; kingdom Metazoa; phylum Arthropoda; class Insecta; order Trichoptera; family Lepidostomatidae; genus Lepidostoma; species Lepidostoma basale. Next base: position 108,878 of record JAHDVF020000075.1, on the reverse strand, counting down.
TATGTTATAGCTCGATGTCGAGCGTGTGCCCCCCATTGTTTACTCGATTCAATCAGGAACCAAGCGTTATTTAGTGAGTCAGATTATAATTAAATTGAATAACAGGTAAAGCTTACAATTGTTAAAATAAAATTAATTATCAAAACAACGATATTTTACAAATTAAGTAAAATATGTATCTAGCAAGTACAACAAACCATCACGCCATTTTGCTGCAATGGTAGGCAGAACACCACCAGACTACTCTATCCTGACACTGAAAACTCATCTCTAGTTTATTCTACATTCAAACAGCGTGTCATACACGCGCGTCGATTTCTCCGACTTCTTCTTACATGGGCGTCCTTTAAAATTTGATTAATTTCATCATGTCATGTTTTCACAATGTCACAAATAATTGCCATCAAGCTGATAGTCACACAGAGAACAATGGAGAAAGCCACCTTGGGAATCAGTTTGCAGGACAGTGTCAGAAATGAGGACATACGAGCCAGGACAAAGGTCTCCGATATCATCAAGTTGTCTGCAACCCTAAAGTGGCGTTGGGCAGGACACGTTGCTTGTGACCCTGATGAAAAGTGGAAAAGGCGACTGCTGTGCTGGTGCCTGAGGATGCAAAGCGTTGAGTTGGGTGCCAACAGTTGTTTCCGGAATATCCGGAAAAGTGCGCGAAGTGCCTGGATGCGGATTGCTCAGGATAGAAGGGAGTGAAAAATACGAGAAGAGACCAATACCCGGGAGTAGATAGTATCAACAGGCTGAGGAAAAAGAAGAAAAAATATGTTTTCCTCGGTCTTTCTCGACTCTGTACTCCATTCACATCGTCAACGTATACTTTCTTAACCATTATTTTTTCATCTATGCCCTCTATACGTTCGAGTTCATTAACACACGTCCACTAGTACATTTGCACTACTGAAAAGCCCTTCTAGTATAAATGTTATCTCTAAAGTAAATTTATTTTAAAACGTCATCTATTGTGACGTAGGTGACAAATATTAACTTTTTGTTCATTTTCCAAATCGGTTTAGAGGACAATTATATTATACTACCGTTCCCTTCTCCGGTGGGCCGCGGAATGAATCGCCATTCAAATAAATGCTGTGGAAATGTTTGCCTCTCGCGGTCATGGGAAAGAAAATTTGAATTCGTCTGTTTGATTTATTACTTTCAATAACATCTTGATTTAACGGCATTTCTCTACTCCAGAAGCGATATATAGTTTGGGATCAATTTTTTTTACGTTTTCAAAAATCGATTTGCGTTAGACAACACAAATCGTTGTTTTGGCACAAAATATATGTCCCATTCTGCAAATTCAGAAATATTATTATTCTGATAGCTCAAAAATATTTCAACTTTGAAACCACGTCTGAAACATAAACTAACCATCTAACTAACTAACCATCACGCCATTTCCCCGGAGGGGTAAGCAGAGAGGATGGATCGCCACAATGCTCTGTCCTGGCATACTTTTTGGGCTTTCTCTACATTCATACATCGTACCATGCACGCACGTCGATTATTCTGACTTCGAATGTGGCCGCCTATTAGTAATTGATTAATTTGGTCATGCCATGTTTTCCTCGGTCGTCCTCGGCTTCTTTTTCCACTCACGCTGCTTGTGGATAACTTTTTAACCATTCTACTCTCATCCATTCGTTCCATATGTTCTGAAACATTAATACTTATATTAATTTATATACCGGAATAACATAGTCGACCACGTTTAATTAGCTTATGGCACCAGAGTGAAATGATCTACCAAGTTTAATTATTGGATGACACCAAAATAAAATGGTATAACACGTTTAATTATTGAATGACAACAGAAGAAAACGGTCTACCGCGTTTAATTGATGTATGACACCAAAATAAAACGATCTACCACGTTTAATTATTGTATGACACTTGAGTAAAATCTACTACGTTTAAGTTTTAATTGTATCTCAATAGAGACGAAGATGCAAATTGGAAACTGAATATGGTTGATCAAGGTGTTTACAGGACTTATGACCTGTCATTGGTTGGGTTAAGTGCACGCTTTATGCAATTACAACATTCCCCATTCCACCTTTTTCTTTATGACCATGTAAGCCAAAATTTTGGAAGTTGTATATATGTTACAAATCTATGCCTAATTTCACATGTCAGTTTTAATGTGCCATCTATGAAGATTTTGATTACATATGTTAATCTTTTTAAGATTACTCTATATAGTACGTTTAACATAAAATAATTGCTACCAACCATAAAAATGTACCCAATTATTGAATTATAAATCGTGTCCGAGTGCAACAGAAGGAGGAGCGTGTAAAAAATGAGTAATAAAATTGGTAAACTATCGGAAGAGTTCACACAATGAAAAATAATGTGATCCGAATGTAAGAGGGGTAAGCTGGTGATATTTTATTCATAATAACACGCCCGGCGGCCACTCGCACACACGCACACAAGCAGGCGAGTTGTGAAGTTACCCCCAGCCACGGCCGTCACATTGTCAGCGTAAAAGTTGGTATTGATAACTAAAAGGCGAAGTTGCCCCGGGGGACGCGCGCCTCTCGGCTAATACCGGGGCCGGAGTTATGCGCCAAGTTGGCGGCCATATCTGCCTCTCGCGTGGTATTATGCTTATTTATTTATTTATTTTATCGGCTTTGTGTTTATTTCCTTTATGAATCTCGCGAAGCTTATGCGCAATGAGCGGTTCGTGATTTTTTAACGATGGATATAAATAGCTTGATCACATGGTCTAATGTTTGGCATATAGATAGGAGTGTGACATCTCCAGGCGGCTTCTAACAATGCGCTAATGGCGGGGTAGCCATTCACATTGAGTTAAAAATATGTTTTGTTTAATGCTTAATATATTATTACAACATATTATTATTTGATTGTTCGGCAGCAGATTGATCAAAACATTTATTATTTGATAGCCAGAGGACTCGAAGTGCATTGATCATTATATTTGTAATAAATCAGGTTTGAAAATGTCTGTAATGGACTTATTTTTTCATTACGCAGTTAGAGAATTGAACTTATTATCTGTAGAAAATGGGAAATAAAATGAAATTCAAAAGACGGGAAACTCCAGTTAAAATTTTAATAAAATATACATTTAACTTTATGAATAATTGTTATACGAAAATACTTATTAGACAATTATTGAATAAGTCTTCCAGACAAGCCCCCCTCTCTAGAAAGTATTAGAACTAATTGAGAAGAGTAATCAATTTCCAAGCGTCTAATTGTTATCCCGAGTAGCCCGACAGCCGACAGCCGACAGCCGACAGTCCGACATGGCACTGTCACCGGGACTTTGGGACTTGTACTAATTATTTCCGCGGAATGTCATCTTCCCGGTCATAATCGAATCATTCCTCGAGCGACACTTACAAGTCTCATCTCAACGACGCCCGCCCTTGCTTGTCGCCTTTGTGAGCGCCATAGCCCGGAGTAGTTCTAGCTTATCCACTAGAGGTTTCCTCACCGATCCCAGTTCAATCACACGGACTTGAATATTCAGTTTGAAGCAAATTACATAATATTGCAAGGCCAACTATCTCTTCGACGACATTGCTTTGTCTCCAGTTTGCTGCTTCTTGAACCTTTACATATCGCACTTGATCGAAACATGACAGCCACTGAATTGAATTTATTTCTTTTATATTCATTTCTGCGTTGTCCTGAGTACACATTTCAATTATGAGTACTCGTATATTACGTACATTGTTACGAAATATTATAACAAATTATTTTTTCCGTCTTCGGTGTATTTAATTATTTTATAAATTGATAAGACAAAATATTTCTTATACATAATACTAAATAAATATTGTAGAGTTTGAAGGTAGGGGGGTTGTTATTTTTTAATTTCATAATAATGAGAACATATCGAATATGCGAATTAAGTGGGTGATTTATATATTTTTTTGTAAATGACTTTTGTTTAAAATATCAATACCGTTATGTTTATTTACAATGATACTGCTGAATACATCGGAATTCTAAAAAAATATATTATATTTTAAGAGTGTTAAATTTCACCTTGTTAAAACTTTATTAAATATAAATTTTATTTTATATTTAACATGGAGTAATATTGTAAAATATATTTATACTCGTATATACGAGTTTTTAAAATACAAATACTTGTATTTTTAATTAACAAAGGCTGTTAACCAATAATAGTTTTTAATTTTTTTTAAAGTACGCTAAAGAAGGCTATCGTCCGTCTGAAACATATTTGTTTAAAAAAAAATTGTGTAACATTGTGCATTAGGGAATGATTGAAATTCAATTGTATTTTTGTATTGTTTTAGTACTTGGATAGAATTTATGAGTCAACATTAGTAATGTGGTTTATAAAATGAATCCACAATATAGCCCACCTTGTGTTCTGGTTGAGTTAGCGCCGCGCCTCGCTTCTCAGCCTCCATGGGACAGCTCACAACTGAACTTGAACCTGAAACAAGTAGGAAGGGTTCAAATCAATCGGAAGCAATATTTTATAATGAGTGAGGATAAGGATCTGATAATACGGGGTTGGATGCGACCTGCAAAATCTGTTCTTAAGTATTATAATACCCAACTAATGAATATTTCTGAAGACTTCCTGCAATAAAAAAGGTATGGCTACAAATTCTGTTTAGAAAAACTGATTCGCCAATGATCCGGATGGGTGAGAAAATTATAAATATAACTACTTTAAAAAGCGGATATCTTAGAAAATTTTGTATTCATCTAACTCGTTACATTCTCACAAAATATAATAAATAATTGATGTTTTAATTGAAATTTCTTGATGGAAGTCATTTTAAATAATGGACACAAAAAAAATTATACTAAATTTCTTTATTATTATGTATTTTGTGTGCTTTCACTTGTGATTATGCTCGATCAGTTTCGGCAGCTTGCTGCCATCTTCTCCACCAGAAGATGGCAGCAAGCTGCCGAAACCGGTCGAACATAAACACAAGTGGAAGCACATAAAATACATAATAATAAAGAAATTTTGTATAATTTTGTTTTTTGTCTTCCTTATTAAAATATAATTTAAATTCTAGAAATCAGACTTTTTCATAGCGCCGTTTCCCCAGAAGAGTAGGCAGATGAGGTTGACCATCCTGACATATCTATCTAGCTTGCTCTACATTCATACATTGTAGAACACAAGCTTGTCGATATTACCGACTTAGAATGTGGTCGCCTTTTACTTATTGATTAATTCGGTCGTGTCATGTTTTCCTTGGCCGTCCTCGGATTTTTCTCCCATCCTCACTGCTTGTTCACACATTTAGAACAATTATTTTCTTATTCGTTCCAATGTACAAAATATGATTAAGCAACGATCCTTTTTTAATTTTAATTTGGATGCTGTCTTATTTTGTCGTTTGGTTTCTATCGTAAATCGTTTTCCCTTGGGAACTTATTATTATGGCAATTATCATAATTTCATCATTATTCTGCCAGTTCCAAGCTTTACTTCCATTCATATGGGTTAGTACTAGAAATCCACTAGAATAGGCATTATTTTTATGAAAAATGGACAGCTCATATTGTCCAACAAAGGCGAAAAATGTCACATGTAATTTTTTTTTTTTTTTCGTATGAATCATTCACTTTGTGGTTAGACATTTTAATAAGGCCCTGAGGAAGCTTGGGTACAAGTGAAACTAGTTGGCAATGAAAATAATCGCACAGTGGTGAAATACAAAGTACAGTGTTATTATTTTATTTTATTTTGAATATAAATTTAAAAAAAAAATAAAAAATGTGCATTAGAATTAAGTAAACAATTTAAAATTCAGTGACACTTAAAGAAGGCGTACTTTTCTTAAAATAAAAAAATTCAATAATTATTATCATAAATCTAGTAATTATTCTATAAGGCAAAAGACGTAACATATGGCACTATGCTGCACCAGTATTGTATGAAGACGTGTATTGTATTGAGTTAAGTATTTATGGGAGACTGTAGAACAATAAACGGACATCTGATGAATGAAGTGGCTGTGGTACACCCCGCGTGTACGTGACTTGCCGCAGTTGGAGCCTCAAGGTCACTGGGCGAGAGATACTTTGGAAGTAGACGTAACGGGCCGTTTAAATGTAAAGTTAACGGAAAGTGTAAGGCTGTAACGGAAAACGAAGCTAACGGATCGTTATCATATCCGTTTCGGGGACGGGAACAGGAAGTTGAGGAGTACATATTTCCGGTTTCTTAGGAAATTCGCTGCGAACCCCAGAGATGAGAATTTCTCAAACGTTTTTTTAAATCGCCGCTAATGTACTAATATCAAATATTGAGAGAAATACTGGTCACTCCTATCGGATAGTAAATACGAGGGTCAACACTTCCAACTCGTTTTTATACGTGAAAACATACTATCACATTCAAACTTGGATTTTTACGAGATATATTATTTTTACGCAAATTTGGTTGAATGTGTTTTGCACCCTCAAAGCTTATGTTAAATCTTTCCAAAGATCGGAAAATTAGAACATCAAAGGAAATGTTCATATGAGCACGTGAATAGAAATACGAAAATTAAATTTTTGTTGCCCTTGTTATTGAGGTGTTTCCAGATTCGCTCTAGCTACATCCAAATAGATCTATCTCCAATGATATTTCGTAAAAAAATAAGAATTGCTTTCAATCCAGTAGGACTTTGAAGTGTTTCTGTGCGGCAATTTGGGACAATAAATAATGGAAGGTATAGATTGAGATGTCTCAGTACAACATTCGAATGAGAATGACCAAGGCATACAAAATAGGGTAGTTATTTTATGAGAATGACATGTTTTGCCTTGCTAAGACATTATTAATGAAATGGAACAATCCTCCCAAATGGAATGGATCAGTACTCCAAATCAAAGCAATTTACCATGGGGTAAGAAATCTATCTAGCATTTCATAATACAAAACAAGCGTTTTATTGGCACGGTGGATAAAAGCAGAGATATCTGATATAAATGTGAAGTTAGACCCACACATGAGGGTTGTAAATAAACATTGTCGGAGATGGCTATATTTTTAATTTAAAATCAAAAGATTCAATGCCACTGAAAAAAAGGATATGTAAATACGAGATATTCATATTGTAGTATAAAATTAGATTGAGCAAAGTGCATCGGGGACGCCGTTGTGCCAGTGCGTTGTTGGCATCTTAACGATCATCTATCTCAATAATAAATTGCATTGTCGGAGGCTTCAGGTAGCCCTCCAAGGCCCGGACAATGGCCCACTTAGTTTGTTATTCCGCGCTAGGTACTGCGGGCGAGGGTAGGGGTGGTGATTAAAAAGAAATTTAATTAAATGAGAGAACTCCCCTTCCTAATTACCGGAATTAAAGGCTTCACGTGACGGCCATTAGTTAATTAAAAGCCTTCATTAACTGCCCTCAACAGGAACTCGCTTCAGAGATTATTTCAAAAGTAAACACAGGTAAATGCTTGTAACATGTCGTTCCCGATTTGGCCTAATTAGCTCAACTGATAGATCATCAATACGTGATAAGAGGAATAGACCACATCAGAACTTTGTATAAAAATAATACTTTCAATTAGGTATATTCATATATGCGAATATGTGTATGTATAAATATATAATCAAATCAGTTTATTTACTCAAAAGGCATTACAAACAACATACATGTTTAAGGTATCTATTGAGTATAAGTAAAATATTATATTAATATAACATACTCGTAATACCAGGAATGCATTAGAGATGGTTCGACATTAGGAAGACAAGATACTTCCTAAAGTCGAGTATTTATCTTCTGTATATACTTTCACTAATAAAAAAGACGTCGATCTCCGAGGAGACCGCGTTCAGCAGACTTATTACTCTTCCCACCGGTGTCACAAGAGGCAGATCGGTCCTGGCGGCCGATAGGTAAAACAATCTGTGCTGTCGCTGTCGGAGATATCTATCAAGAACAAAAATACCAACATCCTCCAGTGCGGCCGAGTTCTCGAAATTTCCCCTGATTAATCTAAAGAAACGGGTTCTGAGCATTTCCAAAAGAAATGCCGTGGGATAGAGCCACGGATAATTACCATACTGCCTCATGTAGAGACACCTCAGAAATTTTACAGTTGTACGTGACTTTTTCTGACTACATATTAAAGTTGGCATTTAAAGCTTGAAAACAGTACCGAAATCATCAAAAGGAGCACATCGGGTATCGTTAGATCAAAATTAGAATTAGAATAGGAGTATGAAAACAAATATAGAAAAAAATCTAAAGTACTTCTACGTTCAAACTTAATGTGTGTATTCGAGGTCCTTGCGCCACAATATACTATTGATTAACACAGACTATTGCAGTCTCAAATCCATTAAAAATATTGTAATGACGATTTAAGGATTAATAATACTCCGTAATATCATGATAGCCCATATATGCCCATATTTAAATGCCATGGATTTAAAGCTCCAGAGAGATATATTTGCGCTAGGACCTGCGATGCAAACCGCATATCTAAACAAACTTCCTGACACAACATACCATGACTCGAAGTATGGTGCTCCTAAACAGTCTAAACCGATTTTTTTCAAGTGAGCTTTATATATTTCAATGAGCATATATACAGAATTATATAATATTTGCCAGAACGTGTAAGAACGTAAAATACGAATTCGCGTAATAAAAAGTTTGTAGAGCCCGCAATCTGCGAGCGTTATATTGTATAATACTCGTAATATCCACGTCACCTTAGCTCCCTGAAATACAATTTTTGATTAAGTTTGATGCATAAAGGGTTTAAGTGAAACTTCAGTGCACTTGACAGGTACGCTGTTCCCTGAAATAGGTTTTCGTGTAAGTTCCAGGTTCATTACAAACTTTTGCGGCTTTTGCGGCAACTTGTTCCCATCACGTTAAATAAACAAATTTTCTGTGAGGATAAATATTTAATTCAAAATTTCTCATATCCCTAGAATAATAGTTCAATTTAGATGTAGAATTTATATGTAGTGGATAATGATTTGTTTGGTTTTTAAAATGTGAAAGCTGTTAATTAAAGTTTCTTGGTAAAAGTTCATTGGAAATAATGAAAATTAAATATTTAGTTTAATTACGAATTCGAAGAATATTATATATATTTGAATACTTGACAGTCAAATAAGTAAAATGGAATCTAGCGCGAGTTAATTAGTCGTAGAATACAACACCTCACACCCCGAGTGTTGTGTGTAATATTGGAAGTGGGAATAAGAAATTAAGATAATCATACTCCATTAAGACTAACGAAAAGGGTGATAAGGTGGGGCGAACTCGGCGCGGGGAGAAGGAAGATTTGAAGAGAATAATTAGGGTTTGCGCTGAGCTAACGTTTGCCGGAATGATGAATGAAGTACAGACTCGCACATTGTAGACAGGGACGTGCATTACGTTTTTTTAAAGGTAGGCAAAATTACACTCCATACTAGATGGAATGATGGGAAAAGTAAATTGGGGTCCCATCAGTGCTTTTCTGAAACAATCATTGTTCAAGTAAAAATCTATATAAAATAATAAATATGAGTGAAAACTTCTGTTTTATAAAAAAAAAATTATATTTTATTGGAATGTTTTGCCCTGTTAAGGCATTATATGAAAACATTTGATGGTTCCTTAACAAGATGAAACATGTCATTTCCATAAAATATAATAAAACTTCTAGATAACATTAGAATGTTCTAAATTTCTAACTGAGTATTGAGTATTTCATTTAAATGAATGAATTGATTTTTTTAATATATGCAAAACGGTGGCATAATTAACATTTATTAATTTGGTACATCAATAATTTCATATTAGTGATTGGTTGATGGATATATTCAATAAAATCTTTGATGAGATTATATCTATGATCCACGGATAAAATGCACAAATAAAGCGTTGTATTTTCTTTACTTTTCATTATTTCCTAAAAAAATATTAAATTTCTAAATTATTGATGGTTGAGATTTTTGTTTTGTAAAACTCCATTTTAATTATTGTATATTATAATAAACGCGATTGTTTAATGGTTTTACTTGATTTAATTCATATAATTACTTATATAAATAGTACTTACAAATTTGTTTCGCTTTGCGAGGACATTTTCAAACTACTAAACCTCGGTTTTACTTGAATTAATTCATATAAGTAATTCTATGAATTAAATCAAGTAAAACCAGGCATCCTCAGCAATGTTCCAGACGCCGCAACTGCCCCACAAACGGAGGAACCCAATCAGCCCTTGCTGCAAATCGCTACTCACCCTCCTACGCAAACCGAAATAATGTCAGCAATCCGCTCTCTAAAGAACAATAAGGCTCCTGGCAGTGACGGGATTGTGGCTGAGATGCTCAAGGCAAGCGAGACCTCCTCAACGAGCATCCTGGCCCCTCTGTTGGAACGCATATGGATCTCAGAGAGGCTGCCACCCGCCTGGAAGGAAGGACTCCTTGTAACAGTGCCCAAAAAGGGAGACCTGAGCAACTGTAACAACTGGAGGGGAATCACTATCCTTTCCGTGGTGACAAAGATCCTTGCGAGAATTATACTGAGGAGAATGACTAGTGCACTCGAAGGAGGTATGCGAGAGGAACAGGCTGGCTTCCGAAGTGGCCGGTCTTGCGTTGAGCACATAAATACACTCCGCATCATAATTGAAGAGGCCTCTGAATGGCAGTACAGCATGTACCTAACGTTCGTCGACTTTGAAAAGGCCTTCGATACATTATCGCGGACTTCAATCTGGTCAACTCTCATTAGCAGAGGAGTCCCACAGAAGATTGTGAATATCATCAGGGCAATGTATGACGGTTGTTCTTGTCGTGTAGTGCACCAGGGCAAACTCTCCGAGGCCATCAAACTGAGTGCGGGAGTGCGACAGGGATGTCTACTATCACCCCTGCTCTTCATAGTGGTTCTGGAGGATGTGTTGCGCCGTTCTTTCGACGGTCCCCGTGGCATTCCATGGATGCGTGATACCCAGTTGGAGGATCTGGATTATGCTGATGACCTCTGTTTGCTTTCGGTAAACCGGGTGGATGCGGAGCGGAAACTTTGTAGACTTCACGAGGAAGCGGCAAAAGTAGGTCTCAAGATTAACATGTCCAAGACAGTAGACCTACGAGTGTCCACAAATGACTCCACCCCAATCTTGCTCCACGGTGTCCCCCTTGTGACCACGACCAGCTTCTGCTACCTCGGTAGTATGATAGCAGGCTCAGGAGGTACGGAGGAGGATGTAGCCAGCAGACTTGACAAGGCAAGGGGAGCTTTCGCTATGCTTCGCCCTGTATGGCGCTCCGGTATCATTTCGAGAAAGCTCAAGCTCCAAGTATTCAGCAGTAACGTTAAAAGCGTACTGCTGTACGGATGTGAGACTTGGAAGTCTACCGCAGACGTTATTGGTAAACTCCAGGTGTTTATAAATAGGTGCCTTCGCTCAATATTCAAAATCTATTGGCCCCAAACAGTGTCAAATGCCGTTCTCTGGACCATGGCAGGCGAAAAGCCAATTAGAGAACAAGTCGCTAGGCGCAAGTGGCAGTGGATCGGTCACACTCTGAGACGGAACCCAGCCTGCATCGCTCAGGGCGCACTAGACTGGTCCCCTATGGGGGGAAAGAGAAAGCGAGGCAGACCTAGAGCCACCTGGAGAAGAACCCTGCAGGACGAGGTTAAGGCAGCAGGTCTCACTTGGGACGATGTTAAGCATCAGGCATGCGATAGAGTCGGGTGGAGAAGATTCCTTGAGGCCCTATGCACCACGGAGGTGTGACAGGACAAAAAGAAGAAGAAGAAGAAAACCATTAAATAATCGCGTTTATTATTATATACAATAAATTTCTAAATATTTATGATACTTTCATGATATTAAATAACGCATGCATTCGTGTTATGAAGATTAGTTAGTAAAACGACAGATCTACGTTATACCTACTAATATAGCGTGATTTATAAAAATTAAGAACATTTTTCTGGAAAGTTAAATTGACTCAAATATATATTAGATAATTGCATGTATCAAGATATTTAATTAAGACACATATATTTACATGCAATAATTCGCATAAAATAAAAACTATACACATTTATTGTTTCTCGAACAATGACGTTAAACTCCATATTTAACAATGAATACAAATTATAATGTCATTCAATTTCATTTAGTTAATAATATATTTAAAGGACAAAACATGACGTTCCCATAAAATATAATTAAACTTCTAGAAACTAACATTTTCATTCGAATTATTTAAAAATTCTACCCATGCAATACTTGTTCAAAATCGCCTTTTCAAGTATGTTTTTTTTTTCAGCATTCGGTTCTTTATTAAAAAGAAAGAAAACGTGAGACGAGTTCGGGGCTCAACTCTAGTGCGACCTAGAATTTGGAGTACTCCAGCTAACTTGGCCCTGTTAACCTCTGTAGCCATACTTGCAGCTACTGTTAATTCTTGCAGAACTAACCTAGTTTTGAGATGCCAATGAAAATGAGAACCTTTTATTAGGTATAAAAATATCTCGCCCTTCCTTTAATTAACGCCGTTTTTCTGTAAATCTCCTATTTTAATAATTTGGGCGCCACTGATAACAAAATATAGGTGGGGTGTGTTATTTGTTCCACTAATGTAGGCGCCTGGTCAGTGTCGGCACTAAGGAGGCGTTATGGGACTCTGCCCGGTGCGGAGATGTGTGAAAAACATACTTAAAGCGTAACCCTACAACGTACACTATAAAATATCGGAGTACATAGAAAATGAACGTGCGTACTGCGTATGTCACTTAATGTTGTTTTGTTTAAGAAAAAATGTACGCAAATATAAGAGAGAATGGTTTCTGAACGAAGCAGCTTTATCGCGACACATTAAACTAGTTGCAATAAAGAAACAAATGAAAGAGAATTTATGTATTATTTCTTGAACAATGATGTATAACTCCATATCACATAATTAATACTACTGAAAATATCCATTTTGTAGAGTTTTTTTATTACATTTTATGGTGATTACAAATTTTGAACATTAGGTTATATTTTCTTCTATTTTCGCCATACTTTGTGTTGTAGATGCTTTATTTCTCTTTTTCTTTTATGTACTTTGTATATGTGTTATTACATTATGTGCTAAATTTAAAAAACGGCGGATTCGTGGAACATAAATTAAATAGACAATATGTGCACCATCTAAAAAGAACATTTTGTGTTAAATTATTTTTATTTTGTTATTTTATTTTATATCATTGTATTTTATATTATTTATTTTAGATTTATTTTGTGGGTGTTGCACGATCGAAGTGTGCGCGGGAGATGCCTATTGGTGGCGATGAGGTTCGCAACCCATCACACCGCGTCTCTCGCGGGGGCGAAAAGAGAAGGATGGGGTGCCGCATCGGTTAAAGTGTGACAGTCCATTCTTTTTGCCTACCCTTTCGGAGAAATGGCGTGATGGTTAGTTAGTTACTTTGTATATACAACATAAATCTTTATAACATCTGTCAGATCATGTAAACAATTTTATAATATTTTAAATATGTATCTTTATAATATACGAGTATATCACTGAAGGAGAACTGGTTGTCCGAAACATATCTATATAATTTTATCGTTTTTAATGTAAGTGTTGTATATATACAAAGAACATAAAAAAGAAAAAGAAAAATTTGGTTAAATCGTTGTAAGATGGCAGATAATATGTCACTCAGATTAAATATAATAAACTTCCCGAAAACATAGGTTTTTCTTCGCATTCATTAAAATATATTTAAATATCTTTAACATCAATATTGTGTTCACGTATAATGATACCGCACTTTAATAATATCCAATTGAAACCACGATTTCTTTAGTATTGATGCTGTTTCCGCAATGTTTTATAGCGCACTGAACCCCAAAAAATCCACATTTAAATATATTATTATATAATCATTGTAGTTATGTGTGAGTTGAAACCCTTTTAAAATAAGTCCTACATTAAAGGCAAATTTCGTCCATCTCAGTTCTGGTGCCTGACTGCTCCGTGTAGCCCCGCTCCAATACAAATAACGACTCTTCCCGAGTTCCTTAGAATAGATTGCGCTACAGCCTGTGCTAATAGACGGCGGAGTCATACGTTACTTCACTTTACGAGTACAGCGGAGTTGTCGAGGATTTATTCCTAAATAAGCACTACTCGGTCCTGGTGATCCTGCGACATACGACTTTGTGATACTGGAAATATCGCAACTTTGGATCCAAATGACTTATTTGCAGGAGGCACGATGACAATAATATCTAGGTTTTTCTTTTATAATATTTTCACCATCACTTTATGTTGTGGGTTTACAATCGAAAAATTGTTTTAAAAACATAGACATGTTTCGGGACGCAGACGCCCTTCCTTAGTGTAGATTTTTTTAAAGGAAGGGTGTCTGTGTCCCGAAACATGTTTATAAAAAGTCCGAAAAAGAGTATAAAGTACAATTTATTCACAAAAATAATATTTAAATATTTAGATTTTTTTATTATATATTTCTACATAAAATTATTTCTTATTATTCAAAAAAATGCAGGAAAATAGATTTTTTCCATGTGGTATATGGATAATCCATTCAAAAAACGTGAAAATAATTATGTTGATTTATTGATAGCAAATAAAATTTTAATCCGGTATACGATACATTACTCTCTTTAAGAAAACCACGTTTTGCTTAAAAACCTATTATTTTAAACTGTTCAATTAAATAACTTTGTTTTTTATATAACAATTGTATTTTATTTTACGCGACAGCTGTTTCATCAACCTATGTTGACATGATCAGGTGTTACAATGATGATGTCAACATACGTTGATGAAACAGCTGTCGTGTAAAATAAAATACAGTTATGGTACAAAAATTAAAGTTATTTAATTTAACAGTTTAAAATGTTGAGGTATCATAGTGTTTCGGCCAAAACAATGGAAAATTTATTATCATTATCATAAAAACAATGCTTACAATTAAATAATGAAACTATATTACTATTAAGAAGGGTTGGGGCAGGCAACAGAGTGAACGGTGCACTTAAAGTTGTCATCGCAAACAAAAACCTACCCAAAAAAGCTAGAATGGCAGTGCACAATGGTGTTCTTCTACCGACCCTTATGAATGGAAGCGAAGCATGGAACTGGCAAAATAAGGATGAAAGTAGAATAAATGCAGTAGAAATGAGATCTCTTAGATGAATGTGTGGATACTCTGTGTACGATAGAGTGTCGAATGAAAATATAAGAAGTGAATGCGGTGCGAATGATGATGTCATGAACAAAATAATGAAAGGATCATTAAGATGGTTTGGACATATGGAAAGAATGGATGAAGAAAGAATGGTAAAAAATTATTTGTTAATGATGTAAAAGGAACCAGAAATAGAGGAAGACCAAAGAAAACGTGGCACGATCAGATAAATCAAATATTGAATGTCGGCCATGTGAGGAGTCAGAGAAATCGACGTGCGTGCATGACACGATGTATGAATGTTGAGGAAGCGAGAGAAATATGTCAGGAAAGAAAAGTGTGGCAGTCCATTCTTTCTGCCTACCCCTTCGGGGAGACGTCGTGATGGTTAGTTAGTTATTACTGAGTCTCGCCTTTTTTTTTCGAACGGTATATATATTAATTTACATTTTAATTCCCGTTTGGCAATTGCCTTTCGGAGTTAATTAGATAATGAATGTTAATTGAGGATTTAAATATCACAAATAGCCTCTGCTTTGTATTACCGTGGAAGTGTAGCAATATTTGCCGTACCTCCGGTAGGTGCCGGTGTAGCCGGTGTACCGGATGCCTGTTGGAGGAATAATAAGTCTAACCGTCACCGTCACCTACACTCATCACCTCCTTATGAACTCTATATACCATTCCACGACAAATGTGATGCATGACAATATCGCCTCTTTCGGCAGATAATCATTAGCAAGATAGATGGTTGGTTAAAAGGCAGCTGTCCTGGCTAAGAAATATGAGAAATTGTTTTGAATTAGGAAAGTTTAGGACCTATTTCGAATGGGTCAGGATAGAGATGTTTTCGCTGTAGTAATCACCAACGTTGAGGGACCTGACAGGCCAGTTAGAGGAGGAAATAAGTATTCATCATTGAGGGTATTCCATCAAGGGTAGTTCTAGGCTGAGCACGTACTTTAAATTAATTTAAAATACAATCCGATCTATTTCGCTTTACTCGGCTATTATCAAAATAAATATTATCATGAAAAATATGTCTTAGATGAATTGATTCATATAATTGACCTAATAACACTGCTTTTTAGAATGAAGAAGACTTTTCTCGAAGATATTTATGTTATTCCTTTTATTTAAATTTATTTGTTGTATACTCAAGACTGTACGGCTGCGTGACTTGGTGCCTAGGCAAAGGAGAGCGCAAAAGGCTGGAGGCATTTGAGATGTGGACCTACCGACAAGTTGCCCATAGCGGAGAGGAGTGCAAGATGGATTGGTCATGTGTTGCGACACGAATGTTTCCTGTATGATGTGTTGGATGGAATGGTCGAGGGCAGAGGACGCCCTCGCAAAGAGTACCTAGACCAGATTTGCCGAAATATGAGCATATACCTCTTATGCGGAGTTGAAGAGAGTTTCCGAGGACCGAGCGGAGTGGAAGAGGAGATGCGTCGCCTTGCTGCAGACCAATCATTAGATTGAGACCGGAGAAAACACTCAAATAAATTATTTTAACCTTATTGAATTGTGTATGATTTAAACAAATTCATCACCAAGTCACTCTTTTTGCATGAATCAGCTATTTCTTGTTTATTTTTGACCGTTCAAATAATGTATTAAAACGGGTATTTCAAAAACAGATATATGACATTCCTTACGGAAAGAGTGCAATCTGTCTCCAAGTGTAAGGAGGGATATCGCGTTCCATTTTCGAAACCGCTTTAAGCGAATGGCGGGAAATTCGATTTGAAAGAGATCCGATGTAAAATCCCGTGCTGATTTAATATTCTCACTGTTCGCTGTCACGTCACGCGGTCGCCATTTTGTTTTCGATTGATTTTAAAATCAGAACACGCACCTCTCCCGCCAGGCAGGTACTTCTCCCACTAGCCAGGTATGTAGGTACCTACGCCTCCAGGATAAGTACCTAGGTGGGAGAAAATGGGGAGTCCGAGGCGACTTCTTGATGAATTTTCCATCAGACATTTTTGAAATCAATTAAGTTCACCAAAACTCAAATATTCTCGGCGACTTATTTTGTCGATAGAACCTTGGCTGTTAGGGTTACTCCATTTCTCCCAATACCATCAACAACAACAAACCATCACGTCGTTTCATCGTAGGGGTAGGCAGAAAAAATGGACCGCCACACTATTCTATCCTGACACACCTCTCTAGCTTCCTCCACATTCATACAACGAGTCACACACGCACGTCGATTCCGACTTCTAACATGACCAACCTTTAAAATGTGATTAATTTTATCATGCTATGTTTTCCTCGGTCGACCTCGACTCCGTACTCCATATCGTTAACGTACTCGTATACTCTCTAGACGTATCGTTAACGTGCGCTCCATATGTCCGAACCAACGCAGCGATTACCCCATTACGATCCCCTTACCTCCCCATCATATAATATCATTACTCCCAATGGTTTTAAATGTAGATTATTTCATTTTTTTTTAATTTAAAAAAAATCCAAAAAATATATATATTTTATGGCTAAGATGAGATACAACAAACATTATAAATGTGACAATATTTAATTTTTTAAACTAAAACAAATGTGAGCATACGTATATATTTTTTCAGTTAAGTGGTTAAATACAATTTTTTTTTGTGCTCACTAATAAATATTCTGATTTGCGAAATACGAGTAATACATCCATCAAGGTTACTCCTAAAGTCAATCATAATTAATAATATATATTTTTTACAACATGGTTTGGAAATAACAGAAAACTGTAAAAAATATAATATAAAATGTTTATTCTTATGTGTGATGCCATAGTAAAAATTACTGAATTAATTGCAAAAAATACAGATAACAAAAAATGCTGTATATCAATTTTCCTTGACTTGGCAAAGGCTTTCGATACAGTTTCCCACAAAATCCTCATAAAAAAACTTTCAGACATTGGAATCAGTGATGGACCCCTCGAATGGTTCAGAAGCTATTTATCTGGACGAGTTCAATCCGTAAAACTTGGAATGCTCCTTAGCGATACTCAACCAGTTACCTTCGGTGTGCCTCAAGGTAGCACACTCGGCCCATTGCTGTTCCTGGAGGGGAAACGACCGTATTTGCAGACGACACGGTACTCCAGTTTGAGGCCAACACCTGGGAAGAAGCATTTAGGGAGGCAAACAAAGGACTCAAACTTGTGAAATATTGGCTGGACAATAATCTTTTGACTTTAAATACAAACAAAACGACTTATTTAACTTCAACTATTGACAATAGACGACAACCATTAGGAAAAAATAATCTCATTATACATACATGTAATAATAGTAACTGCAATTGCCTGCCGCTGACTAAAGTTACTTCTACCAAATACTTAGGGATACATTTAGACGATCATCTTAGATGGACAGACCAAATTGAAGCTGTCTCCAAGAGAATTAGAAGCCTTATTTACACTTTTAAAAATATTAGAAATATATTACCGTTAACCACACTTAAAACAGTATATTATGCTTTCGTCCAATCCATCCTAAACTACGGTTTAATAGGATGGGGAGGAACTACAATAACTACACTAAACCCAGTCATTGTAGCCCAAAAGACAATAATTAGAGTCATTAACAAAAAACCATATCGATTCCCCTCAGACCAACTTTACGATGAATTTCAAGTACCGGACATAATACAACTATATATAAGAAATTTAGTCGTGCACTACCACAAGGACACCGACAGACACTTAAAAGGACAACAAACGTACAACACACGCAACAAACATAACCATTTTGTACCAAAAACTAAAACTTCTTATGCGCAAAGACATTTCTACTATCTTGAACCCAAACTCTATAACATAATTAACAAAACTATAAACGACCCACAAAAAATGACAATGCACAATTACAAAAAACATGTAACTACGGAGACATTAAAAAAAGGACGGCTTGAATGTAGTTTAATTTTTAAAAATAAGTAAATAGTTTAAATAGTGTTATATAAGACAATATAGTGTTTAAATAGTGTTATATAATATATAAGTCAATTAATTTTAAGTTATACACTTTAGGATATATGTTGCTTCCCTTAACTGTTCCCTGAATTTGTAAATTATATTATATATTGAAATTATATAGAGTACTAGGAATGCCTCCCTAGAACGGGTTACCCCAGTTGGGAGGTATTAAAACCATGTACTTGGTAAATGTTCAATAAATAAATAAATAAAATAAAACATACTCGTACTTCTATAAATACTGACAGATTTCTAGAGACTACATTATAAAATCTGATATTGGCTTTAATGTGGTTGTTACCACTCCTCGAATACAAATACGATAGTTTCACCTCTTCCTCTCTGCGTGCTACAAACAGCACGCATCATGAATGTGGCACCACCTGGAGGACGGACCTAGTACTCCTACCGCATCAAGGGGAGGAGGGGACCAATTCCGATTATTTCTACCCGCAGGTTGTTAAAGAAAATCATTCAATAGGGTACTTGTTCAGCAAAAAACATTTTTGGCGCAACAGTTTTAAAGGCAGATTATTGACTACTTGGTAATTTGTGAATTTTATTTAATTATATGATCCGAAGTGTGGAGGAGCTGTTCCGAGCGGCGCAGGACAAGGACAGATTCACCAAGGTGATCGCCAACGTTGGGGGACCCGACAGGGCGCAGAATAATATAATGTTTAAGTGATTTCACAGTGAATTACTCGTAACAATAGTCAGTTACACTGTAATCCTAGAGAACTGTGTGCAGCTAACACGATATGCTACATACAATAGGACATAGTTTATAAAAAGTTCGAGGCATTGTCAATCTTCAAAACCAACGTTTTGTTGTAAATAAGTAAAATGATTTTAATTTTAAATTAAATATTTAATAGTTACTTATTTGTACGAGAAATTAGACGAAATTGAAATAACAGAAGAGCGAAATTAATTTGTATAGGTTTCATGACCTGCTGTTGGTTTTATCTCCTTCCTCCTAAGATGGGGACTGCCAACTTTTCAGTGGTCGGCAACGTGATGATTTTTTCGGAATATCTTCAAGATCCTATTTTCTGCCATACGAAAGACATGCTTATTCCAATATCTTATTCTTTGGAGCCCCCGTCTGACAATATCTTCAGCCTTATAAATTCTCTGAATTGATGTATGTATTAGTCTCATTGACGCCCAGGAGTTGCTTAGTTTGAGCCGTGGTCAAGATAGGTCTGACGCAGGTTTTGTAGATCTGTATTTTGCCCTTAATGCTCATGAGGTTTTTTTTGCCAATGTCATCCGTTGTATTTAAAGTTAAATAAATGCCGATATATCTGCGTTCTGTAATCCAATCCTCCGTGGCAGTAATAAATAACGGTTCGGAACACCTAGTTTCCCGGGACGCGGACAGGCGTACCTGGCGAAAGTGTGTATAAAAAACAAGTGGGAATAGTTGAGCCGCCTGGAGCTAGCGGGGAGGCATTAATAGTCCGCCCTTCGCGTACAATATTACATTATTCCACTTAATTAAAAAGGGTCGAAATGCAAATTTGATTAAAGGGTTGGTATGGGGAAGGAAAGGGTTAATTCTATTCCAAACCTTTTCAAGAAAGGACCGTTTTTAAAGCGTACATAACATAAATTGTTTTCATGAATATTTAATGCTGAAAAGTCGTGAAAACTAACTGACCATCAGACCGTCGCCGGGCCACTGGCGGGGGGAGGAGCTCACGTCATTGTCAATGGGATGGACTTATGTTCTCCTTCATAGGGGGGCTGATTACGTGAGATGTTAGAAAAAGGGGGAATAGAGATTAAAAAAGTACGTTGCACTGCGCAGGTGGACTGAAGATGCGAGACTTTCTCCGTAGTCCAGCTATAGGCGGCTATTCAAATATAAAAATAAAGAACAAGTCGGATTATTAATTCACAATGTATTTCTGTAAACACATTGGAGGTACCTCGGTTAACCCCGTCCACACGTACCGTTGCGTGGATCGAGTCCATAATACGCCAAACAAAGTCAACATTTTAAAATACGTATTTATTATTTTGGCTGTACACGATAATTTAGCGATCTTTGTTTGAGATAGGGCGTGCAATTTTAATATTTTACGTTCATGTGTCCCGTCCGTGCGTGGCCTGCTCCATTCAATAGCAAATACGACCGCAAATATTCCTACTTTACAATTATTCAATTTAGCCAAATCCATTACACGCGAATGTGAGCACTAAAACATTTAATTATCAACCACAAAGGAATATAGTCGATTAAAATAAAACAGAAGGGGGTACCTGGAGTCGAAGTCGTCTAATCGCAGTCAAATAGTTTGTGCTCTTTAAGAAATACAATAAATTATTAAGTTATGTTTGAAAACTGACAACAACACAACAACAACAAATTATCACGCCGTTTACAAAGATAATGGGCCGCCACATCAATCTATCTTGACACACCTCTCTAGTTTCCTCTACATTCATACAGCGAGGCAAACACGCACGTCGATTCTTCCGATTTCTATCAAGGTCGACCATTAAAATTTGATTAATTTGATCATGTCAAGTTTTCCTCGGTCTCACACGACTCCATGCTCCATTAACATCGTTAAAGTAAACTTCTTTAATCATGATTTCTTCGTCCGTATATTCCATGTGTCCAAACAAACGCAGTGATCCTTTCAGAATTTCGTTCATAATACTTTCTTCCGCTCTACATTCCTTCCTGACATCGCATTCGAAATTCTGTCGTACATCGTTTCACTACATATAAGTCTAAGGTTTCTCATTCCTATCGCATTTATTCTGATCTTATCCTTCTTCTGCCAGTTCCATGCTTTACTTCCATGCATTATGGTTGGTCCTAAAACTCCTTGTTGGGAGGGTATTGATAACTGACAATTATATTATATATCAATTATTGAAGAGGAACATAAAATAGATGTACACATATGAATCAAATCAAATCAAATCAGTTTATTTTCTCAAAAGACATTACAAACATTTTTTATAGTTTAAGGCATCTATTGAGAACAGGTAAAACATAAGGAATATATAATACCAGGAACGCATGAGAGATGGTTCGACATTAGGAATACAAAATACTCTCCAAAGTCAAGAGTATTTGTCTTCTGAATGTACTTTCACGAATATGAAAGACATCGATCTCCGAAGCGATCATGTTCAGCAGTTTGATTGCTCTCCCCACCGGCATCACCAGAGGCAGGTTGGTTCTGCATGCTGGGAGATAAAACAGTCTGTGCTGACGCTGTCGAAGATAGCCATCCGGAACATAAAGATGGATAGCCTCCAAGATGACGGAGTTCTCAAAGAATCCCCTGATAAGTCTGAAGAAATGGGTAAGTGTGCACCCATCCCTTCTTATCTGTAAACTATTGGTCCCCAGCATGCCCAAGAGGAATGCAGTGGGATAAAGCCACGGATAGCTACCAAACTCCCTCATGTAGAGATATCTCAGAAATCTTTTCTGAACCCTCTCTAACATGAGCGAGTATCTCGCCTCGTGGGGACTCCATATCACCGAGCCACACTCGAGCCGGCTCCGGACCAATGAGTTGTATAAAATTCGCAAAACATAGGGATTCTTGAAAACTCTACCAGTTCGGAGAATAAATCCCAACATTTTCAGTGCAACTCCACATATTCTCTCGATGTGAGCATGGAAAGTCAGCCTACTTTCATAAACGATTCTTCATCAACAAAATTTCAACAAATATTAGTATAAAGCATCTTATAATCGGTTGAGAACGGTTCAGTTTGGCGGTCAGCGCTCTCGTCGTGTGGTGGGTTGTTTGTTTCAACAAATCAGTAATTTGAAAGAGTCATCGACGTGTTTCATTACAGCGGATAGAACGCATCCATCAACGTCCGCGATGGGGGTCATTTTTTATTTGCCTCCGATCCAGCACAGACCCCTAAACCCGAAAAAAATAAGGGACTAAATTCACCCTTGTACATACAATATCCGTGCTACCCTTCCCCGAGCAATCTTATTGAATCAATAATGTTGAAAGTGGTTTTCATTGAAGTTAAATGACTTAATTATGGGAACGATTTTAGTAATAGTAATATCTTATTATAAATTTGAACATATACAACTACAGTTTCTAAACTCGTGGATATAACAATTCTTACTTTCTCTTGATAACTGACTAAGTTTAAATAAGTTTTCAACTGAACAATGCTTATTTCTTTGTAGACTACACTTTAGAAAGAATTAAACATTGTTCAATGAATCCGCATGAATACGAATGAATACACAAAGTTAGGGTGAATATGAAATAAAGTTTTTAACTGTTTGTATACCATAAATAAGAAGCTAATCCTGGCATATAATTTGTAGATAGTTAGATTTTGAGCAAGTTTTATGCAACATTGATAATTTTTATATCGTTCAGTGGAGTAGATCCAGAAGAAGATACTGGAGGGACCATGTAGCCCGAATGGATGGTGATAGACTTGCATAACAGCCGCCTATGAAATCCCCTCCGGACACCGCCCACTTGGAAGACCGCCTAAGAGATGGAGGGATAGCTGGATCTCATCATCCGACGAGATATGATTTCTGTGTCACAGATGGTCAGATCTATTAAAAGAAGAAGAAGAAGAAGAATATAATATTTAGCCAATAAAACAGGTTTGTTCTGTCGGTGTTCAGATCTATCTGTGGTAAAGAGAAGCCCGGAGATTCCCGATGACGAACATAAATACACGTCTCTTGTTTACTCGAGCGATACATCGCAACAATGGCAGCTCAGTCCCACTAAACGCGCCTCCACTCCCGTCCGTCGGAGGAGGGCGGAGAAGGGCGGCGGAGAGTGAGCACATCAGTCGGGGATTAGCGCCCTATGAACCGGACTTTTTCCATTAACGGAAGCGTCAGCCTGCAATAATCTCCAAAGTTAAACAATACACGTGTACCTGTTTGCCGCGATAATCAATTTAGATGGTGATTTATCGATAGGCGATATACTTTTTTGTTTACTCCGCATTTATGGCGTAAAGGTAACGGCAAATATTTGCCCGCGTATAGGTCTCATAATATATGCATTACCGATAAAATATATCATTTTTATCATATAAGCGCCACAAATTTCTTTTTGGGTACAAAATATCTAAATAAACTACCATTCGCAATTTAAAGCTTCGGTTAAGATAGTGAAAGAAAACCTGTGGCCAGGACTTCTATAGAAGTGGAGACTGTAATCCCGAATGGTAATTTTATGAACTAGAAATAAAGGAAGACCGAGGAAAACGTGGCACAATCAAATAAATCTAATATTGAAGGTCGGCCACGTGAGCAGTCGGAGAAATCAACGTGCGTGCATGACACGATGTATGAATGTGAAGAAACCTAGAGAAGTATATCAGGAAAGAACAGTATGGCGGTCGATTGGCGTCCAGCGTTTCTGCCTACCCCTTCGGGAAGACGGCGTGATTGTTAGTTAGTTAGTTGGTTAAGTTTTTTTGTATAAGCCGTGTAGGAGAATTAAGGGCATCGAACTATATTTTGAACACCCTGAAAAGATATGGTTAACAAACGGAAAGTTCTGGAAATGGAAGATGCTGCTAGAAAGCTGAGTTCTAATATTTGAAGTTATAAAAGTGGCGAAATAAAAATATTCATTCATCAATCACTTCTTAACTGTAAAATATGAATAAGTGAAGTATTTTTTAAGAGAAACTAACCATCACGCCATTTCCCCGGAGGGGTAGGCAGAGAGGATGGATCGCCACACTGTCCTGTCCTGGCATGCCTCTCTAGATTCCTCTACATCCATACATCGTACCATGCACGCACGTCGATTGTTCCGACTTCGAATGTGGCCGCCTTTTAGTAATTGATTAATTTGGTCATGTCATGTTTTCCTCGGTCGTCCTCGGCTTCTTTTCCCACTCACGCTGCTTGTGTACAACTTTTTAACCATTCTACTCTCATCCATTCGTTCCATATGTCCGAACCATCTCAGGGATCCTTTTTAATTTTATTCATGATGCAGTCATCTGCCTTACATTTCTTTCTTATTTCATCGTTTGGTATTCTATCATACAACGTTTTCCCGCACATTCTTCTTAGTGATCTCATTTCTACGGCGTTTATCCTGCTTTCATCCTTCTTTTGCCAGCTCCAAGCTTCACTTCTATACATGAGGGTTGGCACTAGAACTCCATTGTGTACTGCCATCTTTGCTTCTGTGGATATATTTCTATTTGCAGTAATGACTTTGAGTGCGCCATTTATTTTATTCCCAGCACCAACCCTCCTTTCGATGTCTTTCTCCATTTTTCCGTCCCTTCTAAACATGCTTCCCAGATACGTAAATTCAGTAACTTGCTCCAATTTTTCGCCCATCGCACTTATATCACAAATCGTCATACATTCTTCTTTCTCGAAAACCATCACTTTAGATTTAGACACATTCATCACCAAGTCACTCTTTTTGCATGCCTCATACATCCTTGACACTAAGGCTTGCAATTTTTCTTTACTGTCAGAGATTAACACAGCATCGTCTGCATATAACAAACAGCTGACTGACAAACAATTCATCTTAGCACCAGCGTCTATGCCTTCAAGTTCTTTCATACACTTGTCCAAGTATAGATTGAACAACCACGGGGACATCACACAGCCCTGTTTTTCAAGAGAATGTTTTGTAATAAAAGTATCAGAGCCATTTGAGAACTATTTTAGAAGTAAATATATTTTAATCTTTTGTCTGCGGTAACTAGGTATAAATATTCAGAATTAAAAAATGAATTATTTCTGACGCTCCACTGAGTCCCAAAAAATTGCTATCGTACAAGCGTAAGGAAAAAAATTTCTGATTTAAAACTTTCGCATTAAAATGGTTGTTTTTTAACGCAATTCGTTTCTCCAACCATTAATTTCATCCGCTAGAATTCACCTCCTGCTTACGTTGCCAGACCC
Organism: Lepidostoma basale; assembly: GCA_022606425.2. Classification (NCBI taxonomy): domain Eukaryota; kingdom Metazoa; phylum Arthropoda; class Insecta; order Trichoptera; family Lepidostomatidae; genus Lepidostoma; species Lepidostoma basale. Next base: position 82,786 of record JAHDVF020000075.1, on the reverse strand, counting down.
GGTAGAGCCCGCAGAGCCGGTAGAGCCGGACAGGAGAAGGAAAGTACGAGTGCTATATAATATATACCCTGGACGGACGGGAGAGCAGAAGAACGGCAGAACACAGCGAGAGATGTCCCATAAATTATACCGGGGACAGTCAGTCATATGTCCGGGGATTTGGGAAAAAACAGAAACGCTGCGTGCCTTCTAATTTCCCTGAAGATTTGTCTGAACGATCATGGCGGCTGCGGGTGTATGTGTGCATCACGGAAAAAACATTATTTTATTTTTATTTTCGCGGAAAGAAAGGGAAAGGTACTACAATTATAATACTCATACTCGTATATATGTAATGTAGTTACGTGTATGTACTCAGGTGTCCTGGAATAAAGTGGTAAAGACAGTTTTACCGAATGTTTATTTAATTTGAAATCTTCTAATTTACTAAAGTTGAAATTAAATACTTATTATGATACTATTATAGGTTTGTTTTTTGTATTTAAATACAAAATCATCAAATAATTATTCCCTTTGTTTGCAAAATTTGAGTAACCTCATATTTTTTTCGCTTTGCTTTGAGATCACAATTTTTTTTTTAAATTCATTAAGCTGTACTGAAAACAATGATTAGCACGTTTATAAAGAAACGCATCATCATTAGAGAAGGATGGAGTGCCGCATCGATTAAAGTGTGGCAGTCCATTCTTTCTGCCTACCCTTTCGGGGAGACGGCGTGATGGTTAGTTAGTTAGTTAGTTAGTTTAATAATTAATACCAATGAAAACGTCAGTTTTCTAGAAGTTTTATCATATTTTATGGGAATGACATGTTTCGCCCTTCTAAGGCATTATCGAATGTCTTAGAAGGGCGAAACATGTCATTCCCATAAAATATAACAAAACTTCTAGAAAACTGACGTTTTCATTCGTATTATTTATTTTATATGGAGTTTTACATTATTGTTCCAGAAACAATAAATTATCAAATGTTATTGATTGTTTGGCATTGATTACATTTGATAAATCCTTAGATAATAATACCATATAATAAAATAAAGTTCTTTAAAATAGCCGTTCTCACGAATCAATTATTTATTATTTAGTTTTATATAATTGTTTAAGAAACAAAGGATGTTATCATTCATATTTCGCATTAAATAACATTAAATTCTCCCGAAATATTAGAAACTCATTGATGGATCATTATTATGTTAAAAGAACAATTGTTTTAATTGGATGATTAGAAGACTTCCCAATAAAGTGTTGCTCTATAAAAGAATAAAACTCGAGTCCAAGTCACTCCAGAATTATTTTTTACTAATGATCGGCACCGAGGGCCTTTTCTTAATTATTTAGTATTGCCCTATTGAAAAGAAAAGTATCAGAGTGTTTAATTAAGTGTGTTCCGGAGTATATATAGGATATATAATACTAAAACGGTGTTTCCTTATAAGATAATTGAGAGGGAGGGGAGGAGAAGGGAACTTCGTACTAAGATAATGTAGGGCCGTCATTAATCTCAATTTGGGGACATTCTCTTCCCTATGTTTTCGCATCGCTTTAATTGAAAAATAAAACATTCTCTCTCTCTCTCTCTCTCTCTCTCTCTCTCTCTCTCTCTCTCTCTCTCTCTCTCTCTCTCTCTCTCTCTCTCTCTCTCTCTCTCTCTCTCTTTAGGAGAATATGAAACCGTCTGATTTATTGTGCGCGGTACATGCTCCGCCTGAACACAACAAGTAGCGCGCCCCACTCCTCGCCCCCGCCCCCTCGGACCACTCTCCATCATCAGGTCCGATCTCGCGCGACCCGAGCTATCAGATATTCTGAAGGTGGCATTGTCAAACAGACTTATTTTAATTGCAGAATGGTCAGACTCTATTTAGATCAAATGTGTCAAACTTAAATAACGATAAGATTACAAAATATGTATTTTAAAATAATATTCAACCAGTGTTCTGTGAAACAGAGTTTTGAATCATATCTCCCTTAATTATATAGAAAACAGAAACAGCAACTAACATTCCTGTTTATCATCAATACAATGGAACGTGGTTACGAGAGGTGATACTTTGTGTCACGGTAAAGTTATTTTTTACAATTAACTATTGTATTTCTTCTTCAAATGTTCTACAGATCATTTTGAACCTTCGCCTCCTATCAATTTTGCCATATGCTGCGTCCTTCCAGTCTCTCATTTGCAGAAGTTATGCAGCGTTCTTCCTCACATCATCCTCATCCCAACGGGGTCTAGGCCTGCCAACGCTTCTCCTTCCAATCAAATGTCCCTTAACTATTATATTCGGTTCCCGAGATGACGGCATTCTCTCCACGTGTCCAGCCCATCTTAGCCTACTCAATTTAACATGTTATTAATACTACGCCAAATTAACTAACTAACTAACTATCTAACTAACTAACCATCACGCCGTCTCCCCGAAAGGGTAGGCAGAAAGAATGGACTGTCACACTTTTACTGATGCGGCACTCCATCCTTCGCTTTTCGCCACGCGGGAGACACGGTGTGATGGGTTGCGAACCTCATCGCCACCAATAGGCATCTCCCGCGCACACTTCGATCGTCCAACAACCCACAAAATAAATCTAAAACAAATAATATAAAATACAATGATATAAAATAAAATAACAAAATAAAAATAATTTAACACAAAATATTATTTTTAGATGGTGCACATATTGTCTATTTGATTTACGTTCCACGTATCCACCGTTTTTTTAATTTAGCACATAATGTTTTTTTCGATGTTTCACATGTTGACATGGACGATCTGGACTAAAAAATCTAAGTTTTGTATATTTTTGAAATTATAGGCATTTGAAAAAAAACGAGAAAATCAACATCGTGTGATGGTCTTTTAACTCCCGTTTCTACAAATCTTTAATTTTTATAATTTTTATTTTTATTATGTAATCCTGAATAAACTTCAAATTAACTATTTTTATAATTTATATTACTCTTATACTATTTATAATTATTTTATCGTCTTATTTCGAGAACTTAAATTTATCGTTACAACATTAAATAAAACGATAAAGCTCTGAAACTGTTTTGTTTTTAATAATTTTATAAATATTGTCAAAAAATACAATAAAAACTTATATAATAGTAAGTACCAAAACCAATTAAAAAAATATGTAGTATTATACCGAGCGTACTGGTTAGAGTGCGTGCGTAATTGTTATTTATGCCGTTTCATACGCAAGAATATGACGTATTCAGGGAGCCAGAGAAGAAGATAAAATAATATTAATCAAATGGTATTACTTAACACGAGTGAGGACCATTTCCCGGCGACAGCCTCCCGGGACACGCGAGTTACTTTATTCCGGAGTGAGTCGTGCGCTTAACAGGTTCACAGAATCCCGCTTCCAGGAACGCCTTATTTCATATTTATATTTTACATATTTCCAGGGCGGGCGGGGGCGCAGGAGGGCGCTCTTTCCGCGGGAAAACTTCCGCTAGACTGACAGCGTCTAGTATTCACTTTATTAAAGGTTTTCGTTAACTGCATTAACCTTCTCGGGGTGATCTCCTCGATCCTCATGATAACTGTTATTTCACCGGTGCTCTAATCAAGAAACATAACCAGGACAACCAAAATCACCCTGTATAAGACAATCATCCGAACTATGGTAACCTATAGGTGTGAGGCGTGGACTATGACAGAGAAATCTGCAGAGCAACTGTATACTTTTGAAGGATGCTACACAGAATCGTGGGACCTGTGAATGACGGTGAAGGCTGGAGAGTGCGACATAATGACGAGTTGTAAAATATTTACAAAGCTCCCCGTCTCTCCACACAGGTCAGACTGAATAGACTGAGATGGACCGGTCACGTGCAGAAGATGCCGTTATTGCGAACCCCTAAAAGGATTCTGGAGTAGCACCCAGTTGGCAAAAGACCAGATGGACGACCAAGGCTGCGATGGAAGAGTGAAGTTGGGAAAGATGCGGCGAAATTTTTACGAGTGTCAGATTGGAGTGTCAGGACAGGAGGAGATGAGGGCTACGATTAATGGAGGCTAAGACTCGATATGGGCTCTAGGGCCATCGAAGAAGAAGAAGAAGAGGAGAAAAAATTAGACCCATTGACTAATTTTGTTATTATTTTGATATCAAATAATATATTGACAATCTCACAGGTGAACGAGATTCAACTTACTATAATGGAGATCAATTTATTATAATTGCATTTTTTTATACTAACGAATCAAACGAAATATAAAAATTATTATACATGAACAACAAATATTACAAACGTGGAATGTATGGTTAATCAATATTTTTGTTGAGTTTTTTTTAATAGTGAACACACCAAGTACATTATAGGAACCATATCTATTTTATTCAAAATTTAAAAAATTTCTTTCAAATAAAAATAAATTATCGTTCTATCGCCGATCGTTTTAACGCGCGTGCTCGCTTTCCTCACGGATTGAAGGCTGGCGGGATACCCCTGACAGAGTCAATCTGGCGGAGGACATACAGAAATATATAAATATTTATCATGAGCGCGGAGCGTAACAAACTTTAAAGATCTGGAGACTCCGATGAAGGCTTCGAAAGTTTGCGTATCTGATTTATTATTTAGTGTTTGTAAAGCAAATCAGTATTTTTATGGCTTGTCATTATTTGACAACAGACTCAAACCGTCTATATTAATGTGCTTTATTTATTGGTACACTTCCTTGGCGTTACGGAAGGTTGCTGTACATCTCTTCGTATCCATCAATAGCCTACTAATATGAATATAATTTATCTTGCGGTTAATGATGGATATATGATTACGGTTAGCTTATATTACAATCTTCTTAATCCACTGCGGACGACACGCACTCCAACTGTTTTCTATCTGCACCCGCTACAGATATTTAGTTCTGCAAGTCGTACATCTCATCGAACTACTTTTACATCACGCAACCGATCGTTAAACCAACCCAGAATTATGGTTTCCTAGTTCTCCGCAGGTTAGTCTCCTAGATTTAATAATCAGGTATTTTAATATAAACTAATGACTTCTGATAATAATTCGTTTAATATTTTTAAGAGCGGTTTTCGTAACTATTTTAGTGTATACAATTTTAAAAGTACGTAATCCGTATTCGAGGGCACTATTCCAGTTGACTTGCAAGAGGAGATCTAGTCCACAAGGCCAGCGGAGAAGTTAAAGGCACATGCGGGGTGCTTCGGAACCGAGGGAGGCTACATTCGGCTAAGTGACTCCACATCTTCAGCGAAAGACGTTTCCATTATTCATGGGGTCCATTTCCACGGCATCTTGCTCTGAAGGACTTCCGGTTCGCGGGATTTCCGGTCCCTACAGCCCCGAAGGAACCCGGTCTCTGGCCATATTTGTTATTCTTAAAATGTTTTTACCATATTGTTTGTTCATTATTCAAAAGGAATTAGCAGGAAATCTCACGAGCGTGTATACACACAGATCAACTTTTTTATCTCTTCTCAAGTTCAGTATTAATGTGGCCGTTTTATAATATATTTCATTGTTTAAAATGTGTATCTGTGTAATAATAATGATAATTAAAAACATATATACGAGTATTCATACTCATAGTCCTCGCGTATAATTTGGTAAATATTATTTGAACTGGAAATGAAATGAGAATTATATTGCCGATCAGTCTACTAAATGTGTTCACTCTAATATTCCTCTCGCATATAAAAACGAGAAAAACAATCATTAAAAGTCTGTTTTTCGATCAAAGTTCCTTTGTAGAGCGCGGACGGATTATCATAAATTGAGAACAATACTTCATTATCTGGAAAGTTTCGCAGTTTGCAATAGAAGCGAGATCCCACGCATCTCCTGCCGCGAGGGTGGCGATAGTCTGCAGTCATTTCTTTCTCTTCCTTTGTGAGTTTCCTCTCACTCGAGGGCGGAAGATGCAAATGAGGCTGCGGCTGTAAACAGGGGAGGATGTTTGTTCTCACGTTTACGTTGTAATTTGGATGTGTTTTCGTTTCGAGAGTTGTGCGAGTATATTCATGTTGCCGTGCTTTTTGTAAACAACTGTACCTATTATCACGTGATTCAGCACAGGCAGGTCCGTTTTACAACATACGTGTAACGAAAAGTTTAACAGCCAGTTATCTTCTGATACTTGTAAAAAAATTACAACTTAAAAAGTTAGTAGTATACCCGAATAGTAATTCCCGTTTGTTTAAATCAGAGCGCGTATAGTGTTTAATCACAAATATTATTTCAGTTATTGTTAAATGACTTACAATACTTACTACAGTCGGAAGTCAATGAAGCTGTCATACTTCGACTTTAATATTGTGTTTTGTCTGTAGTGAGAGAAACAAACGAAGAAATGTGTTTCGGAATAAAGAAATGTTAAATTTATATGAGCTGCATGGCCTACTTCCGCACTGTTATTGGAGCCATCGTTCATATTGCGCGTGACTATATATCCATTTATTATTGAAACAACATTATCAGAGATGGGCGGGCGGAGGTGACACCGCCGTAACAAGTTATCACCGCCATAACAAGCCGCCTATGTTGTGTGGGGATTTAGAGTCGCAATCCTAATACTGCGTGAATCAGTAAATCAACTGAATCGCCTTCACATTATTAATACCAGACCGAGCGTCTCCTAAACAGATTGTAGTTTCTAGTAAAACTGTGTTTGAGAAATCTTTGGGTCAGAGTAACCTTTCTGATTAAAGCATCGCCAAAAATAACGTAATCAACTCAGCAAACTCCACTCTCCGTCACAATTAAACGCGTTTTCTAAAATTAAAATTTCGATCAGTTTATACAATATAATGCCATTGGCTGGTTTCGATAAACTAATTTCTTTACAAAATGAAGTGTTAGATAATGGTATACATAAATTATAAAATTAAGATGAAAAATATTTTGCATTTTTTTTCTGCGATATTTTATATAATCAGGAGAAGGTCTCGGATCCGGCGGAATGTGCGCACAAGATGAGAACTCTTCGTAAAAATTCACGGATTGGCTAAGTCCATTTAGGAAGTGCTGTTTTAAGTAAAAAGCATAAATTATTGATTTTCGCCGCCCACGTGGAGTCGTTTACTGAAGATAAATGGAGAAATACGAATCTCCGAGGCGGTTAATATCTCAACTTTTTATGCAAATCAACATCTGGTGACCGTCAATTATACCAGAAGCTGCGCTACGATGAAACACAGTCTTGGCGCCTTTATCTTGAACAGTTCTCGCTGGGGAATAGGAAATGGACAAACACACTAAAAACGCAGTAGTGTGATGATGATGGCACATGATGCTTATAATTTGAATTCTCGAATAGTTCTTTACTGAAGCAATTCAACTAAAACACAACTACCTCCGCACAGTAGTACAGCCAAACTGCAAAGACTCCGTGATACTAAAAACACAGTAAAGTTGTGTAAAGCGCGGCGCAATAAGACGCCCGTAAAATAAAAGGAAGACTACTTCATAACCGAAACAGTGCGCGGAGTAATAACTTGTAACACTCCTTTCTACACCGAGCCGCCTCTCCTCTCTGAAGCAGTCGTTCTTTATCCTCTCCATCGGCGTGCCGAAACTCTATTTTTTTCGGAACAAACAATCGCTGCCCAAAATAGATCGTAACAAAGATGTAACGGAGGAAGACCACAGAATAAAGTAGGGTGGAATTCGGAATAATTGTTAATAACATACAATTTAAATTTTCCTCTATTCTTTCATAGAAAGAATGGTAAATTATTTATCATTATATAATTTTATCAATGAAAAAATATATACTTGTTGTGTTTTTAGTACTGATTATACATTTATTAATGAATTAAAAAAATAAAAAGATTAGAATGAAATTCTTATTAATCAATTTAAAAAATAATAAATAAATATGATGAATGCGAACCGTATTTATAATTGAGAAACGCCAATTCCTCCACCGAAGCCACAGCAATGTTGTCTGCAAGCGTAATCCAATAAAACGATTCGCCAGATTTAAAGGACCCGCCAGCGCTACTGCGTGCGTGTAGCCAGCCTCCCTGTGCTCCCTTCTACCCCCTCCGCCCCTCCCAGTGGGGCGGTTCGTCTGAAAAACACAAAACGTAACAGAATTCGCTGTTTTCATTAGGCAAGAGTTTTCACAGTGAATTTACGTCTGGCAAAGCACGTAAATTCACAGAGCTCTGGCGCGGCGGAGGCTCTCTGCACAGAACCGAGGCCTAAAAGAGTTAAACGATACGAAACGTCCCCCGTCAACGTTTGCGGAATTGAAACACGAATCTAGATGATGTTCTGATTGCGCGCGGCGGGAGGCTGCAAGAAGGAAATCTCTCTCTCTCTCTCTCTCTCTCTCTCTCTCTCTCCGAGTCCCTCTCGATGTTAGACTATAATTAAAATGGGTCAACTTACCAAAAAAATATATAAATAGCAAAGAAACTGTTTTTACTTTAGAAGATTTGTATAATACTGCAGCTTAGTTTCGGCAGCTGGAGTGTATTCAATATTTATAGATGCTGTTTCGTACTCACAGTGGGCGCTTCCACTTGTGTCTGAAAAGAAGAGTCCCAGGTCGAGTAATAACTCCTTATTGCGGATACTGAGGGCACACACGTAACGGTTAGTGAACTGGTGAGTGTCAAGGCGAGGATGCGAGGTCGAGGGTGTATTGATAGGCCGGATGCCTTACATAAAATTAGAGATACGGTTGCAGACGTGCTGGCAGGACGGTCAGTTTTCAATCAATGTATTGTATTAATTATATAATTGGTAAATGTAAAGCTTATGGTATACAGATGATCTACATTCCCTCTTCCTGTTTCTCTTCCGCCCTAAACTCTCTAATCCCTCGACATTGCCTCAACCGAGCGTGTCCCGGACCGTCAAAAATACAATCACAATCCACCCAATCCGTGCTAGCTGCACGGCAAGGATTACTAGGAGGGCGGGAGTGATCTTCACGGCGCGCGGCGTATGGACGTCAACAGTTTTTTAAACAGTATTATTCATTCGTGATCATTATTTTATGTTGTATATTTGAAATTTAATACGAACGAAAACGTCTATTTTTATACAAGTGTTATTATGGTTTATGGGAGTGGCATGTTTCGCCTTTATAATTCATTATCAAATGTTGACATTGACATTCTAATGCATTATCAAATATTGACATCTTATAATGCCTTAGAAAAGCGAAACGTGTCGTTCCCATAAAATTTAATAAAACTACTAGAAAACGTGTTTCATTCGTATTAATTATGTATGTACGAGTATATATTATAATGTATACATAATATTTTGTTACTAACACACTTATACTACCTTGTGTAGTTTGAATTATTGCGAATAATTGTGAAATGTGTGAATAATAATTATAAAAATAAGAATATACATAGGAACGTCAGTAAATATTTTTTTTTTCTTCATAAAATATGAAAAATCTACTAACCAATAGATTGATGTAGTTGGCACTCTCAGTTTAATGAAAAGCCGAGAGAGGGCTGTTATGAGAGTATAGAGTAGACCCTCGTTGCTCCGTTGATGCAGCGTGCAATGATTGATGGACACGTCGGTTGATGGTCCTGGGGCAGTAATAAACTTGTGTCAGAAATAAGAGGAGCAGAGAACTGGAATCACGCATCTGTGAAACAGTTATAGTACATTCCCTCGGGTGAAGTGGCCCGAGGCGCTTTCATTAAATTAAGTATTGCTTGACCTTTCGTATAAATTAAAATTTAAACATTCACTCGGTTCTGGAAGATAAAAGAAGTTGATAGATAAAAGATTCAGGTAAAAAGCATTTAAATGAGATAGGTAATTTAAGCACCTGTAACAATAAGAAGTAATTAATGAACTCGTCATTATAATAATATTATTTATTAAAACACTGCTTTCTATACTTAAAACTTTATTTTTCTCGATATGTTTTCAAGATATAATACTCATCACATGTGTTACGTACTGCGACTTTGCCTCAGATATGTAAATACACAAATAACGTAACAACGCAAATAAATACTCTGATCTAAGAAATGGAAAATTTTCAATATTATTTCATTATACGGAATTGATTGTTTGTGATCTAAAATTAATTAATGAAAATAAAAATAAATTTAAATAATCTTTTTAAAGTGTATATTTAGTTAAAATCCACTGATGTTTGCGACTTCGAGTGGTATCGGCAGCTCGCTGCCATCTTCTGGAGGCTGCTATTTACAATGAACTTCTACAATGAAATTTCAAATAACAATATTAATTTTCTAAAATTAATTCTTATCAAGAGCATGACCCTCTTTAATTACCGATTTAAATCTAATAAACCGTTCAAAAAGTAAATCGCATCTCTAGAACTATGCTTTAGCTTAACATTATGTTTTTGAGGCCACTTCATCCCTATTTGTGAGTTTGTATAAATGTTAGTCATTTTTCCACTCTGCAAAAATGGCACTAAGCCCAAAATATATTTTTATTATGTCGCATAAGGCATAATATTATAGTAATTGTTACAATAAATTATTACTCTAATTACGAACATACGAGTATTTACAAAAAATGTATCTACAATATATTGTAGTTCATCGAGTACCCTATACCCACACCTGGCGACTTAATAACGTGAACAAAACAATAAAATCCTCCAAAACCCGCCCGTAAGGCCGGCTGTCGCGAGGAAGAAACGTATATCATCTCTTTTCTCATAAATATGTCAGGAGATAGCGCTGCCTAATGCGTCTGTTGTGCGCCTCTTTAACTTGAAAGTTATCAAAAAATAGTCCGGTTTTCACACGCAGTTGACCCGACATTACACCAGTACTGGGGACAAGGAAGATGCCTCCACGCGTGGTGTTATTATAAGTTGGCTTGTATGTATAAAACTAGCTTGCATTATTGATACAAAGGAAAAAACTACCATTAGTTCAACAGACTACCAAATAACGACAGCGTTCGCGGCATCTCTTTTAATACATTCGACCAGCTTCGGCAGCTAGCGGTCACATAAACACAAGTAGAATTTAACTGAATATACGAGTATATTCTTCATCTTCTATTATTTTTTTAATAGTCGCATTCAAGCATACCCCATAGTGCAGTCAATTAAATTTAACCAAATCTTATGAACTTTTTCGTATTGCCATGTTATTCTTAACCTACTTAGATATATTATTACTAAGCTCGATCTTATGCATGTTCTGTTACGCCATATTTTCCCAAATCAATTAATCGACCGAATAATTAAGAAAATAACAATCACTAGTAAAATATTTCTTATCTCTATAAATACTGTATAAAATGCGATACATACATTATTGTTGACACACCTCCTTCGCGCGATATTGCAATATATTGTACAATGTGTGTAGAGAAGGAAAATTTAATACGTTGACAGCTGAAGACGGAAAGACACGCCATTTTTATACGTAGTTCCATAGAGCCCCGACGGGTTGATTTCTGGTACATGCATCTGACCATAAATAATTATATTCTATGGAATTTGCCATAAATTCAATTTTAATGTTTAATTTTTTGTTCCCACGTTGTTGAAAAGTTTTTAAGTTTGGTGGCGCGGTTACATTCCATTAACTCGTTTTAGTTACTCCATCTCCTGGTGCGTATATTAATTGACTGGATCATGATCAGATTGTTAGAATCATTAAAAAGTTTCTTCCGCTCTTCTCGGCTACTTTGCTAAAGCTTCCTCAATCTGGTCCACTACACATAGAGCACGGCAGGTGCTGGTGGCGGGACCTGGCGAGACTACTGCGCAGTAGGGTCGTGTCCTCGTAGCTCGCGCGGGGTACTTTTTAAATATTTATATTTACAAAGTGAGTTATGCGGTATTATCATACTTTACGGCCCAATTTCCCACACCTCGGCCGGGCTGTAAATCATGGGAAATATAATATTTAAAAACATAAATCTCTATAATTTGGTACTTATGTGGTTTGTATCCGCGGGCGAATAACTGAAATACTGTCGTAAAAGTGATCTATGACGTCATAATCTCGAATGGATTAAGTCGCCCGAAGCCGCGCTAAAGTTCCGCCCGCGCGTGAAACCACAGACTTTTTGCTGCTTTATGAATGAATACTGTCTTTTTAGACTGTCGATTGCGAAAAAATATTTATATTACATAATATGAGTACTATCCATTTCTCAGAACTAAAAAGTAAATCAGGGTGTTCGAATAATTTGACTTTTTAAATATTACAAAAGTGCAATGAAATGATGAATTATTCAATAATATTCATCACCTCAGCAGACACCGGCAACCGCTACTATTTGGTAATTAATTAATATTAATAAAAACGCCTGCCTTCTAGAAGTTTTTTTTTTTAGATGGAATGACTTTTCCGCCCTTTTAAAGCATTATTAAATGATTTTGATAATACTTTTGATAACATTTGATAATGCCCTCGTAGAGCAAAACATGTCATTCCATCTAATATATAGTAAAACTCCTCGAAGACAGACATTTTCATTAATATTAATTATTTAATATAAAGTTATATATCGTCGGTTCAAAGGTAAAACTCATTAAGTGACATTTTTGCAATTTCGGTATCAGACTTGTGAATTCTACGTCAGAAAATAATCAGCAAGTGTTTTTATTAAAGAATAACTGTTATTCTTTAATAAATACACTTAGTGATTATTTTCTGGCGTACAATTCACAAGTCTGATACAGAAATTGCAAAAAAAAAATGTAAAATGTCACTTAATGAATTTTACCTTTGAACCGACGATATCATTGTCCAAGAAACAATAAAGAGCCACTGTTTGTATTATAAAACATCGTGATTTTGAAAATGATTGTAAAGCTTGAGTGGCGGTCGCAGCGTTATAAGAAGTTGTAACGTTTTGTGTATAGAAGAATGGATATATTTAGATATGTGTGCAAAGAGTATTTTGGTGGTGGTGATGAGAAACTGTTTTGGAATGTTTGTTCGCTATTCGTGAACACTGTCGTTCACCTTCTACTCGAATATCATCCCCCGAGTCCCGTCGCGTGCAGTCAGCCAGGGGCCACGTGGAGACAGGTCCGGCACGTGATGCATTGTGACCCCAATTAGACCCGCAGTCGGTCATAGCGAAACAGTAATATTATTAAACCAAGTCACGGACGAATGAAAGGGAAAACATTTGATTATTTTCTGAATTTTTAAATCAGGAAAACATATGAGACAGAATGAAAAATCAAGGAAATTTTTAATCTTGAATCGCATGAATGAAGATAAGTAAACATTTGAATTATGGATTCTTTCTTATCAATACAATGTACAATATCTCGAAAAAATAAGAATTTAATACCAAACTAACTTGGGTATTGAATACATTCCTTGATAATTTATTGAATTAGAAGATTTCCTACCTTCTTCTAATGTAATGTTGATTTCTTTGTAATCTTAAAACCGATGTTTAGTAAAAATACCTCGTTTGAAAGCTAAAAATTTGGGAATGTTTTTGAAATAATCTGTATGAAAAATTTATAAGTGATTATTTTTTTTTAAATCGACTTTCTAGAATTTGTAAATAAAAATAATGAAAATGTTTGATATTTCCGTCTGGTATTTCCTATTGTGGACAGATAGATCTAGTTTTTGTGTTGATAATAAATGCTTGTGGTGTTTACTAACTAATAAAAAAATAAAAAAATAAATACAAATTACAGTTACTTTTTTATAATTTTTTAAAACACATGACCTCGATAAATTTCAAAAAAACTTAAATTTGTTTTATCTCAAAAATGGTTCACTTTTGCATAATGCCTAACATGACATAATTCATTGGAAATAACCTCCCCTCAACCTCCTAGAATGAATATATTCAATAACCAATAACCCTGTATATATACACATATACTAGTAACTTGGTTGTTGCGGAAAAAAACTAATATGATAACTTCTACTCCGGTCATTGCACCATAATGTTCTTTCTTTTAAGTTTCAATAAGTATTCATTGGGGGGTCACTTGAGCCTTTAATGTGGTAATTTCCCGTTGCAAAATGTCATTGGGTGTGGCAGTGCGAGTCTGAACTAGTCGCTGGGTTGAGCACGGCTTGTGCAATACGAATAGTAGTCTCAACAAGAGTGTACTTTGTTTGAATGCGGCATTGAGATTGCCTACTCACAGGAGTCATCGGACAATTGTTAACTATCCCTTGACCTTTGCTGTTTAACTGGTACGAAATGCTTCTATTATCTTTACTATTTCAGTAACATATATTCTATTAAACGTTAGCCGATGGTTTTTAAGTTCTTTTAAGCATTTATATTTAAAATGTTATATTTTTACAACAATACTTTAGTTTTTCGAACAATACTACATTTGATTTTGCAAAAATTGAAGTATGAATATTATCTAATTTTAAACACTCGTTTTGAAGTAAGTAGTGGTTACACAGTAAAGAAATATATAATGTTAGAAGTACGGGGCATGCATACGTGTTACTTAAATGATCAACAGATTGTTATATCGGACAGAATGAAATGTTTATATGCACATAAAATACATATCTTCACAGAAACTTGATTGTTCTGAAGTATGTAAGTAATATAAACATAAAGAACATTCTGCCGGCCGCCGGTAGGGAGGAATGGAGCGATTAGAAATAGGAGGAATGAAGAACCCGGCACAGGTGACTGTGACGGAAATTGACTTTTAGAATGCTGATAGGTGAAATGTTACAATCATACAATATTCTTCCTCGTGTCAGGCGGGCGCGCCGTGCTTCTGGATGCTTGCATCAGGTTTGGTGCAGAAGACTGGGCAGCTCGGCAGCTACAATATACCCAGCATACATTGCTACTTGTACAGTGCGTCCCTTTGCCACCAAAACCCCCTCAATCTTACCCATCTTGGCAAGTTATCCCTGGATCTGCGAATGCGTCTACACAGTTGGTTCAGGGTCTTCCAGGTCCTCCGTGGCCGCTCTTGTCCGTTCACTAAAGCCTCCATGAGTTCCAACCAGTGAAAGCACCCGTAACTTATCATCCATTCGTTCAGTCTTTCCACTTCTGGTGCACACTACCGTGGTGCGGTGGAGTTTGGGAATCTGTTCTTTGATTTTAATCTCAAGGCTTGACATAGTTAATGGTGATTTATTATGAGGCTATGTATGTTACATTAATAGGAGTCAACCATACAGTGAAAACGACTTTTGTGTAATTCTTCTAAATATAATCAATATCAGTAAACTCTAATGAGAAACATGCCGTTGTATTTTGGACACATCTCTGTTGGAATATTTTTCAAAATCTATTTTAAAATGGACGT
The DNA here is from genome assembly GCA_022606425.2 of Lepidostoma basale. Classification (NCBI taxonomy): domain Eukaryota; kingdom Metazoa; phylum Arthropoda; class Insecta; order Trichoptera; family Lepidostomatidae; genus Lepidostoma; species Lepidostoma basale. The sequence continues at coordinate 67,545 of JAHDVF020000075.1, read as the reverse complement.
TTTCATAAATATTTAATACGTATTTTTTCATTATTATTAATACAAGTAATAAATAAGTTTTTAATAGTAATTAAATACGAATTTTAATAAATTGATAACAATATGACGATATACAGACAGCCTTCGTTGCAGAGTGCCAACAGGTATGTCTTTCATACCGTAGGTCCCGGGTTCGATTCTTGGCGATGATGGCAAAATCATCTCGCTGTCTTTGGTCTTATCAAATTCACGTTACATTCAAAATGGAGATAGATTAGCTACCTATTACATGATATGAGAATCAATAACTCAAATTTGTATACAATAATTGATTTCAAATTATGTAAACAAAGATGTGGAAAGTAATGGGAAACTACCACATTAAAGGCCTAAGATGCATCTCTAGAACCAGCAAAGACGTAAGACTTGCTGCAAACCAATGTCTGGGATTAAAACTTAAAATAAAAATAAAAAGAGCAATATGTATGTGTAGAACAAATCACCATCACACCATACTTCCTACAAATGCACTCTGGCGTGATACAAGTCTCAATCCTTGTCCGCGTACAAACTTCCAAAAACATGCTCTTATTTTAAAATATGTTTTCCTCGTCTCGAGTCTTCGTGTACGGCTGTTATTTTAACAGTTTTAATGAATTGCACGAAGACCCCGGGCCGAGGCTCGATATGAGAGATGGATGGAATCGGTTTTATTGCCTCCGGCAGCTCTGTGGGTGGATCAGTCCGGCGGAGTTATCCCCGGCGCAGGGCACGTTTAACGGCGCCATTAACTCTGCCCTTTGCTCTCGAGTCTTCTAATATCCGCCCTGCTTCCGGAATACTAAGTCCTTCTGAGGGCACACCACTCTGGAGGAGGAGAGTCTCCTCGGCCTAAATAAAAAACGATGCTCTGAAAACATGTTTCAGATTTCATTATCTTCCGCTACATTTAGTACATTTGAGTACGCCATCTCGCGGATAGGAGAGAAGGTATGACGACTATCTCAGTAATATGGAATGGTCGCCAAAATACAACTTTACTAGATTAGAAAACAATATTCATGTTTAGGAGATACACACTGTAAATAAATACTGTAGTCAATAAAGTGCTGCAACTGAAAATCAAGGGTAAAACTAAAAGAAAACGAAGTGCTGGAGTAAGAAAAAAACCCTGCCTAGAAAATCTTCGAGAATGGTTCAATTGCAATACAACATCCCTGTTTAGAGCTGCTGTAGGTATCAAGGATAGAAATAATCACAAAAAGTAAAAATAGACGAGATACTTAATTACTTCAACAATGAAATAAATAAGCAATTACGATAAAAATGAGGATTTTTTTACTAATGCCGAGGATTTAAATCAATGAATTTAGAATTCACTGTACAATGTCCAATGTGGGCAGAAATAATAGTTCTTATATAATTAAGAAAATATTGAATCGTATACAGGATTGAACTAAAGTCCCATGCCAAACCTTGTGTCTCCTGGATCCCTACCATAATTATCATATCGAGCCTTTCCCGGTAGAAGATTGTAAGCGTAAAAAGTGCATTTTTCAGGAGGAGGTTTTTTTTAAATATCTAAGGCGATGTTTAATAAATCAATTTAAAAAAAAAACTAGTTCTTTAATTTTGTAACTGTTAATTGTGGTTGAAGAAAAACCCAATAATTGTCTCAAATTCAAGTACTTTTGGCGCTTACGATGTTTTGCCGTACCCATTGAAGTTCTCCGTGAATGCGCTGTACGCTTACGATACCGTTTACGATGTTTTGCTTATCACAAATTAATGTGAATTTGTAAGGAAGCTGAATCATAATTGAAAGAGATTTTATTTTTATTTTTATAAAAAAATGTATCACTCCGCTATTCATTTTAATTTACCTTTCTATGATTGCTTAAATTTTTTTTTGTTAAAAATTGCTAATCAAATTATACATATTTTTACAAAAGGTGAAGTTTTGAGGGAAACTTTTAAGGGACCCGAACTCACCAGTCTGGAAATTATTCATTCACTTGTAAAGTTTTATACTGTTATTTGTTAAAGATATAGTATTAAATACTATGTATGATTTATGTTATGCCTACGTTGTTTTTCGAATAACGTCTTTAAATTTTATTTTAAAAACAAATTATGAAAACTTTTCTCGTTACACTAAATTATTATGTGTACCTATTGACTACTAGTAGGGTATGTTTCAGCATGGACAGTAAAAATTAATTATCGACAAAATTAATCGACAAAATAAAAACGAAATAATCACATTTTCGCGCTATAAAATGGAAAATTCTAACATCCACATGAAGTATGCTTAAACTACCTCATAATAAAACAAGTGTATTCTATACTACAGGTACCATACCTATCGAATAATTTAGTGGAAAAACAATGATTTCTAATTTGTATATATTATTATATTCTAAATGATAATTAAATGCACACAAAATAAACATTACAAAATTATTGTAAACTGCTTAACTTACCTTAAAGTTTTATCCATTTTAATTAATTATAATCTCCCTAAGCAAGCAAAAATAATCCACTTTTATCTATTTTTAGAAACCCAAAACAATGACACAAGTGTCGTCTCAAGTAAATTCAAATGTATAATGAATATTATTTTTACTGATGACCGGAAGACAAATATTATTATTATTATGGATCATGTTTGAACTTGCTCGCGATATATTTTTGTCGTCAGCGGTGAGTTTTGGAATATACAATAAAATTATACTCTTTTATAGGACGCTTACGATGTTTTGCTTAGCTGATTTTTTTCAATTTAAATCATACGATAAAGTGAAACATGCATTTATTTTTACTTCTGCTGATCCATTTCTTATGATATTTTGCCAGTCGGGGCGGATATTTATTTGGAACGGAAAAAACCAAAAAAACGAAAATGCTCAAATTGTCGCTTACGATGTTCTGCCAGGAAAGGCTCGATATTACATACTATGGGGTCGAATAAAGTTTTAACAATTTCGACATTGAAAAAGTCCCGATCGGTGTTCCAATTTCAAACGTATAGTTAAAGGAAGGCGGACAGAGCTCGTCTCTAGTACTTAGTACTCAGTAACCAGATTTTAATGCTTTGGCCATCACGGTATGCGGAACCGAAAAAAGTTTCTAACGAAATTAGTAAAGGAAAAAGTTTGCGCATCTTCACCAGGTCCACTGTCGTATCGCGCATCGCTTCATTCCTTTGATCCGCTGCTGTGACCAAAATTCGTTAAAAAATAGTACGCTTTATCCATAAAAAGGGAAAATTATTTTTTGTGATCATGAAAGATTTTTTTTAAATAAATTTGTAACGAGTATTTTTATATTTCCAAGTTTACAAGTCACCATGCATGATTTGACAAACCGTGTACAGATTCAAAAAGGTGTCAGACAGGGAGACACTTTGTCTCTAAAACTGTTCACTAATGTAATGGAAGACATGTTTAAAACACTGGACTGGACGAACCACGGATTAAACATAAACGGAGAATATTTATCTCATTTGAGATTCGCTGATGACATAATTCTGTTGTCGGAGCCTCCCTAACAACTCCAATAAATGATGGAAGCTTTAAATGTATCATCTCAAAAAATTTGCCTTAAAAATGAATATGACAAAGACAAAAATATTGACTAACACACAAATTGAAGACATTAAAATTCATAAAAAAAATATAGAATAGGTAGATGAATGTGTGTACCTTGGCCATCTGTTGGCTTTTGGAAGAGGGAGCCAAGTCAAGGAGATTGATAGGAGAATCCAGCTCGGCTGGTCTGCATTTGGAAGGCTGGGCAACATCTTCAAGTCGGACATGCCACAAAATTTAAAAACAAAAGTGCTGGACCAGTGTGTGTTACCTGTGATGACCTATGGACGTTAACTAAAGAAGCAATGCACAAAATCAAAGTAGCACAACAGGCCATGGAAAGACCCATGTTGGATATCTCGCTTAGAGACCATATACCCAAAGTGGAGATTAAAAGACGCACCAGGGTCACCGATGTAGGGATACGCATTGCGAGGATGAAGTGGCAGTGGGCTGGTCATGTGTGTCGACGGGATGATAGAAGACGGAGCCAGAGGGTTTCTGAGCAGAGGCCAAGAAATGTCGGGAGGCAGCCAACCAGGTGGAGCGATGATATTGTGCGGACGGCGGGAAGGGCCTGGAGAACACTGGCGAGAGATCGAGGGAGACGTGGGGGTGAAGAGGCTTACGTCCAGCAGTGAATAGAGACAAGCTGACGAAGATTTATATATTTTTTATTATAAATATAAAAAAAATCTCAGTAAAACCGACAAAACAAGCGTTAAGGTTACATTATAATTTAGAAGTTTGTAGAAATAAAAACCACAACCATCATTAAGACGTTTCACTAAAATTACAAGAGCACACATTGGCAATTCTCTTAACATAATCAGCATTAGTTTCCGTCGTCTAAGAAAGTGCCATTTTCGTTATTGATTTGAACTAAATAGAATTTCCAATGTCATCACGCCCAATTAAGAATGTGTCGTTAGAATATCCCTGTCACTTTTTTAATTGTCTTATGAGCACGTTTCAAAAATATTTTAAGTAATATTTTTTTTTTAAAACTGACCGGTAGTAATCGGCAGGACACCCTATCAAACTCCATCTATTAGCGACTTTCGAAGCTTCGACGAAATCAAGTTAAATGTTGACTACATAAAATATGAATCTCCATCTACAGAATGCCCTCTCCTATGGAGAGTGATTCGATAGAAACTTTCCCGCTTTGATTACCGAAACTTCGTGGAGACAATTTAATTTGAATTTGAATTAAGAATGGAATGATGAATTCTAAATTTGAAAACGAAATATTAATGGATAATGTAAATTGGAGGGAAGCAAATCAAAAATCGAATCTTAAAGACGTCACAACCGACCAGGCTCTGGAAATTGATTCGTTTGCCTAAAATATTGTAATTGGACAATTTAACGTAAAAATGACTCAGGCTTTATTAACTTTTGTTCGGGCAAGCTTTCTAGATCTAGAGGTCGAGGATTTTATCATGGACGCAACTACAGCTCCTCGATGATGAAGTATCGTGGTTTATGGTTTATATCTTTCTCATAAACAGGACCCAGTCTCTCTTTTATTTCTTATTCAGGTATAATTACACATTCCTCTCAATAGAGGTATAAAGAATTGTAGAAGATTATTTCATTTTCATGGTAATGTCTTTACATTTTTACATTACATATCTACGTTTTAAAGCTGTAGAATGTTCGTTTTATTTCGTGAAATGTGTGAATTATTTGTATTAGAATGAAAAGCTTTAGAAAGTTGATATAAACATTTGACAATAAGCTTCGATAAATCATCGAACACAAGGAAGCCGGCGCGCGGCGTGGAGGGCGCGCTCGTCGGCCCGAGAATAGAAACATTACGCCCTTTATAACGTGCATAATATCTCCCTTCAAATGCCTTTGACTCAGTACCATCCCATCGGAACCCGAGTGTAGGAATTAAAGGTCGTTCTCTCAAATAAAACACATCCTACAAACAGGTAAGGGCGTCGGCGGTTAATATTTCTGTGATCTTCCACTTTTGTTTTACATTTCTGTTGATGCCAGCAATCCCTGCGAAACCGGTCGCTATTCAAATAAATACAAAAATGGAAGTCGTTCTTAAACAACATCGCTTTATTTAATTATCATTTAAAATGTACTTCTATCCAGATATTTCAGTAAAATCATTTGATTATTTATTCTTTATTATCATTTTTAATTTTAGTTTCATATAAATAAATATAAAAAATAAAAGAAACGCTTTGTGTTTTCCTATGGAATCTTATTATAGTTATATTTGAAAACTACTTGTTTCGCGTGTACCCATACTTCATCAGGCCAATATATTTTTCTTTTTCTTTCTATAGATCTTATGATCTCTTCAGACAGAATATCAATCTTGGTCCTGTGATGAAAACGTCCAACATTCTCTCCGTCTCTTTGGTGGTTGACAGTCCTCTGAAGGCTCGTGCATCGTGATCTTGAGAATCCTCGCTGGGTCCATCCTCTTAACGTGGTTCTCTCCAGAATCGTCTTTCCTGGCTACTCCATCTCACTATAGCATCTGTATTACAGGTTCCGCGAATCTCATCGTAAGGTATCCTATCTCCAAGTACCTACCGACGGTACGAGTATGTTAATTTTATTTTATTTCTGATGTTCTAAAGAAATGTTTCGTTCTGACAGTATAAGAGCAATGTAAGTTATTATATTGACGACCACAAAGTGAGTTCTGTGTGGTATATGAATATTATATAGGTTTCCAACACGTGCCTGGGTATTTTGCTAGCTTGTATCAGCTCTTAATATTTGGAATATATAATAGAACAGTTGAATACCTTAGTTAAAAGTGTTTAACCGTCAATTGGCAGTTTCAATTTTTACTTTAGTTATATATTACGAGTATAATCGTACTTTCAAAACAAGGATTTCGAAATTCTGCGGACTCATAATCGTAAGAAATCAGTTAGAATAACCATTTGGCGGTAACCGTTTCGAAGATGCGGGATCACGAAATGTGATGCATCCTCAACCCTTCATGTTCTTACTAGTGGGGCTTCGTAGTATGTATATTACATAAATTAACGAAGCATTTTCAATGGATTACAGGGTAGCGACAGATCGCCGCCTGCAGCATTTAGGACAACCAGAGAACGACCCCCTATTGCACAGAGCAGGGTTTATTGGCACGCTCGCTTCTCGGCACAATGGGATGAAAATTCTCCTGTGCACAGGAATCAACATCGACCAATACCTCGCGTACCTGTCTGGGGGATAGAGGGTTTGCCTCCTAATCGAGGGTGCGCAAGCTTCATTGGCAACGAGGCGAGTTTTTCATTAAATACGTGGACCAATAATATTCTGCAGCACGGAAGACGATAGCAGGATGGAAGGAACCTCTCTCCACAATAATTGTATTTATTATGTTTTCTAGCCAGAGAAGAGCGATCGCGGGTACCTACCTACCTGGATGTTATCCCGAGAACTTAGGATCCTGCAGCATTTATCTTTGGATTTACATTTCCAATAATTTATTTCCTCGGAGAACCGGGCCCAGGAATTAGCGAACTGAATTATTCGCGTTTGTCTGACCCTCGTCACGTGGAAAACGTAATAAATTTTATTTCCCTATTAATGTCAATACGGCCGGCGATTCCCGAGGCTCTAACGGCGCTTCCAAACAGGTCTCAATACATTCCGGCTTGTTCAGTTCCGCGACTCGGCGGGGCGAGGGGGGAGCATGCACCGCGCGACGGCGGCCCTTACAGTAGAGGAAACAGAATATGGGTCGAAAAGTTTACTTACCCCTCTCCGACTATCCCCTACCTTCCCAAATAAAATAAAAACACTGCCCGGTTAAAAGCGCAAAAATAAACATAAAATCACAATTGCAATTTTCAAATCACAGATAAAACAATTTTTTAATATACGTTTTTGTTTTTATCGCGTGATGTAATTGGAACCGTTGGACAATTTGAAAATGTGCGTGTTGGATCAGGTTCGAATGAGGTTTGTGCGGCGGTCCAGCCAGGCGCGCGGTGCTGGCGACTGTCCCGGCGGGGTCCTCGAGCTGACTGGCGGACTGGATGGGGCGGGCGCGCGTGCGCGGGGCGCCCGGGAGGGGGCGTTACGTCACCGCACCGGCTGGGGGCGGCAAGCGCTGTACAAAATTTACGTTTTCAGCCCTTATTACGCTGTCAATTAACCCGCGAGGAATGCGCGTGACACTGAAACGATCCCGACACCGGGGGCGCCGTCTTCCTGACCACTCGGGTGTCTTCCTGACCCTTCTCTCTGCCTACTCCCTGATAAGCGGCGTAATATTGTTAAATTAGAATAAAATCCTCAATCCTTGGACCAGACCAAACATTTCCCTAAATTCCAAACATCCCAAATGTATTTAGGTATGTCTACATCGCAACAAAATAGATTGATTTAAATGACCCAAAATAATATTACTACGCAATCCGCTGAGTTCGGGCGCAATGTTTTCGATGAGCGCGCATTCAAAAACGTTATGAATACCTTATTCGGTTCGTTTGTGCAACTTCTTAATTCTGAATAACATTATTAGGCGTGTCAAAGTATGAAAACTATAAAAAAAATGTTGCGAAAACATACAATTGAAAATAACAACAAAATATAACATATGCAATGTGCCCGGTCGGTCAAGGTATTTTCACAAAGTTATTTAGAAGTCTTTAATTATCTTTTAAAGACAGGCATTTAATTATTTTTATTCGAGTATTTCCCAGATTTTTTATTTGGTCGATTCCCAGAAGTTGAGGGTGTTAGAGCCCAAAATTCTAAGGAGATTTATTGCATATTAAAAGTTCGATTGCTTTTTGGTTGAAAATTGATTTATTTATATACAAAAATATATAAACTATAGTAACACATTTGTTTTGATTTTCTAGTGAGAATTTTTGGCCCAGTCCGCGAATATATGATAATACATGGCCACGCTGGCATAACTCAGAGTTGAATGAGCTATGCAACCACCCGGACATCGTCAAATTTACCTATAAACTCCAACGGCTTAGGTAGGCTGGATATTCAGTGCGAATGGAGCTGATGACAGCTTCTCCACCTCCACAATTGGCATTTACAAGACCGGAAGGAAGACGCAACGTTGGAAGACTGCAGTTTCGTTGGCTGGACGGTGTTCTGAATAACCTGCAATTGTTATGAGTCCGACCAGAGAATTGGAAGTCCAGAATTCAGGATTGGGTCGGCTGGGGAAACTTTTTGAAGGCGGCTAGGTCCGCCAGGACTGTAGAGTCAGAGTGAAGAAGATTATGTTAGTTAATGAGTTTTGGTTAGTTAATGAATAGTACGATTCGTTAATGAGTTTTGGCGCGACAATTCCTCGGAAGAAAACTCGAATGATTTCTCGCAATGAAGGTCGAGGGCAAACTAAAAAGGTTACGTTGAGCACGTCAAAAGACGAAGTTACTAGGAGCACCGACGGAAGGTTAACAAACTGAAATATTCCACGCGAATCTGCAACTGCAACAATCTTCGAAACATCGGTAGAAAAGAATACCAAGATCCGCGGATATGTTCTAGAAACCATGAATTGTCGAGCTTTGGTAACGCTGCGCCATACTTTACACCACACAGGGATGAGAACCGCCGCTCTTGAAGTAAACTAGTTTTGCTACAAATATAATATACTCGTATAGTTAACTATTCTGCTTGGTTTCAAATCTAGCGCAATTCTAACACCTCTCTCATCCAAATGTGTTATGTTACTGTGTAATTTATCATTATTAATTATACTAGCAGCGCCCTGAAGCTTATTTATTCATTAAAATAAATGGTTTCTCATATTCGTTAATAATTTATATGTTTAACTAATAAATAATCTTCATAAGATAACTAATAAATAATAATAATACTAAAAAGAGATGAAACCGGTTATAAACAACTAACTAATGCAATACAATTTATACATCTTTTGTAGCTTTACGTAAATTATTATTGTTAAAAATGATGATTTAATAAAACGATGTTTTTTAACTACTTCCACTGTTGTCTTTATTTCGACAGCGACCGGTTTCGCCGGACTCGCTGGCATCGACAGACTGGTGCTATGATGCTAGCGAGCCTGGCGAAACCGGTCGCTGTCGAAATAAAGCCAAAAGTGGAAATTGTTAAAAAACATCGTTTTATTTAATTATTATTTAAAATGAACTTCCATCAAGTGATTTCAGTGAAATCATTTGGGTTTGATAAAAAACACATTTAATACAATCATATTTTCTCCGAAAGCACCAGGGCGTGCCTATCCTCGTAGTGTGGAACTCATCCTACAATCTCAAATATTCCTATTTATATTTATCATTATTAATATTCATATTTCTCATTGTTCTATATCATAGGTAGGGTAGGACGGGGCTAAAAGTTCCTTTGGATATTTCTTAGCAATCAAAAGTTGTTGGAATTGGGTTTTGCTGACCATGGACGTGGAAAAAGTAAATAGTTGTCGTCCGGTTGACACAACGGGAGTACGGGTGATTTTTTGGTTTTAAGTATTTTTGATTTTCGATGAATGTTTCGGGATAGTAGACTAATAATATTCGTGTTTATTCGATAATGTAAGTTTATTTGTAGGGTATTATTAATGTTCTTTATAATCAGTTCGAATCCAGCAATTTTTTTAAAAATCGTCAGATTACATGAACTTTACTAGTGGGCAAAATGGTTCATTTAAAGTGGGGTAAGAAGTTCCAGGTGGAACTTTTAGCCCCTCGATTCATATTTTCTAGTTTATCACTTTAATATCATAAATTAAATACTTTTTCTATAGTAGTTTACACTGTGTCTATTATTTTGTTTTAAAGCAACTATTGTTGTTTTTACTTAATTTTGTTGGTTCCAAAATGAGAAATTATAAGTCAATATAAAAACCGCTAGAGAAATATTTGTTAACATAATTAACTAAGATAACCAACAAACCATCACGCCATTTCTATGGAGGGGTAGCCAGAGAGAATGGACCGCCACACTGTTTTATCCTGATTACTCTCAAACCTATCGCGCATCTTCTACATTCATACGTCGTGACACGCACGCTCGTCGATTGTTCCTACTTTGAACATGGCTGCCTTCAGTAATTGATACATGTTATCTTGCCATGTCTTTTTGGCCTTCTTCGACTTATTTTCCATTCACACTACATGTATAAATATATTTTTAACCATTCTTCCCTCATTCATTCGTTTCATATGCCCAAACCACCGTAGAGACCCTTTCTTAATTTTATTTAGGACACATTCATCCACCTTACATACCTTTCTTACTTCATCATTAGGTACATATCTTCACATATCATTTTTTTCTGCACATTCTTCTTAGTATCTCATGTCTACGGCATTTATTCTACTTTCATCCATCTTCTGACAACTCCAAGCTTCACTTCCATACATAAAGGTCGGCACTAGAACTCCATTGTGCACTGCCATATTTGCTTCAGTCGATATATTTATATTTGTAGTGATGACTTTGAGTGCATGCCATGCCATTTATTTTGTTTCCAGCTCCAACCCTTCTTTCGATATCTTTCTCAATTTTTCCATCACTTGTAAACACGCTTCCCAAATAAATAAATTCGGTTACTTGCTCTAATTCCTCTCGATTAATGCATCCCTATGTAAGTGCCGGTGTTTTGACTAGGATTGTGTCATAACTAGGGGTCGGATTTACATATATTCCCTAAAAAAAGATTAAAATATTATGTTATATGTGCCAAAATATGCTTCAAAATAAATTTTTATTTGTGACAATATTTTTTTTGTATCGTACAATTACATCAACATTTTGAATGTATACAAATTCTTGTAGACAAATACTGGATTTCACCCATTGCGGATAAATTATTTTTATTTTACAAGGATTAATTGTATCTCAATAGAGACGAAGATGCAAATTGTTTTCTGGGAACAGAAGGTGGTGGCCGAGGCGCTTACAGGACTTATGACCTGTCATTGGTTGGGTTGAGCGATCGCTTCACGTTTAACAACATTCCCCATTCCGCCGTTAAGACCACCACGTCTGACAAATGGAACTTGTATATATGGTAGGTTTCTGGTACACTGCAGGCAAAAAATTGGAGAGACATCTCCAGGCGAAATCTAGTACTGTATGATTTGCATAGACTTTCACAGTACATTAATAAAGGTTTTCTGCTTAATGCTTTCCAATCTTAATAGATGACGCTAGTGTAGAGTGAACATAAAAATGTAAAAGTAGGCGTAGAAACCTACCATACGAGTATATACAAGTTCCAAAAATTTGTCAGACGTGGTGGTCTCAACGGCGGAATGGGGAATGTTGTTAAACGTGAAGCGATCGCTCAACCCAACCAATGGCAGGTCATAAGTCCTGTAAGCGCCTCGGCCACCACCTTCTGTTCCCAGAAAACAATTTGCATCTTCGTCTCTATTGAGATACAATTAATCCTTGTAAAGTACAATTACATATTTTTATTATATATAGGGGGTATGACTCAGACGATTTTTGAACAAGAGGTCTCTTTAAAGGGGAAAATAAACTCTCTAACTTGTAAATTCCACACGTCCTTCGAGCAGGGTGGATTATTTTTTTTAATTACTTCCCAGGTAAGATGTGGGCCCATCACAACAATGTTAGTAGAGTGCTGCTTGGATCCACGTACCTCACCGCGAGACAATAGGCTCCGGTGGAAGCGGCGTTTGGGGCATCAACTCCTTGTAAACCGTCACGAGACGATATTTTACGAATATTTTTTGTCGCTGAAATTATATCGTTCACCACAGGCGAAAATTTTCGTACTTTTTCAGCAACCCTGTGCACCCCGTGGGCTAAAGAAGTGACGTAAATCATTTTGGTATAAAACACCTTCAAACAGTCTACGGCTTTCAATATATATGCCGCACTCAGTGGCGTACGTAGGGTCAACCAGTAAGGCAAGCCCGCCCGACTTTTTTGTGTTATAATTTTTTTTTCCTTGTATACAACAGGTCGTTTGAATCCAATTACTGTATACAATTTATTTTAGCTATTATATTGATTCTTATGGCATGTGATAGATAGCCAATCTAACGCCATTTTATTGTCACGAGAATTCTACACTAGACCAAAGACAGTGTGACAATCACACTGCAACTTAGTAGAGGGTAACGATATTCAAAATACGCGGGAAAATTCAAAATATTATTTTGTTCGTAGACGGCTCAAACGCGCAAAAAACATCATTTTATTATAGATTTTTTAAGGCAAGCCCGGCTTTTCGGCTTGTATGGAAGTACCGCCACTGGCTGCACTGTCTCATATCAGGGTGCGTATCTTTTCCGCTATGTCCAGTTTTCCTTGCCACCACAGTAGCAAGTTCGAAAGGGAGACAGCATACAATATGGACAAAAATATGCTGTTTAATTGCTCTCACCCCGAGAACCCTGAAATATTCTAAAATATTCGTTAAACCCTAAAATATGCTTTTATATTCCATAATAACTAGGACTCAAGGGGTATACAGATCTCAAAACACCAAAAGATGGCGTCTTTTTGAAAGCAAAGCCCAGGAAAAAACACACATTTTATATCAATTCCGAGCCCTAGTCATAACATATGCAATACATCCAAGAAAACTAGCATTGTAATGAAATTACTGATTAAGACTAGATGACGAGGTTCTTAAAGGAGAAGGTCTCAGAAAACAATATAATGACCATTTCGTGAGAGATGGACCTCCAGATTGCATTGGAATGACAAAAGGATAGGGTGGATTTCAACAAGCATGTTAACCCCACGAAGGAGCTCCCTGTACTGATTTGTTTGGATAACAATTCATCGCATCTTTGTATTTACACATTCGATTTGTCTAAGGACAATAGATCTTTCCCGTTACACTGCACTCATAAACTATAGCCGCTTGATGTCAGCATGTATCAAAATTACTCTACGTACCCAGTAGCCCCTCCAGCTGAGAGGATGAAGAACGTTGCTTGTCATGTTGGACCCCTTTTCTTAAAGTCTTCCTGAAGAAGGGTGGATTCAGCACACTACATGCAAGCATTTGGTTCACACTAGGTGTACCTACCTCCAATCCAAAAGCTGCCATTTACATATATCCAAAATGCTACAATGACGAAGATTAATTTTGTCTTATTTCTTGGGTATCTTTTGTTGATATTTTTAACGGTACTATTTGATAATTACTATTGTTTTCATAATTACAATAAATAATAATATTCCTTACCATCTCACCTCAGTTAAAACACTTTAAAATGGTTACTACATAGAACTTTAAAATCCGCACATGGAGCTTAAGGTGCCATTTATCTATTATACATTAAAAAAATACGTTTAATTCCAAAAGAAATATGCAGTATTGCAAGGCTTATAGACAAATAGCTGTTCTTTCGTTGCGTATGATGAAGTATCACTTGTAAAAAATATATTTTATAATAAAAGGACATTTAAAATGTTACTTTTTAAGATTAAGTTTATCATTGTCAAATAAAATCCAAACCATGTTTAATACAAATGTAAAGAGGTAAAAGTAAGATGAAAGGTGCAAAATAAGAAAAGAATATTTATTTTACTATAAAACATATTTTAACTTAAGTGGAAATGTTTGTATGAAATGTAAAGAGGAATATGAAATAAAATCTCCGGAGATATTGTAATACTCGTATAATATGAATATCGAGATAATGTAAGTATTTTCCGGGGATACTGTGTTCCGGGATAAAAGTCTTCAGACATATTACCTTTCCTTTTAAAAGTTTTGGAATTAATATTATAAAATTGGAATAATTTTGTATCATAAAAAATTTAATAAGCTTCAAGTTGAATATGGAGGAGAACAGAATGTTATTGTTAATGAGATTCCCGCCCCTCCTACCCTGTCTCCCCTTTCTATTATTAGAGAAATAAATTTGATAACTTTTTTAATAGAACTTAACAAAGTATACGTTTTCTTTTAAGTCACTTCTCCGAAATAATACAGACCCGGCTATAGATAAATTTAAATGTTCCGAAAACCATTGAAATCGCCTTACAGAATACTCTGTGTCCTGACTTTAGTTTCACTAAAAAGTTAACACAATTCACCGTCGACTCGGAACTTCAATGAAACTACGACTCGTGCACACTCGAACAAATTAAATGGTGAATATACGAGTATTATTAAAAAAACGTGTTTTATACTTTTTGGGTTTGAGAAATTATGCAGATGCGAATTTGAATAAGAAATGAACCAACAACATACCTACCCATATCAAGACCAGGTATATGCTGGCGCAGGGTGGCCGCAGCCGGCCCTGTGTAGATCAACCAGGAATATCGTGTATTTTAATCATTTTCTTTCCTTGACAATCAAGAAGGGCCCAACATTTATTTTTATTTCGGCAAAATTTTTAAGCAATTTACATCTGAATTAATCACAATTTGATTTACTTTCACAGAATAAGAGAAATTTGGAAAATAAATGTTAAGAAGGTTGATTTAAATAAACAAAAAAAAAAATTATTTGAAAAGTACAGCCACGTGCCAAGGTAGGTGGTACCTACCTACACGCGGCTAGAGAAGTGATGTGCCATTCTAGAAGCACAACTCAGTTGCCCTATCAGTCATATGACTAAAATGTCGAAATGTCTCACGTTATATACGAGTATAAGAAGGGTAGCGATGTCTTGACTTAGAAACCAAGGTATATAGAATAATATGGTAAGATATTGCGCACGTAGCATGCTATCCCTTTCTAATAATTTGCTATCAAGTGACGTCATGTGGTGAACTCGAAATCGAAACGAAACTATAAACAAACCTAAATAACTATAAACAAGCTAAATCAAATGGAGTTGATTTGCCATATCCAGTTAAAAATCTTTTTTATCGATGTAAAATGTTTTTCAAAATAAGAACAATGAACTTAAAGCTCATTGAAGATGCTAACTCTAAAAAAAGAAAAATAAAAAAAACAATAACTTAAATAAAGAAAACGATTTGTCATAATTTATTTAATACAATTACAAAAACTTCTTTTAATTAGACGTAATAAATAAACAAAGAAAAATTCCATACCCAATGTATAAATATATACTCAACTCATACTACACAACCTAATGCTTGGGTCTCCACGTGACGTAGCTGCGCAGTAGATGTCAAAAATAAAACGCGGAATATCTTACCATATTTATTCTATATACCTTGCTTAGAAACCGATTAGTTAGCTTGGTGCACCTCGTGTTGAAACACACTGTATAGACATAGTGCGTATTTCACATCTCCCCTTCCCCTCCCCACTTAGGGTACGGTCACATCGGAGTGCCTTGTGATACGTTGGCGTTGGTTCGGGGTCTTTATTTTGACTCCTACTCTGGCACTTCGATGTGGCCGTACCCTTTGACTACGGTCACACCAAAGTGCCAGGGTCGGAGGTTAGGTTAGGTGGACATCCGGCGAACCAACGTATGACACACTATGGGACCGGCCACACTATACGCTCCGCGCCACAGGGTGTGATCACAAGCGAACTATGTCTGGACGCCTACCCGGACACTCCGGTGTGGCCGTACCCTTATACTACGCCTATGACAACAAGTCGATCGCGACATTTTTTTAAGATAAAAAGTAGATCTCAGGTATACAAAAGTTGGCTACCCTTGATATATAACATCGTCTCAGAATTTTTTCCATGACTTTGCGTTAAATAAGAGTCTCAGAATTTTATAAACCTTCTTCTTCTTTTTGATTTACCATAAAAATATTAGCATCATTGTGTCAATGCTAGATTTCTAAGTCATCAGTATTAGAACAAATTTAATATGTACCTATACTCGTATATCGAAACTTCGCTCATCAACAGATTCGCGTAGGTACTATTTAATGTAATTCGGAATAGTTCCCGGCCACAATATTATTATATGATCGACAACGCCGCTCGTTGAATCATGCGATTCAGTTAAAAGCTTCGTGTGAGTAGACGGACGTGATGAAATGAAAATAATTATTGTTACTTCGACGGAAGTGATGAAATGAAAATAATTATTGTTACTTCGCCCACCTATGTCAATTGACGTTACAAAGATTCCTAGTAAAAACAAAGATACACTTCACCAAATTCTCGTCAACGCTTTTGCGTGTGTGTATAAATATGTAGGTACAAATGTAATAAAGAGCCATTAAAGAAAAATGTACACTTTAGAGATAAAAACTTTGCATTATACTTATGGTAAGTATATAGATGATGCTTTACTTAAAGCTCATTCAGAACCTTTGAAAAGGAGAAAAAAGTTCTACCCAGCAATCAGTACCTATGGTATAGAAATAACGAGACTGCGCTGTCAGAGCGTAGTCCTCAGTCCTGACTTCCTAGGACGAGGACTAGCTGCAGCAGGCTGGACAGGAATCGTGTAACGCTAAAGTTATTGCTCTGTAAGTTTATAAATAACATATATTAAAATCGAATATATAGGCAAATGTTATTTCCAAATGGAAAGCTACATAATTATCTATGTTAAAAACTAATTAAAAGTATTGATTTAAATATTGATCAGATAGTTAATTTATTTACGGTTGTCTTTTTTTCTTTTAACCTTATTTTTTATGGTTTTAAAATATTTTTCTTGTTTCTTTTATGTTTGCCATACTTTTTGTTGTAAACGTTTTTTTGTTTCTTTTCCCCTCTTTTTTATATACTTTGTAAATACAACACTAACTTTAAAAAAAAATTACATATCAGACATGTTTCGGTCAACCGGTCCTTCTTCAGTGATACATATTTAAAATTAAAAAAAATTCTTATGTCTGAAAACATGATTTAATACATTTTTTCGGAATTATTATCTAATATATAGGTATATAAAATTATAATATATTAATATAATATAATACATTGTTCAAATATCAGTTTGGGCATATTTTTCATTTTTGAGTATTCGAATATTTTTAAAGTGGTGTTAGCAATGAATACAAAACTATTATCATGTTGGTACACTCGTTCCCGGCCGTCGTGTCGTGCGCCGAATTTTGACATCTATGTTTCGTAAACAAAGCGGTTTGTCCGGCAAATTAAATGATTTAACGACGATAAAATACGTCGGACCATGGCTCAAGACGAAGACATCGAATTAAAAGACTTGTTGACCGAAGCATTGGAGAAAAATGGCGTTCTTGCCAAGATTCGAGCGCAACTTCGAGCAAGCATTTTTATGACGCTTGAAAATGAAAATATCCAAAAACACCAGAATCCTCGATTAAAAGACGTTCTCTCCACTCGTGATGGAGTGTTATCTCTTTTATTAGTGCAAGAACTTGTTGAATTTTGTAATTTAATACAAACAGCTTCCATTTTTAAAGCTGAAACAGGTCAAGGCAACACATACACTTACGAAGGACGTCAAAGCTTGCTCGAGAATTTAAAATTATCTGGAGACAGCGCAAAGAGCGATTTCCCTGTTTTAGTTCAACTAGTACAGTTGTTAATTAAACTTTCCAAGTCTAGTCAAGCGGATTCTCCCGCCAACTCGGGATCTGCTCACGACACTTCCAATGAGCGGTCTTACAATGAGAGCGAAGGCAGCCCCAATGTCGCGCAGAACAACACGTTCCTGGTGAACAGCGGCAGGTCCGACAACTACGAACTATCTTTCGTCTCCGATTCCGAAAGTTCTGTGCAAGAAGACAAAAGTGCAACAGTGCTGCCCTTAAATCTAAATCATTCTTCCGAATCCAATGATTCCCTCTCTACTGAGATTCAAGGGAAGCAATCGTCTAAAGATGACAGTGTGCCATCGGAATCTTCAATAAAAGCCCACGTATCCTCGCAAGAACACGCCGACAGCGTCTCCTCCGCAGACATAAGTCAGTTCAGTGAGTCCGCGCCAAGATTAGATAAAGATTCTACCAAAAAGTCGAATCCTAATTCGTACAGCAAGTATTTAAGTGAGAAACATAAACAAAATAAAAACAAAAGTGAGTCCAGTGATCTCCCCCCCGTTGACAATATCATGAAACACTTCATTAATAGTAATTTAGCTGATAATTCAAACGAAAGTCGGTCGGATCAGAGTATTTCCGAAGAAATTATTAAAGCTTTTAGTGACGGCAACACCTGGACGGACGGCTCCCCGCGGACAGATTCTGATGCTTCCCCTGCCCACCTCTTGGACGATACTCTTCCCGAGAGTCCGGATACCAAGTTAAGAGTAATTAGGGAAATCAATCATTTAAAACAGCAGACTGAGAAGAACCGTGATTATAAATCCACTGAACATTCAATTGATTTTCAAAGTCCGGGAAATTTAAAAAATGACCTCACACGAGCCAAGAATGAGAAGAACCTTGACCGGGAAAAGTCCAGCAAAGGTACCTGGAGCCCTCCGGGCGACCTCCCCGCCCTAGTCATTAACAAGAATATCAAAATATTACCGTGTTACTTAAAAAACCCGCAACCTGATCCAGAAAATATAATGAAAGAATCACCTGTGGATCCCGTGACCGGGAAGAATTGGCCGGAGAGCTGAGATCTACTTGGCGCACTCCTCTCTAGCCAATCCTTCGTCAACTATGGCAGCTGTCTTTGCTAGTCCAACTGGTGTTCCTTGGTAGCCCTTGTAGGGGTAAAGCAAAGTCTGTCCACGGGAAAACCCAGTCTAATAAACGGTGTTCTAATATTGGGTATTTTTGTATCACATTCTTGACCATTTTGTATTTTGACTTTTCTTTCATTTCAAATTACATGCCAAGCTATTTTATTTTTATAGTCAACTACTCCATTCTAAATAAATAATGTTTATATGATTTTATTTCAATTGAGACTTTTGGGGCAACTTAATTTTTTTTTTCTATGTATGCTTTTGCTTTGTGATTCATATTCAAAACTACTTTTTTGGAACACTTCTTTTGTAATCTATCACTAGAGTACAGGGAATATTTAAAAACAGGTATTGGGCGAAGCAAATATTACACATCGTCTCTTGTTATGTCCTGCGCAGATACCAAACTTTTTGTGGAATGAGATTTGTTTTCTTGTTACTTACCCAAATTGTAAATAAAGAATGTATAATAGACATTCTTAAAAGTTTTACTGACTTGAAGTCGTATGTTTATTATTTAATCTGTGCAACGGATTGTTTACATGTTATGTTTTATAACATACTGTTTGTTTTTGTTTGTCATTAAATTGAGTGTTCTCTATTAAGTAAGGCGGCTTGTTGACCCTACTCCAGCGAATGTCGTACAACGAAGGTAATAAGTATTGTGTTGCATTGCATTGCAGGTCCGTCCAGATTCGCATCTCCGAACCTCCTCCTTGTGCCTCATATTGTATTGTATTATGTTCTAGTATTAAACACATTTACACTTTATTTATATTAAAATAGAGCAGAAAAATGGACCCAAGTGTTCTACGAGACAACTGATGTTTACACTTTATTTTGTTACTCTTTAGTCTAAAATTGTCTGTTGTCTGTCTGTGTAATCTTGTATGTATAGCATCGCTCCCGAGAACTCTATAAGGCAGCGTGTATTTTGTTATAAGTTTGTACTTACCTCTTATCATAGTTATGTTATTATAATCTTGTCATGGTTTTTGTGAAATATATGAAATATTTTTTCATTGTTTTTTTTTTGTACCTGAAGTCATGCCTCTGTCGGGTTGGGTAAATAAAATAACAAATGAACAAAGTATAGTCATTTAACATTCTTACAAGTAGCAGTTTAATAAACAAGTTTTGTAATGTTCATTTCGGAATAAAATTGTTCTAAAGGTTGTTCCCAACGCTTCTCAAAGTAAACAGCTTGAAGGAAATTGGCATGCGTGCCGGTGCGGATGGCCCAGGGCAGGTGGTGGTGGAGGTAGAGCTGGCGGTGCTTGGGCATAAGGCGGGCCGCGCCGAAGATGCCGCCGCCCACGCACATGGGCAGGCGCGTCTGCAGCCCCTCCACCCACTTGATGGTGACCTCGCCCAGCATGTTGGTGCGTTGCCCGAGGCAGGCGTGCAGCAGGTCATGCACCTCCCGGTAGCGCTGCATCACGTACGCCAGCTCCACGTCCCGGATGAACTGCACGGGCAGCCTGGAGTCTGCCGTGACTCCATTCTTCACCAGGAACTTGTGGTACACGCGGCCGATAGTGCCTTTGGGAAGTTTGCTCAGCATTGCAAAATCAACCGTACTTGAATTTATGCGTGGTCTGTCTCTCAAAATGTCTTGACCTGGAAATACAGAATAGTTAGCGGCGGTTATATGGGACGATGCGGTGAATGAATGAAGGAACATGATCCGCCACCTTCGTCGGTCTTGAGCATCCTCTCTCTCATGTGCAGGAGCGCCCGGTGGCCGGTGACCTCCCCCAGGCAGGCGATGAGGTCGCCGCGCCGCGGGTCCAGCAGCGACAGGGCCGCGGAGCCCAGCGACAGGGCGGCCCTCTGAAACTCGCTCAGCTCCACTAAGTTCGCTTTGTGTTCTTTCTCGAAACTAGACACTGGGCTCTCTTCATACTGAACTTGAGAGGATAATTTCGATACTTGATTCAATTCAGTGATGCATCGTATATTTGTTAACAGTTTGGTGGGAAATATTTTCCATTTTAATAACATTATTAATAAAAATATAATAATTGACAATTCCGACTAACAATACATTCTGCGATTAGTTCTGTCAAATTTATTTTGACATGTTATTTTACATAGATAAAACTTACCATAGATATTTACGTAACACGAGTAGATAGGTAATTCAAATAACGTTTGAAAAAATATTGTAAATATTTTCACTTTTTTTTGCAGTTTTCAAAAATATGTTTCGGACCGCTGACATCTTAAAAAAAAAAATTTTTAAATTAGAGAAAATCGTCACTTATGAACTTCGGGACAAGGGGAGGGTGTGGAGTTAAGTCAAGAGGTAGGGGTAATTGTTATTTATTAAGGATCGCAGGACAATGTGCACAGGTCAATAATTGGACTTCAAGTTTAGTTTTGTTTTCATTTATTTTCTCAGAATTTCAGTTTCCAATACACTGTACATACAGATTAAGGGTTATAACTATATATAATAAGTAACCATCAGAGAGGATGGACGGTTTTTCTTAAAGATCTCATTTCAACGGCGTTTATCCTACAATCGCCCTTCTCCTACCAACTCCAAGCTTCACTTCCATACATAAGGGTCGGCACTAAAACCCCTTTGTGCACTGTCATTTTTGCTTCAGTTGATGTATTTTTATTTGCAGTAATAATTTTGAGTTCACCATATATTTTGTTTCCAGTACCAACTCTTCCTTTAATGTTTTTCTCAATTTTTCCATCTCTTGTGAACATGCTTCCTAGATAGATAAATTCGGTAACTTTCTCCAATTTCTTGTTGCTCGCACTTGTCACAAACCATTACACATTATTCTTCATCACATACTATAACTTTAAACATTGTTATATTCTCTTTTATTGCATACTTTGAGGTCTTCACAAGATCACTGTTATAGCAGACTTTGTACATTCTTGATCCTAAACCTTGGTGATCTTCCATGCTGTCAGTGAAAGAAAAAATAATAATAAAACATTCATCTGCATATAGCAAACAGGTGATGGACATATCGTTCTTTTTCACACCAGCGTTTATATCTTCTAGTTCTTTCATACACTTGCCCAACGATAGATTGAACAACCACAGGGACATTGCACAACTCTGTTTGATACCTTTTGTTATATGAAATCAAAAAGTGAAAGCCCCGTTTACTCTGACACACACGGTGCTTCCTTCATAAAGGAAAGCAACCGCTCTTATCAGCTTTGTGCTTGGATAAAATCTTCCATAGCCTTTCTCTATTATAGTAAACACGATTGTTGAATGGTTTTACTTGAATTTAATTTATATAAATTATATAAATAGTGATAAATTTGTTTCGCCTAACGAGGAAAGGAAAGGCTATGGACTTAATCTTTTAGAATAACTAGAAATAAATAAAATTTTAAATAACCTTTTAAATAAGTTCAAATTATAAACGAGCAAACAATCATCTTTTCCTCACCATTACTAAACATATTCAAATAAATTTAAAATACATTACCATATCTGTGTTGTTACATACTTTTATAAGACTTTATTTATTTATTATATTTTTCTGTCAACTCCCTACATTTTGTAATATGTAATGGTATTATGCACATAAAAATAATTCATCTTATGCTACTTTACACACGTGTATGTGTATATATGGTATATGTATATATGCACATGTATACATATACCATATATACGGGGTATTTCAGTACTAACCATATTTACTTTCATAAAATATTATAATGTACCATCTTATCCTGTAATTATTTGAACATAATGATTTGTTACTAGGTACATACCTCAACCTAAATTACTAATTAATGCTACTGTTTATCATTATATATTGAACCTCAAAATTCCTAGTAATTCAGTTGTAAATTTAAATGTTACTGTTTATCATCTCCAACTGATATTGGAGGGAAAAATTGAGGGACGCCGAGGGCCCGGAAGGAGACAAATGTCCTGGCTGCGAAACGTGAGGGAGAAGTGTGGAGGAGCTGTTCCGAGCGGCGCAGGACAGGAACAGGTTCGCCGAGGTGATCGCCAACGTTGGGGGGACCCGACAGGGCACTTGAAGAAGAAGAAGAAGAAGTTTATCATTATGTATTAAACCTCAAAAAATACAAAAAATTCAGTTCATACACACTGTTTGGAGATTAGGTTCAGTTTGAGAATTCCCTCGCAAGGCGAAACAAATTTGTCACTATTTATATAATTCATAAAAATGATATCTAAGTAAAACCACTGTTTACTATTATATTATAAATTAATAATGGAGTTTTACAAAACTAATACCTCAACCATCAATGACTCGATCATACGCTTTTTGAAGATCTACAAATGCGCATAAATATTTTAAGTTAAAGGTTTTATGTGTATAATAATACTGGGGAACAATTTGTAATAAAATTTCTATTGAGTTTGATTTCTGAGCTGTTTTAGAGTTAAATAGGCATGCTGATTTCAAAACTGTAGTTTTAACTTTCTTTTACCATCTCTCCGCGACAAGAACGTGGATAATAGGAAGTACTACTGCTCTCTTATAGGCTGACGTAAACTCTCTGATTGGCGAATTGATCCCAACAATGAAGATTTTGAAATTGAAATGATTCCGTTCGTAAGAGATTTGAACATCATGCATTGAATGATTTGGCACGAGATTTGTGACCATCCAAAAAAGCTCCAGGGCTATCAAGACTGCACAAGAAAAACTTGCTTACAATAGGAGCTATGTATTCTACTATCGATCAAGTGAAAGTGTGTTCCTGCAATACTTTTAAAGTGATGATAGATTTTTGTATTGCCATAACACGCGTGGTTTTATGCAAGCGTTTGGAATTGCAGCATATAATGTTACTCAATGATGATTGTTCTTCGATAGCTCAAAGCGGAGCCTGAAGTGTTTCCTCCACAATGGAAATTTATTTGGTGCAGCCCCAGTAGGCCATTCAGTTTGTTTGTGTGGAGAATATGAAGACATAGAGAAAGACAGATAAATATTTCATCGGAACGATTACAGAACTTAAAAAGAATGCTTGGTTGGCATTCAAAAAGATTGTCCGACTTTCTTGGAAATACATGCACACAGAATTCCAACGAAATTGTCCAGCAACTTTTGTAAAGCTTCAAAATTCTTGGTTGCAACATAGCATCAAATTGCATATTTTATATTGCCATTCTTGAAATATCTTGGTGCATTCAGAAATGAGCAGTGTGAGCGATTCCCACGAAATTTGAAGGTAGGCACGATACTAAGGTAGATGGGATATACATATGATGGCTGATCAAGTGAGAATTTTCACAGATAAAATACTCCAGAAAAAGCCATAAGCTAAAAATTGTACCTTAATATGATTATAAATGTTTACCATTTGGTAACACAACTTTACTGTTTGTATGAACAAAATTTATCTAGGCCTTACTATGATTTAATGTCACAATTCAATATACCCACCCAAAATCTTAAGCAGTTTATACTATTTCATGAAAATCTGCATAAAACATACTATGAATGCAAACTCTCACCAAAACTTAGATTTTTTGGATTAAATCTAGATTCTTTTCTACCTCCATCAAATCCATAATTCCTTCAAACCAGTTAATATGGGTTGTCATTACTTGTACCTTGTAACCCTACCTCGTGTTCATATTGCTCATTTCTAATACATTTACCTACTTATTCATCCTTATAATCTTAACTTTAATTCTTAGCCTTCATTTTTAATGATCTTAATATTCTTAACTTTAATTAACATTTAATTTTTAATGATCTTAATATTCTTAACTTTAATTCTTAGCCTTCATTTTTACTGTTACTGTATTAAAATATTCTTGGAAATTATGTCAATTATCTGTATCAACAAAAAAAATTATGGAATTAATTCTGCTATATTCGCCATCACTTTGTGTTGTGGATTCACATTTGAATAACTTTTTGGAAACATTATATTTTCACAACACTTATATGCACTTTTCGATAACAAAGATCAAAGTCATTTAACTGTTAAAATTCATACACTGAAGGGTCCCGAAACATGTTTGTGAAAAGTGCAAAAAAGTGATGAAAATACAATGTTTCCAAAAAGTTATTCCTATATATGCCTTTGTATGAATTCAATGAAATGACACAGTTTAGCAAAATAAATAGCTCTTCCTACCAGCACAACCATCGGCAGGTTGGTTCTGCATCGTGGGAGATAATACAATATGTTGCCCCTTTGTTGAAGATAATTATCAGGGGTGAACAGACCTATATATATCACTCAGGATTTCAGAGTTGCGCATGCAACTGCCGATCAGTTGAAAAAAGTGAACACCCATGTGAATGCCTCGGCTTCTCCCGAGTAACTGGTAGTCTAGCATCCCTAGCAAGAAATCTGTCAGAAAGAGCCACGACATATTCCCTAAGATAGACAAGATATCGTAGAAATTTCTTCTACACCCTCTCCACCATCAGGGAATATCGAACCTCATGCAAAGGTAACAAATGGAGAATAATTAGGAACAATTGTGGGGGGGAAACGTGTGTAAATGACAAATTCAATTTTACGTGTTAAGTATTTAATTTTTCAAAAATCATAGAAGTGACGACATTACCAATATTTCCACCGAATTGAAATTTGGGTGTAGGCAGGACGAGTTTTACAGTGAACTTGTGTTGAAAGTGTTGGTGTAGTTCCCGCTCGGTCCAGTTGCAGGAAGTAATGACTAACAGCCCGTCTGCTCGCAGCAAACTGGCGACCCTCTCTATGTATGCCAGACGCTTGGACTTAGTCTCCTCAGGGTTGAGGCTGACCGCATCGTATGTGCCTTTGTCATGGGCAACCTTAAACTTCCCGCAGTATTTTGTGATGTCATCATTTAACAAGTCCATAGTCTGGAAAAAAATGTAAACGAAACCATAAATACAATGCGAAACATTATGATACAATTTATAATACTACCAATTTACTAAAATATTTATTTTAAACATCAAGTGATTTAAATAAAATAAAAACAGCAAGGGCTTGGCCGCAAGTGTCAATTATAAATGGCATAATTATTCCATTGTGTATTTGTAAATAAAATAGAAGATTTAACAAAAATAATAAAAACTTCATTCAAACTTTATTTTTTTCATCATTAAAAAAAAACCATAAAAAAACGCTTCTGCATTTATAAAACCTACAATAACTAAATATCCTGAATATGTATTGGGGGTACAAATAAGTTCTCGCTGTTTTCCTTATTGAAATTGTATTTTTTTATGTAAAGAACAATTTTTACATCGCTTCAAACATGTCGGATTTCATAATAAAAAAAAATCAATTTTATTACATTATTATATCCAAAACAAATTTGCAGCGGAAGCACATTGAATTATTGTGGATACTTACGGCAACCATGCTCTATCAGAAACAACATGCAGTGATTAGTTTCGACATTCTAAAGAAAAAGATTTTGACGTCGAACTAGTGTTCCGGCGTCCTGAAAAAATTTGAAGATGAAGAATTGTAAGCATTACTCGATGCAGATCCATGTCAGACACAAGAAGAACATGTATAATCATTAGGAGTTGAACAACAAACAATTTCAAAACGTTTAAAAGATTTAAGAATGATTTAAAAAAAGGAAATTGGGTTCCGTATGAATTGAAGCCGAGAGATGGCGCTTTTTCACCTGTGAACAATCGCTTCAATGACAAAAAAGAAAGGGTTTTCGACACCGTATCGTGACTGGTGATGAAAAGAGGATACACTATGACAATGACTGGTGATGATAAGTGGATACGTTACGACAATCCAAAGTGGAAAAAATCATGGGGAAAGCCTGGTCAGTTTCAAAATCAGCAGCAAAGCCAAATATCCATGGCTCCAAGGTCATGCTCTGTATCTGGTGGGATCAGCTCAGTGTGGTGTACTATTAGCTACTCAAACCCAATGAAACCATTACAGGAAAAAAGATCGCAATATGCCAACAGACACGACTAAGTTATTTTGCAGTATGACAATGCCCGACCCCATGTTGTTGGAGTTGACAAAAAATATTTGTAAACGCTCAAATGGGAAATTCTACACCACCCGCTTTATTCACCAGACATTGCTCCTTTCGACTACCACTTGTTTCGATAGATGACACACGACTTGGCTGATCAACAATTTTTTTCTTATGATGATTCCAAAAAATGGGTCGATGACTGGATTAAATCAAAAGACACATCGTTCTTTCAATACAGATTTTGAAAATTGCCTGAAAGATAGGAGAAAGTGATGGAAAATACTTTGATTAAGATATTCTTTATCAGTTTTTTTAAATAAAATTTCTAATTAAACAGCAAGTACTTATTTTCACCCCTAATAATACATTTTAAAAATCATGTCTCTCCTTTGAGCGGATATCCCAACTTACTATTGTACAACTGTCTTCGCTGAAATGTAACTGGTTAGAAATTAGTTCCTTAACATTCTTCTGTGGATGAATGTTTGATAATTTCAAAACTGTTACTTGTTATATCCATTTATAAGTGGAAAAAACATATTTCATTTCAATATAAAATAGTAACTTTGAATTTCATAATCATTGGAAATACATGTAAACATATTTATTCAAATTTTCATTCTACTGTAGTGTTGGTATTATTTTGTTGAATTGCTCTTTACATCATTACAACGCAACCCAAATCCATGTAAAGGGTATAATTATCATATTGATTCTCATGACATGTGATAGGTAGCTAATCTATCACCATTTCATTATCATGTGAAACTTACACTGGACCAAAGATAGTGTGACAATCACACTGCCATCGCTGGGAATCAAACCCAGGCCCTACAGTGTGGCACTTACCGCTTAATGTAAAAAGTTACAAGTCTGAAGTTAAGAACTGTTTTTGTATAAAAAGGTTAAAGATTTACACCTCCATGTAGAATTACTAAATATGATTTTAATCGCAAAGTGAGCAAATAAATATACATTCCAATTACTTTATGACATGATGCACTATGTATGTTTGTTGCAAATAAAAGCCTGTTCATCAAGACATTAAATGCCCACTGACCTCATATCTGATCTGGAGGGCTTGTTCTTGGGCCACTCGGGAGGCCAGCTGAATGGCCAGCGCGGAATAGTCCACTCCCAGCAGATCTGTGAATCCTTCCCTGGCCAGCTCCACCAGGCTCATGCCATTTCCGCACCCTAGAAGAACACAAAGTCCCTTACTTACTCAGCCATATTCCTGCGCCAGGCCGGTGCATCCATTTATTGATTTGATCACGCCATGTTCCCCTTGGTCTTCCTCGACTCTGTTATTCATTCACATTGTTAATGTATACATTCTTAATCATTCTTTCTTCATTCATGTGTTCCATGTCAAAAACAACAGTGATTATTTTATAATTACGACCTTCGTGACAAGTGCTTTGACTGCCACACCGAAGGTCCTGGATTCGATACCTGGTGATGGGAGTGTGATTGTCACACTGTCTTTGGTATATACTAGATTAGCTACCTATCACATGTCATGAGAATCAATATGATAGCTATACCCTTTACGTCGATTTGGCTCGCGCTGTAATGATGTAAAGGGCATTCAAATAATATTCTCTTCCGCTCTCTATTCCTTTCCTGATCTCAGCATTAGAAGTTCTATTTGAATCACTATCAACCGTATTTATTCTGGCTTCATCACAATGTCAACAAACATCAACGGGTTCGGAGAGAGAACTAACCGATGTCGATAATGGGGTCTTGTTTAGTAAGCAGGGAAGAGCCGGAGAACCAGCGAACTATCCTCATAAGGCTGTCCTCTCCGAACCAGACCTCCCCGACATCGCCGTGCCTCTGGTAGTTGTTTATTTCCGCCGCATACACCGTGTCCCAGTACTCGGCCGTGCCGAGCTCACAGCCGTCCAGCTCGCACTCTTCGTCTTCAGACATCCCTATGTTGGCAGGTTAAGGTTTAATAACAATAACTATCTCAAAGGCGCATGTCAAAATATTTTGACAGTTACCTTTCCTCTATTTATGGTACACAATCAATGCCGTCTTGAAAGTATTTATCAGGCCGTAAGCACATAGATAATATTTGCAACATGGAGCTTTCCTGGGCCATTAGTTATCGAGACTTAAGCCGTGATCTCATATTTTATTTCGATTATCAATGTGAAATATAACTGCGACATACGACATAATAGACATCAGAACGGCATTGTGATATCACAGTACACTATTTAATGATGAAAACGTCCGTTTACTAGATTTTTTACTACATCACGACGCAGATAGTTTGGGAGAGCGAGATATCTCACGCATTACCTAACGGGCTACGTTCCTCGGGCCATGAGTGAGCGCCGAGCTGTCTTCCAGCCGTCGCGTCTAAAGAAACCAGATAAAAAACAATAGATTCCGATTAATATTTCATATTCCGTCTAATGGGACATGGGTGTATGAATGCATCAATCTTCTGTATCAATTGCAACCTCTGGTCACGTGCTGCGCATGAACGATAACAGGTGAACAGGAAGCTCGGGGGAAGCGCAAGAGATATAAGGACCACCTGCATACTGTGTTGAATAGTGTAGACAGGAAAACGGACTGGGAAAATTTAGCGACCGATAAGGTGGGGTGGAGAAATCGCTGGAGAAAGGAGACCTCTTTGCGTTCCAGGGGCCGAAGAAACGGAAAGGACGAGGTCCGTTTTATTATATTTCATGTGAGGCCGTGAGGGTAGAATATTCTTGTCCGGAGTGTGACAATGCCTGTTTATCTGAAACAAGACTATATAGCCACATCAGGTGGCACAGAAGACAATCTAATTATTTCGGTGTTCTTTATGCTCGCACTTACGGGCAAAGGGCATTATTATTATAATGACAGGGGTGTACCTATGTATTCATCAATCTACTGCGTCAATTTCAACCTCGGTAATATACGGGCGTATTGATTGATCCCAGAGACCACTTTTCTGAGTAACTAAATGAGTTGTACATACTCAGTTTATTGTAAATATTAGTGCTCGGTGAATAAAATAGAGGAGTTTTCAAATCTATGGTGAGTGTTATCTGTTATCACAGTGACAGAACATAATGCCAAGGTCAATGCCACATGTCATACCCAAATTTTGTTATTTTTAGGCTGCCACTCCGGTTCGCTCCGGTTTCTCACAACCAATAAATGAAAATCTAAATTATCTAATTTGGCTAGTTATCCCGATCTACGCGTCCGTTGGGCGCGGGTTACATCACCTTAGTTACTAATTTAAAGAAGTTAGGCCCGCGAGTATAGTACGATATAATATATCACTTCGGAACTCATCAATCGTAACACAAAACTGTCCAGTTTTAGCATAAAATGTATCGTTTCCGAAGATTATTAAGTTCAAAACAAAATGTTTCCATCATCAGGAGGGCTTCTACTTCCACTCCAAGTATTCCTTCTGAGGCGGAGGTGGTAGTTATTGGTAATTTCTTTGCTTTTATATATAAAGACGTCTATTGAATTGGAATATATTCAGAAGAAACTATTTTTAAACAGATACAGGGACATCGGCATACGAACATCTTGTTTATATTCAATGGGGGAAGTTTAAAAATATGTGTATCTAAAGAAATTAGCACAGATTGTTGTTATTATTATTAGGCATTGAAAGTCAAATAAAAATAACACTTAGTTTAATTTATTAACAGTGATATTAAACTCCTCATTCGATGATTAATACGAATTAGAACGTCTGTTTTTTTAGAAGTTATAGTTTTTTTTATGGTAATGACATGTTCTCCTTGCTACGGCATTTTCAAACGTTAATATTAAGTATTTTTCTCTTATTCTCACGAATTTAGGGCAGTAGGAAATGGGTAATTAGTGAGTTAGCCACCACGTGCCGCTGGATTTTATCAACATTTTATTATTAACGAAAGACTGAATGAAGAAAGAAAGAAAATTCAGAAGACAAATACTCTTGACTTTGGAGAATATCTTGTATTCCTAATCTCGAACCATCTCTCATGCGTTCCTGGTATTATATATTTTAATGTTTTACCTGTCCTTAATAGATGCCTTAAACTAAAATTGTTGTTTGTAATATCTTTTGAGAAAATAAATTGATTTGATTTGAAGAATGGTAAAAAAATATAGGTTAACGATGTAAATGGAACCAGAAATAGAGGAAGACTGAGGAAAACGTGGCACCAAATATTGAATGTTGGCCACATGAGGAGTCAGAGAAATCGACGCGCGTGCCTGACACGATGTATGAATGTTGAGGAAGCGAGAGAAATATGTCAGGAAAGAAATGTGTGGCAGTCCATTCTTTCTGCCTACCCCTTCGGGGAGACGGCGTGATGGTTAGTTAGTTAGTTAGTTTCTTGGTGTAAAACTCCAAATTAAATAATTGATACGAATGAAAACCTTTGTTGTATAGAAGTCTTATCATATTTTATGGGAAGGATATGTTTCGTCTTACTAACAATAAAACATTATCAAATGTAACCACAACAACAGCAACAACAAAACCATCACGCCGTTTCTCCGCAGGGATAAACAGAGAGAATAGACCGCCACACTACTCTATCCTGACACCTCTCTAACTGCCTCCACATTCAAACAACGTCGATTCTTCAGATTTCTGACATGACCAACTTTTAAAATCTGATTAATTTGGTCATGCCATGTTTTCCTCGGTCTACCTCGACTCCGTACTCCATTTACATCATTAGCGTATACTTTCTTAACCATTATTTCTCCACCCATGCGTTCCATATGTCTGAATCAACGCAGCGATCTTTTCATAATTTTGTTCATAATACCTTCTTTCGCTCTACATTCCTTTCTTATATCAGTATTTGAAATTCTGTCGTACATCGTCTTAGGGACCTCATCTTTACAGCATTTATTCTGCTCTCACCCTTCTTCTGTCAGTTGTACATGCTCGGTTTATTGTAAATACTAGTGCTCGGTGAATAAGGGTGCCTGTCCACCGGAGCGGAGCTAGGTGGCGGAGCGGTGAGCGAGCTAAAAATTCACCAATAGAATTGTATAAAATCTCCGGGCGGAGTTTTTATGCAATTCTATTGGTGGACTTTTACCTCGCTCACCGCTCCGCCACCCACGTTCATTACAATTTGATATCAATGGTGCTGCCCGATTGATTAAGGGAGAATACGAATATTGCCATATCACGTCACTTCTGAAGGAACTTCACTGGGTCAGAATCGAGGAGCGAGTAAAATATCATACGAATTGCGTTTGACGTGTTTAAGGTCTGGCACCGGAGAGCGCCAGCATATATTTCCGACCTCTGGCAACGTTTACTCCGATCAGTGGAAACCAATGCGAATAAAATCGTGATTTCAGTTAGAGCTAATATAGCAAGTATGTTATCGAGCTTTCGGCGTTGCGGGCCCGTTGGCGTGGAATAGTCTGCATGTTATTAATAAGTGCGAGTTTATCTCTCAAGAGACTACTGTAGTCTGCACTATTCGGTCAATCTTTTCCTAGTGCGCCCTTGGGGTAATCGATTTTACAAAACGGCTCACTTATATAGACCATCGAACGCTCCAACAACGTATTGAAGATACTAAAACATTTTATTGAAATAATTGTGAAAACGAGAAGAAGTGTCGGTGAGCGTCCATACCCTCTCACCGACGCGACGCCACACAGAAGAATTGTGAATGTATTCATCGTGTTTGTTAAAGACGATCAAAACATATTTGCATGTTTACAATGACTGTTCCAGGCGGCGGCATTGCCGGTTGCAGCACCGTGTATGCCCTCGCCAAGAAGGGGGTCCGCGCCGTCCTCCTGGAGCGGGCCAGGATCACTTCTGGGACCACGTGGCACTCTTCAGGTAAGGCCAGTGTCAGTTGAGTTATATTTGAAGACATCGTCGTGTGTATTGACAAGTGCGCGTGTGGTGCCCGCAGGGATTGTGTGGAGCTTACGACCCAACGATCTGGACGTGCGGCTGCTGGCGCGCTCGCGAGAGATTTACGGCGCCCTGGAGGCCGAGTGCGGCCAGCCCGCCGGCTGGATCAACAACGGAGGCCTCTTTATCTCGCTTTCCAAGGTCAGTTGCTTCTTTACATATGTCCAACGACTGTGAAAATGTCACATCGATTCGATGGTATAGAGATTTATATTACAAAATAATTTGATTGGACGCTCCTACTGCTACGCTTTTAAGGGTGGTGTCCGCTGGCAAGAAAACTTCTACTTTGTAAACGACCTCTACAACTAGACCCCGCAACTTTTCGAAACATGCGCGTGTTAACTTGCAGGGGGTATTTACGACGTGAAAGGCGCTTGCAGAAGTTTACTTGCTAGCGGATTCTGGTTTCATACCTTCCTAATAGAAGGTTCCAGGTCAAAACAAAGTTTCCGTTGGGAAACACGAGGTCTGGAGGGTCGAGGTTCTGAAAGGACAGCAAATAAAGATGATGCACTCGTATTATATCCAGATCCGCACGGAGGAGTACTCGCGCCTGGCCGGCCTGGGGCGGGCGCTGGGGGTGGCGAGCGAGGAGCTGAGCCCGGCGGACGTGCACTCCCGCTGGCCGCTGCTGGGCGGGCCGCTCGCCTCCGCGCTCTTCTGCCCCGGGGACGGCTGCGTGGACCCGGCCATGGCCACGGCCGCCCTCCTCAAGGTGGCCAGGCAGCGCGGCGCGCAGGTGACCACCATCACTATCACAATTCAAGCTGTTTCTCTTCTTTCAAACAATATTTTCCGATGATTTAACGAGTTGCAGGTGTTGGAGGGAACGTCGGTACTGGAGATCCTATCTGGTTCCGATCCGCTCGGCCATCCGGAGGTCAAAGGGGTGCTAACAGCGGCGGGGCCTATCTCTACCAAGTGCGTGATCAATTGCGCCGGTACCGTTCTTTCTTGTATATCGTATTCTTACTATATCCCCGAAAAGCGGGGCAAATAAGAGAATTGGTTGGATTGCAGGAGCTTGGGGCGGGGTGGTGCGCGGGCGGGGCGGGCTGCCTCGCCTGCCGCTGGTGAGCATGAAGCACGCCTACGTGGTGTACGAGGCCATCCCGGGCGCGCGCTCTCTCCCGAACGTCAGGGACCACGACCGCGCCGTCTACTTCCGCATACAAGGAGACGCCATCTGCGTCGGTGGCTACGAGAAGAATCCACATCTCCTCACGGAGGTATTGTCTTTTTTTCTGTTAACTCGAACTGGTATGCAACTTAGCCAGAGAGTGTTCATTGAATATTCACTATGGCATGACGACTAAAATGAGTGCGGCCTTCACCTTGGACATTCGCATCTTATAAGGCGTGTACGTATCATTACTCCGCAGGATGTGGCCGAGGACTTCGCCTTCCAGCTGTACGACCTAGACTGGGAGGTGTTCGGGCCGAATGCGCAGGGAGCGGCAGAGCTGTGTCCCGCGCTGGCAGGGACGGGGGTGCGCTCTACCATCTGCGGCCCCGAGTCCTTCACGCCGGACCATAAGCCGATCATGGGCGAGGACACGCAGCTCTTTGGTGCGTATTATCGGCTTTCAGCCAACCCTCGTAAGATTTTTGGGATTCATATATTTGATTGTGATTTCGTTCACAGGACTGTATCACAACTATGGCTACAACTCAGCGGGCGTAATGTTCTCCCCAGCCTGCGCCGAACAGATGGCCGAATGGGTTACCCACGGCAGGTCGGGCCTTTTTCTATTTACAACATGTACCTACATTATCACTGATGACCTCGCTTCCATCGCTATAATGAGTGTTGTGTGTGATGGCAGGCCGACCTTGGGCATGTTCCCGTACGACCTGCGGCGCTTCTCCTCGGCGCAAGTGAGGAGCGAGCGCTGGCTGCGCGAACGCTGCCACGAGGGGTACGCGCACAACTTCGGCGTGGTCAGTTCTCACGGCACACCCTGTAGGGCTACGGAGCAGTCTGCATGTGACCCTTACCAGGAGTCGCGCGTCGGCGAAGATTGCTCGTTCTAGCTTGAAATACTCGTATTATGTACTTTTATAAACCATAACTGAACTCGTTCAACGTCCTCAATAGTATTAAAATACAAGAAATTCAGGGCTCATATGTCCACTTTCCCGTATCGTCGTTAACCAAACCCAACATATAACATTTGTATCGTCACATTCTCATTATACCTAAACTTATTATTGTAATACACATTTGAGTCCTGAGCCCAACCCGCTGCTCTGATCCTTCAACCGATGTGTTCCATGGCGTGAATTATTTATGGGTAAAATTCACCACTTTTTGCATAATTCACGATGATTTGATAAACTTAAAGGGACTACTTATGACAACTGGTCCATATGATGATGTTGATGATGGCCAGGTGTTTCCGTGGGACGAGCCGCTGGCCGGGCGCGGGCTGCAGGAGTCCCCCGTGCAGGGGCAGCTGGCGGCCGCGGGGGCCGTGCCCATCACGCGCGCCGGCTGGGAGCTGCCCGCCTTCTTTCGGCCAGCCTCGCCGGCGCCGCCCGCGCCCTACGACTGGTACGGCCAGTACGGACACGCCCCCGGCCAGGACACCCGCTACCGGGACGCCGTTCGGGGAGACTACACCTTCGGCTTCTCGCAGCACCACGACGTGGTGAGTACGCTAAAGGCAGCCATAGTGTCAGAGTGTCCGTCACACAGTCAGAGTGCTCACTGCTCGGCCCGCGTGTTGCAGATCGGCGCGGAGGCCCTCCAGTGCCGCAAGGGGGCGGCTCTCTTTGATTTCTCGGCGCAAGGCAAGTTCCTTCTAGGGGGGGCCGAGGCCGCCAGGGCTGCCGCCCTCCTCTTCACGGCAGAGCTGGGTGCCGCCCGCCCCGGGTGTGTTTCACTTTCAATTTAATTTTTTCTTCATCCACCAACTGAACAGCGAAATCGCTCATACCCTAAATATTATATTATTACACAACAGATTGACAATGTTTGCAATATCCTAGAGACGTTGTGCACTCGTGCGCCCTGAACACGCACGGCGGCGTGGAGGCCGAGGTGCACGTGTGCGTGGAGCAGGGGGAGCAGTACTACATCATGGCGCACGCCTTCTCCGCGCCGCACGTCCTGGCGCACATACGCGCCGCCCTGCGCCAGCACGCGCTGCACGCCTCCCTGCAGGACTTGACCTCGCAGCTGGGCGCGCTATCCCTCCAGGGACCCGCCAGGTGAACAGTTCAGGAACCTGTTTGACAATGACAACAGTGTCGCACATTGTGTACCTATATTAGGCGCTAAGTTACTCTTCGTGTCCTCAGCCAGAAGATCCTAGAGCAGGTGCTGGACCGGCCCTTGGGCGCCATGCGCGCCTCCTCTCACGAGGCGCTGGGCGGGGTGCGCGTGGTGCGGGGGGGTGGGGGAGGCAGTGGAGAGGCGCTCTGGGAGCTGCACGCGCCCGGCCCCGCCCTCGAGGGCCTCTTGGCCCGGCTGCAGGCCGTCCCGGGCTGGACGCACGCCGGCTGGCGGGCCCTCCTCTCCCTGCAGGCCGAGAGTGGTGATGCTTGCATCTATTATACCTACTATTTCACTTCCGTGCAGTCATTTCAGTTTCAAATCGTAATCGCAGAATTCCTTATGAATTATCGAATATGTAATGAGAGTGCGTGGTACGTGTGCAGGGCAGCACCTGTGGGGGGCAGACTTGCGAGCCGAGGACACGCCGCTGGAGGCGGGGCTGGGGGCCCTATGCCGCCCGCAGGGAGGATATATCGGGGCTCCCGCGCTGGAAGCGCAGAGGGCCCAGGGGGTCTGCAAGAACTACGTGTACTTTACTCTTGGAGCTCAGGTAAACATAATTCTGGAAAGGTAATACCAATGAAAACGTCTGGTTTCTATAGAATATAATAAATCTTCTAGAAAACAAACGTGTCCTTTATTATTATTATTATTACTTTCGAACAGCTTTACTTTAGTTTGCCATCGTTAGTTTAATTAGGGCAACATTCATTTCATTTTCCGTCTAAAATAAAGCTCTTTTAAAATTCAATATTTTATTTAAAATTCAATTTGTGACAAACAAAATAATTGAAAATACAAACATAAAAGGGTATTACATAAACAGAAAGAATGATTCTGCGTCAATGAAAATTTGTATATTTATATCTTGGGTGTGTTTAATTATTATAAATGTTGTAATTTGGATTGAAATAATATAGAATGGTTTAGCAGGCGGGTGATAGGGAGGTACGTATATCCCATGATTGTAGAATGCGAAGGAGTTATGCTCATTCCCCGATGCTGGCTGTGCAGGTTCCCTTGCTGGGGATGGAAGGAGTGTACCGTGATGGAGTGGCGTGCGGATTCCTGCGGCGCGGGGACTACGCCTATTCTTGGGGCGGGCCTGTGGGTGTGGCTTACGTCATGCAGGACCCGGCCACCTCGCAGCGTCTCCTGGATGCGGAGTTCCAGCTGCAGGTGCTAGGGTGCAAGTACCCTGCCCGGCCGCACACGGTCTCCCCTCTCCGAGACTGAACTCACCGTTACTCACCGTGCGTTTCATGTGTGAAACAATACAAATATTTTTATATTTTTCCATGGACTGCTATAATTATCACTAAAGATAATCTAGTACCGGATATGGGGCAATGAGTTAGTCTAGAATTATTGTAGATAACTTAGTTTAATTCTTTAAATAGTTTAGAAGGGAGCTCCTCTCCAACAGGTACTGCGGGGAGTATTCATTGTTATGCATTTGTAAGGTGCTGGTCCGATGTTGGGAGCTAGTCGGGAACTGACAATACAAGATGTAAATAATATGCAGTAGGTTAAAGTTTTGCAGATGTTTTGTTACAAAAATTAAAATAAAACTAATTTTATAATCAAAGTGGTCAGTATCATTTAAACAATTCCTTTCATGACGGAATTCTTCCAGAATGAATGTTGGCCACAAGAGTGGAGAGAGGATGCTATGCAGCGAGGGGGTTGGCGTGCACCGTGACGGAGGAGATCCTCGTCTCGGTGAGTGGTTTGAAGTTCTTTGCGTTGACGGGCAGTTTCTCCAGTTCCTCTAGCGCATCAAACCCATCGATCACCCTAGTGAAAGAGATAAAATATAAAGTAAATATGTCAACTTTTGGGAATAAATAGCCTCTAATTACAAATTGGCCATGTTAAAATAATTTAATAATAATCATTTTGATATACTTGTGACTAGCTTCGCCAGCTTCATATCAACATGAAAAAATACTTATTTTAAAGATGAATTGTGGACTTCAGTAAAAACTATCATATCCTCCTACTATGGTTACCAGTTTTGAGATTTCTAATATTCTTATTGAAACCGGCAACTTCCTGTTAATGAATGAATGATACCAAACTCCAAAGCAGATGTCTGATGTAACACTGTGTTACTAAAATGAATCAATAACTACAGGGAGTTATGTTTGAAATCAGAAAAAGCAAGGAGTTTGTTTGTCCGGATGTATTAATACAGAGGACAGGTATGTCAGCATAAAACAGCGTGGGGGTCCATCTTCTTGGGGAAATTGTGAAAGCGTCAGTTTTCTAGAAGTTATATCAGCTTATCTAATGGCTGCTGTTAATGTGATTCAGACCTCAGACATCAGATAGACAGAGCAAAGGAAGGGCAACTAACTTGCCAAAGAGCGTGTACTTGAGGTCCAGGTGGGGCTGGGCAGCATAAGCGATGAAGAACTGGCTGCCATTCGTGTTGGGCCCGTTGTTGGCCATCGACAGAGTTCCCCGCGCTCCGTGCTGTGGGCATTTAAATCAATAGCAATAGAATATATTAATGTGAGTAGGAATATTTCATTATTACGAAGAAGGAATCTGGTTCAAGTCTATCTCGGTAATAAATGTAATTGAAAACACAACATGACGTTCACCTTGAGGTCCTCCTTGAACTCGTCCTGGAACTTGCGGCCCCAGATGCTGCTCCCACCCTTTCCGCTGCCAGACGGGTCCCCGCTCTGCACCATGAAGCCCTGCGAGATCCATATCTTTTTAGCGACAATCCTAAACATTGATTTGTATTATTATTATTATTTTTTTTTTTTAAAAAGACTAACATCAAGGATTTACATCAATGATATTAGAATTTATATTACAATCTTCAATGTGAGCAGAAAATAGCTCATTATTATGAAGAAGGAATCTGGTCGTGTCCAGGCTTGAACCCATGTCCCCTGGATCAGGAGCCAAGCGTTCTATCCCCTAGACCACCACCCGGTTAATAATAGTTTAATAGTTTGGAATACGGAAATGGTTGGTAAGTACCTTAATGTTCCGATGGAAAAGGCAGCCGTTGTAATAATCGCTTGCGCACAGGGCCAGGAAGTTCTCGCAGGTCTTGGGACACTCCTCGCAGAACAGCTCCACCTTGATGTCCCCCACGTCGGTGTGCAGCGTGACAGACATTATACACTCTAACAATCACACTTCAACCGATTAATACATTTCTTATAAAACATCGTCCAAATAACCTAAGCGTTAAACGTCAAAACATGGGGAATTAAACAACGCGCTAACTAGACGTCAACACATGAACCATAAACAAATTATTTATTTGTGTGATTCGGGAACCGCGGAACCATAGATAAAAAAGCAAGGAATGCTATTGAACTTGTAAATCTTATTGCAGTAAGATTGATAAATAGCATTAATCTTATAATTAAGCGATAAGTAAGATGCGTATCACTACATCGGTGACCCTGGTGCGTCTACTAATCTCCACGTTGGGTATATAGTCTTTAAGCGAGATACCCAACATGGATCTTTCCATGGCCCGTTGTGCAACTTTGATTTTGTGCATTGCTGCTTTTAAATGTAGGTACTAACTAAAAATCACATATGGATTTAATTACAGTAACGTCATCTATGTGTCAATCCTACGAACTTTTCATCCCAACTGT
Source organism: Lepidostoma basale (assembly GCA_022606425.2). Classification (NCBI taxonomy): domain Eukaryota; kingdom Metazoa; phylum Arthropoda; class Insecta; order Trichoptera; family Lepidostomatidae; genus Lepidostoma; species Lepidostoma basale. The sequence goes on along the minus strand of JAHDVF020000075.1, from coordinate 27,663 downwards.
TGTATTGAAATCGCCGCCAAGTATAAGCGAAAGTTCATGATAACGTTTATTCGACAGTTTTGAACTCCCCTCTGTAAAGGCTAACAATGCCTAGTGGAGAAAATCTATTTTGACTTTGATTGACTGAAATATAAACTATGACCATAACTATAACTCTATTTTTTTAATATGGAACTTAATTTAGATTAGAACACCGGAGACGACTAGATATGTTGAAACCATTGATGCGATGTTTTCACGATTTATAACTAACTTATTTAACTTCCGACGTTCATGCATCGTATTTTATTTACCACTAACTAACTTCAGTCACGGTATTGAATAATGACGTTAATAAAGAAGGAAATCGATTTTCCTAACAATGCATTTATGTATGTAAATAATGAAAACATTTTTTATGTAAAAAATGTTTGTGTCTTCGATCGGTTTCGGTAGCTCGCTGCCATCTTCTGGTGATCTCATTCACTTATTATTAAGTTTATACTCAATATGCACAAATTCTTCATTTAATTAATAATACTTTTTTGAGAAATTAAAATAAACTAACTAAGGGCGGGGTTAGGCCTCTGATTGATACGATATCGACCAAACATTGGTTGCGCGTGTTCAAAATGGAATATATTTTTATGCGAGGAAATGGTGTGTACTACGACGCGACGTTGATGTTGAAGTGAAGTAATAGTATAACGCGCGAATAGAAAATTAACGCTAACAGTGCTGACTTTTTTTTATCCTCCTTAGGCAAAAAGTTATGGGGTAGCTGTTTAATATAATGATTTTATTTACTAATGTTGACATGTTCGTTGTTTGGAGCGAAAAAACAGAACTTACTAGGAATACGACGATTTTTCATATATTTCTGATGAAAACCTTTTTTATTATCTAAAAACATAAATAATTTAGATAATTGGACATCCATATCTGATTCCCAAACCAAACCGATCACAGCCGCGTGACATGAGGCTGCCTGAGAGCATCGACCCAAACATCCTCAGGGCGTATGGCGTGTCAGAGGACTCCGTGGAGCCGGGGACCGCGCTCGCGCTCCGCTGTGATCACTTTTCTTGGGACCGCGCGCACGTGCCGCGCCTGGCGGACCTCTGCCTCCTCGTGCTGGCAGACAACTGGACGAGTAACTCCCTCATTGTACGGCACATGAAAGATAAATGATCGCTCTGTTGCTATTTGTGAAGCTCATTCTGCGTGTTCCCAGGGTGCTCTATCGGCGAGTTGCTTCTGGAGAGGGATGTGCAGCGCCTTCTGAGGGCGCTCCCTGTCCCACGCGCGCCCGACGCACCTCTTGCCCTCTTGGCCTCCTGTGCCCCATACGACCTCTACTGGCGCCGGGCGTGCACCGCCCGCTGGGGGCTCGCGTGTGATGTGGCCGAGGGCGCCGAGACCGCCCCCTTCCTCACTCGCTACCTCGAGATGCATTGTGAGGACTACTTGCAGGCCCTTCACCCCTCTGAATATGACCCGGAAAAGGTTAATGAAACACACAATTAAAAAAATAACTATTACTTATGTTATGTACTCGTACTTATTAAGCAATTACTAAAAACAATTAGTCCACAAGGTCTCAGAGCTTGTGGCCGTATGCGCCGAGCGGGTGCAGCGTTTGCGCGTGCGAGAGCTCGTAGCGGGGGCGCCGATGCGTGAGGAGGGCGTCCCGTATCGCGACATGATCCCGCTGGGCAGTGTGTTGAGCGGCCTGCCTCAACTGAGCGAGCTTCACCTCACTCTGCGCTTGCGCGGGCCAACCTACTGCCGCACGCTGGCACGCCTGGCACCCTCGCACGCGCGTCGCCTGGCCGCTGGCCTCGCCGGCTGCCCCCGGCTCGCCGTGCTGCGCCTGACGAGGACGGACGTCGGCTGTGGCAAGTTGGAGCCGCTGCTGGCGGCGCTGGTGGGCCACGAGCGGCTGCGCCTGTTGGAGTTGAGCCATTGCGGTTTGGGCGACCGCGCGGCCAAGTTGCTGGCCGCCTTTGCACTGCAGAGGCCTTCCCTCAGGGAGTTGTTCCTAGTTAACAACCGCATCGGTAATATATTCATGTGTGACAATAATATAGGAAGAAAACAAGTAGAATAGAATTAAGAACGCGAATCATCCGCGCTCTCAGGTCCGGGGGGTGCCGAAGCGCTGAGCTTCTCGTTGGTGCAGCCCGCGTGCCGCCTGCTGGGGCTGGAGCTGCGCGGCAACACGGGGCTGGGCGCGCGCGGCTTGTCGCTGCTGGCGGCCGCGCTGCACGCCGGCTGCCCGCTCCACCGCCTGACGTGTCGGCCTGCGGTGGCGCCGGGCGCGGGGCGCCGCCGCGGGACGACGCATCGCCGCCGCGCTGGCCGTCGGCCGCTCTCCGCTGCGCGAGCTGGACGTCAGCGTTAACGACCTCGGCCCGGTGAGACAAAATACATACATCACTGAGGACTTCAAACGCTATATATTTTACATGATCAGATGGCTATGGATGATTAAAATTTTAATTGGCCGCGTGTCACAGGAGACGGGTGCAGCCCTGCTGAGTGCGCTGGTGGCGCGCGGCTCGGGGGGTCCAGCTGTGCTGGCAGCGCGCTCGGCGCGCCTGGGCACCTGGGAGGCGCGGTTGGCGCGCCTCACTCTGCACACAGCCGCCCGGCGCCGTGCCGCCGCCGCCCGCTTCCGCCGCGGGGCGGCACGCCTGCTGCAGGCCAAGCGCGTGGCGCGCGCCATCGGCATCGGTCAGTCCCGCGGCAACATACTCGTAGTTCTATTTGCTATTTCTGTTAATCTCCACGATGGGACGCGCAGGTGAGGTGGACCCGCTACGGCTGGCGCGGCAGTTGACAGCGCGTCCCTCGGCCGCCTCCTTGCCCCGCACCATGTCGCCCCTGTCGCCCCCCTCGCCGAGCCGGGAAGGGGCCGAGGAGAGCCTCGAGCCGCTGGCGGATCTGCTGCACGTGGACATGCCGGAAATCAGAGTAACTATATACATTCTATTTACAGCAGTTCTCATTCTCCCACTCGCGGTTGATAAAAGCCATGTTTCGTACTCTGGGGTAGTCTGTGTGTATAATGTCAAGTGACTTGACTTGTAATGAGAAGTAGAAATTATGATAATTACTTTAGGTTGTGCGTAAAACCCAATCGTTTCTTTTACGCTTCAATCGACAATGGAAGCGCTTTAAATTCTATTCTTGAAGATTCGGATCTCGGATGATCTCGGACACATTCGCAACATGAAATACGCACCTATATTAAAAGGCTTATTACATTTCTACCATTACAGAAGACCCGAGGACACTACCTATATACAGGCGTTTGATCACCGATTCATGTTTACAGAATCCTTTCGTCCCCCATCCGGCTCCGAGTGCGGTCCGCCGGCCCAGCGAGCCGGGGGCGGGCGGCTCAGGGGGGGCGGGGCGCAGGCCGCGCGGGGGCTCGCTGGACACGGCCGTGAGGGTCATTTGAGGGACTGCTCTGTTCCGATTCCGAACGTAAAGCTTACAAGCAGCAAAATATGACCAATTTTTACGTTTTTGTTCTTGTTCTTTTAATTAGTACATAAAAACTTTAAAGGATTTAAGTCGTTTCCTTCAATACACATACGGCGTACCTAAACTTAATAATTGTCACTAAGATTGTGTTCCGATGGAATCGCATGTTAAAGCCAAATAGAGATATTGACAATATTAAAATAAAAAGTGTTTTTTTTTTAAATCAATATTTAGTTAAATTCCACTAGTATATATGTTTTCGACCGGTTTCGGCAGCTCGCTGCCATCTTCTGGCTATAATATATAAAATATTTCGGTAAATAGGATGTCTTGGAAACCGAAATTCAAAAAGTGTTTTTCCGTTAGTCCGATAAAATAAAATATATAAAAGTATTGTTAATAAAGAAATTGTACATTTGACAAGGTTCCTGAGTTATTTTTTTTAATAGAAGGTTTATGAATTAAATAAATATTTTTCTTCATAACTGCTGTAGATCAAACTGTCCTGAAAAAATAGTTGAGTTGCTTCAAAAAATTTTTTAATAATTTAAATGAAACATCGTGATGTACGAGACTCCAGAGGACCTTCGATCACTAGGACGACCACCGAAGAAATGGAGAGAAAGCTGGTCGTGTTCATCCCAGGAAGACATTTATATCCTGCATAAACAGATCGCAAGATCGGCAGTAAGGGGAAGAACAACAATGGCGAACCGCTTTCATACTGTAATTAGAAGTGAACGAAATGGAAGCACATCCTCAGGCCAAACTAAGAACACCTAAATCGGCCATTAAAAACACAAAACTCGTCAAAGTATTTGGTTTATTAATAAATATATTTATGTTAATAGACTAGCACTAGTATGATCAATCGATCAACATAAAAATTATCATCAATCTACAATGAACATGTATATCAAACCAAATTGCATCATCTGTATATAATTAATATAAATGTAAACGTTAGTTTTCTAGAAGTTTTATTATATTTTACGGGAATTACATGATTTGTCCTTCTAAGCCATTATCAAAATGTCTTTTTTGATAATGCCTCAGAAGGGCAAAGCATGTCATTCCCATAAAATATAATGAAACTTCTAGAAAACGGACGTTTTCACTTGTATAAATTATTTAATACGGAGTTTTACAACATTGTTGAAGAAACAATAAATCATCTGTATTTGATAGGAAGAGCTTAGCTGGAATTCAGTAGGTAGGTACTATTAAAAGTTATCTAAGGTCCTAAAACTATCTCAGACGCATTGCCTGTTTCTAACGAAGTACACTTTATGGGAATAAACTGTCCCGTGGTATGATCATATCGGAATGGTTACACCTACAAATAATTTTTAATTCATTTCGAGCGAACATCACTGGCATTTGTGAATAATTTATCATAAACATTCCAAGTTTACAGCAACATAACTAATAATACCAATTGTGGTATTTCTAGAAATGCCATGTTGTCCATCTCTGAAAACTAGTTCGCTTTCTGGGAATTCGATAAACAGTATTCAATAAAAAAAATTACGTTTTAAACAATATATTGAATATTATGTTTTTATGCGACGTCGGACAAAAAACAAAGTATTCTATTCTGCTTAAAACATAAATTTATTTTATGATTCTCTAATAAAATCAACAATGAATACCAATTTTATAAAAAAACACTCTAATTTCCAAGTGCTCTTTCTTATTTTTTCAATGATTTTAGAAATTGTATGACGTAATGATTCACTAACTACTAAAAATCACAAAAGCTCAATTATTAATGTAAATTGAAAATTCATTAAAATGTTCTAATTAACTAGCGCCATCTATTTTTGATAATAATAATTTGCAACTAACAGTTGAGCGTATTGAAATTTCGTGATCAGAGAATTCATAACTGTGAAAAGTTATCGAAGGCGCTACTAATATTTTTATAAATGTAATGCCTGTTTAAAAATAAATGCTTTATGGGAATATACGTGTCTGTATACGAAATAGTGGTATGGTTGTACCAACAAATAATTAATTATTTAATAATTAAATAAAACGATGTTTTTTAACTACTTCCACTTTTGTCTTTATTTAGACAGCGACCGGTTTCGCCAGGCTCGCTGGCATCGACAGACCAGTCTGTCGATGCCAGCGAGCCTGGCGAAACCGGTCGCTGTCTAAATAAAGACAAAAGTGGAAGTAGTTAAAAAACATCGTTTTATTTAATTATTATTTAAAATGAACTTCCATCAAGAGATTTCAGTAAAATCATTTGATTAAATTAATTATTTATTTTCTTCCCAAATACCGAACGACACTGAAATTTGTAAACCGTTTGTCACAAATATTGGAAGTTCGTAGCAACGTAACTGTAATACCGAAAGAGTGATTTGCAGTTCGCTTATTCAGTGACGACTTCGTCAGATACTCGTATGTGCAATAAAACGATGTTTTTTTTATTGTATATTTATAGAAAAACTTAATGTTTAGCGTCAGGAATTACAATGACCGCGTGTGGATGTATTTAATGAATACGCGAGTGTGCTCGAAAATACTTTTTAATTTGTTTGAATTCTGATTTTGACGGCTGGAAAACAATTTATTTTTTTGCAACAATAATGTTGTGATTTAAATGTTATTATAAAGAATTGTTCTTTTCATGTACTGTAGATAATTGACAATGTATTTTAACGTCTCCGGTAATCCGGAAACCTGATTTAATATAATTAGAGTGTGTGTTTTTGAAGTGTTTGATTTTTGTTTAAGCGTAAAAAATTTATTTCAATATGCACACATTTTCATTAAACTATAGGTATTCGTGTGGTAGTACGAGGAAAAGTGCTTTAAGCACTCTACAGCGTGCACCAGCCTGAGACGAAGCACGCTGACCTTTGTTATACACATTTGTCAATAAAACAAGTTTTTTTTTATTACTTTCGTGTTCCTAATTTATTTGATGTTTCCGTATGTATTAAAAAATTATAAATAATTAACTCGCAAATTTGAAAATAAATGTTTTTAGACATGCATTTGTTTAATACACATTTGTATAAAAAAATCTAATCTATTTAATGTTTTATTATTTATAATATATATCTACAATAATTATAATTACACAATTCTCAAATTTGAAAATAAGTAAAATAAATATTTGTCATAAAAAATACATTACTTCCGTTTTACTTAGATTTCAATGTTTTTTATTGTTTTTTTTTTAAATATTTTTTTAAGGCATACTTTATAAAAAATAGATAATCTCAAATTTAAAAATGAAAGTTTCATAAATGAGTTTTTATATAAAAATATAGACACATGTTTGGAAAACACTGGCGGCGTGTCGAAGCGGCGGCCCACTCACATACATGACCAAGCCAGTAACAAGTTCATACTTGCTACGAGCTTGGGTACAATATTTGAATGAAGCGACTGCTGCTCTCACACAACAGACGTGACATTTTTGTGTGGAGTAGAAAAGGTAAGTACGGAAAAGTCGGAGACAAAAAAGGCGAAACTGTAAGTTTTATAAATATTCTGAAATTCGCTCTTCTTTCAGAATATATATTTTTTGAGATTTTTTTTTTATCGGGGGGGGGGGGTGGTCTCAGATGACCGGGAGACGGAAATACTTCCAATAGAAGTGCGTCGTACAGCACTGGTTGTGTCGCGCTAGCAAAGAGGGCGCAAAGTGCGTGTGATTGCGCTATTAATCGTTAGAATAGAGTGGTGGGGGGTTGAATGAGAGTCAAAATACGGAATTATTTTTGACCATATATCAAATCCGAGCTACTCCTGCGCAGCAGCGCAGGTAGGAATTCTCAAGGTGTGACGTCAATTGACACATTTAGATATTTATCGGCAGATTTCTGCAAGGTTGGGTTAGGTTAGGTTAGGTTAGTTTTTTTTTGTATTTTTTTGGCGGAATTCTCAAGGTGGACGTCAATTGACACATTTAGATATTTATCGGCAGATTTCTGCAAGCTTGGGTTAAGTTAGGTTAGCTTAGTTTTTTTTTTTTGTATTTTTTAGCGGAATTCTCGAGGTGGACGTCAATTGACACATTTAGATATTTATCGGCAGATTTCTGCAAGGTTGGGTTAGGTTATGTAAGGTTAGTTTTTTTTTGAATTTTATTAGCGGAATTCTCAAGGTGTGACGTCAATTGACACATTTAGATATTTATCGGCAGATTTCTGCAAGGTTGGGTTAGGTTAGGTTAGGTTAGTTTTTTTTTGTATTTTTTTAGCGGAATTCTCAAGGTGTGACGTCAATTGACACATTTAGATATTTATCGGCAGATTTCTGCAAGGTTGGGTTAGGTTAGGTTAGGTTAGTTTTTTTTTGTATTTTTTTGGCGGAATTCTCAAGGTGGACGTCAATTGACACATTTAGATATTTATCGGCAGATTTCTGCAAGGTTGGGTTAGGTTAGGTTAGGTTAGTTTTTTTTTGTATTTTTTTGGCGGAATTCTCAAGGTGGACGTCAATTGACACAATTAGATATTTATCGGCAGATTTCTGCAAGGTTGGGTTAGGTTAGGTTAGGTTAGGTTAGGTTAGGTTAGGTTAGGTTAGGTTAGGTTAGGTTAGGTTAGGTTAGGTTAGGTTAGGTTAGGTTAGGTTAGGTTAGGTTAGGTTAGGTTAGGTTAGGTTAGGTTAGGTTAGGTTAGGTTAGGTTGGGTTAGGTTAGGTTAGGTTGGGTTGGGTTGGGTTGGGTTGGGTTAGGTTAGGTTGGGTTGGGTTAGGTTAGGTTGGGTTGGGTTGGGTTAGGTTGGGTTGGGTTAGGTTAGGTTAGGTTAGGTTAGGTTAGGTTAGGTTAGGTTAGGTTAGGTTAGGTTAGGTTAGGTTAGGTTAGGTTAGGTTAGGTTAGGTTAGGTTAGGTTAGGTTAGGTTAGGTTGGGTTGGGTTGGGTTGGGTTGGGTTGGGTTGGGTTAGGTTAGGTTGGGTTGGGTTAGGTTTTTTTTTTTTTTTTTTTTTTTTTTAAATGGGAGTTGCATTATTATTTACCTTGCATATTATGTACAAGGTTTATAAATCAACAAATGGATATTCTGCTTTTATTGAACTTAAGGTTCCATCTAGCTAGCTATTCGATTCGGGATTTGGAAAGGACAATCTATGGTGGACCAAAAGGAACTTCTCAGCATTTGCTCTTGTGGAGAGGAAACCACCTAAAACTCTCCAGGAGAAGCCGGCCTGTTGACTGTTGTCATCAGGCCTTCCGTTCCACTCGAAGAGTGTACGGCGTTTTGTTCCCTAGCTTGGTTAATGATACCAATGTCCTGAATAATCTTAATCATAAATGACACGATCTCTCGTGCCAACTCTTTGTGAATCATCACCGAAGGGATGTCACATAAATCTATACCCACACTTCTGCAGCGCGCCTCCAGTTGATGTCTCCGACGGCTGAAAAGGGGGCAAAGCATAAGCAAGTGATAGACATCTTGAGGAGTCCCATCGTCACATGGGCAACTGTCTATTTCCGAAAGTTTGAATCTATACAGGTAGCTCATGAGCCTACCGTGACCAGTGAGCATCTGAGTGAGCTCGAAACCGACATTCTGTATTTTGAGAAACTCTTTGGCATGGTATATCGAAGGGAAGAATATTTTAGTCACCCTTCCGGTGGCTTCCTTCAAATACTGTTCGTTCCAAAGGTGAAGAATTCGACCCCTGATTTTTCTTTTTGCAAAACTGAGTGGGAAATTGGCAAAATCGGGAGCTGTCTTTTTCAACGTAGCCTCTCGAGCCTTTTCATCTGCTCTTTCGTTACCAAGAATACCACAATGTCCCCTAATCCAACCGATATAGACATCCTGATGTCTATTACGAAGTACTTGGACATCCGATCTGATGTCCATTACGATGGGGTTTACCGAATTGCGGTCTGAAATCGCGTGAACTCCAGACTTACAGTCTGTGAAAATTGAAATATTTTTCCACCGATTGGGTGGCTTCTTTAGAACAAAGGTCAGGGCGTCTTTGATTGCAACGAGTTCCGCTTGGAACACGGAGCAGAAATCATCTAACTTAAACTTTCTCGCGGGCAGCTCTCTGAAACCATCGTAAGGTACGAAAGCTGCCCCTACTCTACCATCGAGAAGACTTCCATCCGTATAGATTCTCAACTCATCCGGCACCATACCAGGTACTACCTGGTCGTCAAACCCGTGATTTAACGGATGACGCTCTGCCGGATGAGGAAGTGAAAAATGACACCCTACACCCTGATAAAATCGATCTTGCGGCAAGTCTTGCAAAGTGAGGTTTTTCTTCACCTCATATGCTTCTGCTAGTTCCCTAACTCTCAAATCGAGGGGCATAAATCCACTTAGGACTTGTGCCGAAACCAGGGAGATAGTCCTATATCCCCTGCATGATCTAATGGCTATCTGCCGTTGGACTGAATCTAATTTCTTTCGATTGACTCTCTTCCTGACCGCCCCCGCCCACACACTCGAAGCGTAAGTTATCAAGGGCTCTACTGCGCCCACGTAAATCTGTCGCATAACCTCCGGGGACGCACCCCATGTGGGTTTAGCGGCTCGAACAAGCTTATTTGAGATGCCAGCGGCCTTTTTACAAATACTATCAACGTGTTTCGACCAATTGAGATGGCGGTCTATTGTAAGACCCAATACTTTGAAATGGTCAACGAAATTCAAACGGACGCCATTCATGTGAATGATTGGCTGACGGTCCTTCCTTCTCGTCAGAAACATCGCGTATGTTTTATTTTCTGCGAATTGCAGTTTGGCTTTAGAGCCCCATGAAGTGACAATCTCGAGCGCACTATCAACCATTCTTTCGAGATCAGCTGTATCGTTTGACACAGCTGTCAAGAGGAGATCGTCCGCAAACGCCCTCAACTCGACACCCTCACCCAGATCTTTTTGGAGTACATCATCCAGGATGTAATTCCAGAAACTCGGCCCACAAGAAGAACCCTGTACGCATCCTTTTGTCGTTACCTTTTCGAGAGTCGCATCAAAGTGCGAAAGAACAACCTTCCTTTGCTGGTGATAGCTCTTCACCAATGAAAACAAATTTCGAGGGCACTTTTTGCTGCTCAGTTGGCACATCAAAAACGGCCACCAGGCATTATCAAAGGCTCCTTTAATGTCGAGCGAAATCGCTATGCTCAATTTCTTATTTTGCAACGCAGTTCTGAGTACATTTACTGATGCATGAAGAGCATCTTCCGTTGATTTTTGGGGTGTGAACCCGTATTGTTTCTGGCTTAGCAAGCCCCTGCGGCGGAAATGCCAGTTGTTGCGATTTATCATCAACTTTTCAAGCACTTTGCCGAAGACCGAAATGAGACCGATTGGTCTGTAAGACCCAATGTCATGAAGGTCGTCCTTTCCCGATTTGGGAATGACGATAACCCTCGCTAATTTCCATCGAGCCGGAAAGTGGCTCACCCTAAGACATGCATTGTACATACCGAGTACAAGTGACCTATCCGCGTTAAAGAATCGAAAGCAAATGTCCGCGGTGAAATGATCTTCACCGGGTGCTTTTCCCGGATCAATATTGGACATTATGTCCTCAATTTCCTCGACCGTGAATATCGGATCATTATCCGTGAAAGGTATGATTTCTGCTCTACGCCGGATATCTATTTGTTCGCGAGTCTCTCGCTCAGAAATATCGTCTGGAAAGAATCTTTCCAACAGACGGCGAGCGCTTTCCTCGGCCGAAGCCAAGTGCTCGTTACCATCTTTCAACGTCGCAAGTGGAGTGGTCTTTTTTCGGTTGACCAGAACCCTGTGAATTGCCGACCAGGCGGTTTCTCTGTTCTGAGAACCGCAGTAATTTTTCCAAGAATCTGTTTTCGCCTTCTGAATGGCGTTTTTGTAAACCCGTTTAGCCTCGAGGTACTCATCTAGAGACTTCGTCTCTCTACGGAGCGCACTCGAGTTTTGAAGTCTATGCCTATATTTCCTAGCTTCTTTTTTGAGATTGTCGAGCTCAGCATTCCACCAAGGACAGGGTTGCCTTTTGAAAGGTTTCCTGATTGGTATGCTAGCTTTGCACGAATCGTTCAGAATTTCCATCAACAAATCGATTTTACTTTCCAACTCCTGCGAGTTGCGTACATCAGAGAAGAAGTGTTCTGATATATTACGCTCTTTCATTCCTCGCTTAACTTTAATCAAAAATTTCTCCCAGTTGGCCTTTTTGGTATTGAAAATGGCCGTCGAAGTTTCATTGGGATTCCATATACTGGCTTTAATTTCGAACTGAATGGGATTATGATCGCTGAGATGATTATTATCAGACTCCACTTTCCAACCATCAACGGTGTCCAACAGACTAGAAGAGCAAAACGTCATGTCGATAACACTCGTGATGTGAAGAAGGCCACGAAAAGCCTCGAAAGTGGGCCGATTGCCATCATTTAAGATGTGAAGATCGAGTTCGGATAAGAAATCCGCAACTTTCTCGCCCCTACGGTCCGTCCTTGAACTCCCCCACCATACATTTTTAGCGTTTAAATCGCACCCTATCAACATGGGAATATTTTCCAGAAGTCTGAGTTTATCCAGAGCCGGGACAACGTCCGAGTCTGGTTCCACATACATGGACCCGATTATCATGGGACCAGTATCGGTCACTATTTTGACAAGCACAGTATTGCAATCACTGTATTTACTCAGCAGTATGCCTTTGAAATTAGGCCTGAAGACTATTACTGCTGCTTTACAAACATGCTCCTGGGATCCTAACGACTGATAAACGGCCACCCCAGAAGCATTGATTCTGCCCGTATTGCCTGTATAAGGCTCCTGAAGCAACATAACATCCGCCCCCATCTATTGACCAGTGCTTCTTCCTGTGCCGCTTTACAGCGGCCCAGGTTCCACTGAATAACTTTGATCGCGCCGGTTATGTGGGATTGGATCCCGGCGGTAGAAGTCAGAATGGAGCTAGCCATAATTGACTCTCTCCATTGTCCTAATCATCATTTTGGTCCTATAAGGACAGTCCCTATCATTAGCCCTATGCCTAGAAGCTTCAGTTTTTCCCTTGGCCATTTTGATGCAATTCCAGCATCGATGATCGGCCTCTTTATCTTTTTTAGTGCAGGTCACAGATTTGTGATCTCCCGCGCAGTGAAGACAACGGTCCTTGCTTTCAAGGCACCTTACTGCAGTATGACCAAATCCCATACATTTATAACACTGAATCAAGGGGCAACTGTCTTCGACCTGTACCCTTTGATACCCTATACTGATCCGACCCTGTTGGATCATTGCCTCTCTCACTTCTTTACTGACTAGGAGGACAGCATTCCGCAAGCGCTCGCTGTGCCTATTACGGAATGACCTCTGAAGCTTTATTGCTTCTTTATTGTCTCCTGTCGCCTCGAAAATCGAGTCATTCTGCTGGAGAATGTACTCGACGACTTCCTCGTCGCGGGTCTCTTTTTCGATTCCCTTTAGAAGGACTGTGGGCATCAACCTTTTGCCCTCCTTGGCAACCAGGTTTCCCTTTGTGAGTCCGGGAAGAGCAACCCGCAAGGTTTTAGCATCATTAGATGTCGGAAGCTTTATGATGACTTTATTATCCTTCGTTTTTATCATGGCATTTACCCCGACCTTCAAATCAGAAGGTTTCACTTCCTGTCTCAGAGTCGACATGATGTCGGAGCTCGTCTTAGACTTATCCAAAGAGCTAACTATGACGGCATGGGAAGGACCTGAAGCTACCATCGAAGCGTAACTCATCGGTCCGACTGAAGGTACCGATTGTGACGCGTGAATGCTACTTGAGACGGATTTCTGAATTAGAGCGACCTTCTCCTTTAAGAAAGTCGTCTCTTGAAGTTGGCTCTTCCTCGTCATATCAGAGGCTAGATCGATGATGTCGGTAAAGAGGCTAGATCGATGATGTCGGTAAAGATACTCATCAAACCCTCGCGGGCCTCCCTTGTGATGTTTCCCTTCAAGGGATCCACCAGGCGCAAGCCACTGGTCGAGAGCTTGATCATTTTAAGGGACATGGCGTCGAGGGACATGTCCCCCGACAAACCTTCCTGACCGTGTGTGGGCGGGGGGGTCGTCTGGAGAGCAACTTCCGAAGTCGACGGGGTCGATACTATCGACCCTGCTGCCGATTGGGACACTGTCCCAGAACAAGAGGGAGGTGACTTTCTCGTCCCGGCTGTCTTAGGCATGACCGCCTCCTTGACCTTTGCCGGGATCTGGCGAGTCAACCTCGGCGGCTGTGGCTTTTTGGCCTTCGCGAGTTTTGGCTCAAGGCCTTTTTTTGAACGGTCAGTGGCTGGGGGAGAACGAGGCGTCAATATTGACGTTTCGAATGGGTTCCCACCGGGCGACGAGGTCGCAGCGGCCCCTTTCTCCGGCGTCGACATTTCCGAGAGTTGACTTCGGAAAACGCGCCGAAAGAATAGAAATGTACGAAAGAAAACAAGCACCGACAACAGTGGTTAGGTTAGGTTAGGTTAGGTTAGGTTAGGTTAGGTTAGGTTAGGTTAGGTTAGGTTAGGTTAGGTTAGGTTAGGTTAGGTTAGGTTAGGTTAGGTTAGGTTTTTTTTTTTTTTTTTTTTTACTTGGTTGTGTTTTCTATATAATGCCTTGAGTTTTAATTATTCATGGCGTTGAGATCTTTATTAACAGTGATTCTGTGTGCGAATTTAACTAAGTGTTTGTAAGAGTGCCTGCCTTGTGGGTCCATGGGCTAGCTAATAGCATCCCGACATTTGCCTTACAGCTGAGGGAACCATGGAAAACCTCAACCGGGACGCGGTGTACCTGTTGAAGAATACAATAAAAGACATAGCTGTGTAAAACAATTTATTTTTAATTAGAACTACTTGTTGGCCGCTCGCAACCGATCCACCACCGTGGTTGCGAAGTCTCTGAAGATGTGGAGTGTTTCTGTGTTGCGGAGGATGGCTGGGAAGTCACTGATAATTATGCCCCTTTTCTGGCATTCCTTCTCCAGTTTCCATCTCTCTCGCGTGTAGATGGGGCAGTGGATGATAACGTGTTCGATTGTTTGGTCTGTTTGTGAGTCACAGGGACAGTGAGGTGAATCTTTAATCTTGAATCTGTGTAGATACGAGAGTGTGGCACCATGCCCAGTGAGAACTTGCGAGAGCTGGAACGAAGGTGTTATTCTCTTCCTCAGCTCTTTCGCGTCTCTTACGGAGGGGAGAAAATTCTTGGTCCCGCTTCCGGTGGCGCTGTTCTCGTATCTCTCTTCCCACAGCTGATTCATTTGTTCTCGGATCGTGCGTTTCGCGTAGCTGAGAGGAAACTCGGAGTAGAGCTTGGCAGTTTTGACCCTAAGGGCGGCCGCTTTAGCCAGCTCATCTGCTCTTTCGTTCCCTTCCAGTCCGTTATGACCTCTGATCCACAAGAAGGTGCATTCTGTTCCGCGGTCTCTAAGGAATTTGGAAGTCTTTTGAATCTGGAAGACCATCGGATTGGTGGGCGCGCCGTCGCTCAGAGCCTTAGTCGCGCTCATGCAGTCGGTCAAGACGTTAACCTTCCTCCACGAGGTGTCGGCGACTACCCATCTCAGGGCCTCTGCGATGGCGAAGAGTTCGGCCTGGAATACCGTGCAATAATCCGCCATAGGCAGCTTCCTGCACTTGATCTCTCCGACAGCGCCAAAAACTGCAAACGCCGCGCCAACCTTTCCTCCGGTCTTGCTTCCGTCTGTGTATATATCTACTTCATCCGGTGGGAATGCGTCTCTTCTGTATGTCTCAG
Source organism: Lepidostoma basale (assembly GCA_022606425.2). NCBI lineage: Eukaryota > Metazoa > Arthropoda > Insecta > Trichoptera > Lepidostomatidae > Lepidostoma > Lepidostoma basale. The sequence goes on along the minus strand of JAHDVF020000075.1, from coordinate 12,460 downwards.
GGTGGGCCGTCAATTCTCCAATCTGCTCGACGGGATGCGGCAGCTCCGTCCACTTGACGACTCCCTGGTAGCCGCGGTCCCCCGGTAAGAGTTCGCTGGAGCCGGTTCGTTTGACATCGCCTATCATTTTGAGCTCCTTGAGCCTCAGGTCCAGCGGCATCAGGTCTGCTATCGCCTGGACTGAGGTCAGAGAGGCAGTTCTATAGGCTTTGCAAATTCGTATGCCTATCGCTCTCTGAACCCTGTTCAGCTTTAGCTGGATGTTATTCCTGCCTGCCGCTTCTGCCCAGACGCTCGCCGCGTAGGTGATGGTCGGCTCCACCACGCCGATGTAGAGGGCCCGCAGCACCTCCGGGCTGAGTCCCCAAGTGGCTTTCGCCATGTGCGTTAACTTCTTGGTATAATTGACGGCCTTCTTGCACGCCATATCTACATGTTTGCTCCAGTTGAGAGCGTCGTCCAGTACAATCCCCAGAACCTTGCAGTCCTTGGACAGCGGGAGAGGCTTCCCGTTCATCACGAGGCTCGGGGCTGACGCCTTTCTCCTCGTGATGAACAAAGCCTTAGTTTTCTCCTCCGAGAACTGCAGCTTGACTCGCTCCCCCCAGGAGGTGATCTGCGAGAGTGTTTCATTGACTATCGCCTCCACGGCGCCGACGTCTCTGTGCCTCACGATCAGAAGCACGTCGTCCGCGAAGGCCTGAACGTGTACTTCGTCGCGAAAAGGCAGCTGCAGGAGCTCGTCGAGCGCTACGTTCCAGAGCACCGGGCCGCAGGCCGATCCTTGAATGCAGCCCTTGCTCGACGATCTGTTCGAGTAGGCTCCCGCGTATCGGATTTCGACCATTCTGTCCGATAGGTAGTCCTTGAAGACGCGAAAGATGTTGTCCGGACAGTCGTGTTTTGCGAGTTGCGACAGCAGGTGGGGCCACCAGGCGTTGTCGAACGCGCCTTTGATATCGAGGGATATCACGCAGGCGTGACATCCCTCGCGGTTAGCTGACCTGATAAGGTCGACCGCAGCGACCATCGCGTCCTCGGTGCTCCGCTGCCGAGTGAACCCGTACTGGCGCACGCAGAGCGCCCCTCGACTGCCGAATCTCCAGGAGATGCGGTCAATCAAGAGCCTCTCCAGCGTCTTTCCCAGCACGGGCAGCAATCCCAACGGCCTGTACGAGGCAACGTCGCCGTAGTCGTCCTTACCCGGTTTGGGAATAATTTTAACTCTCGCCACTTTCCACAGGAATGGAAAGCAGCCTATTCGCAGACAGGCATTGAAGATGCCGGTGAGCACTTCCGGGGAGGTTTTGAACGCTCTCAAACAGATGTCCGAGGTGAGATGATCTCGACCCGGCGCTCTGGTAGGATCCATGATCTCTAGCGCCCGGCATATCTCCTCTGCGGTGAAAGCGGGATCGTTTTCCGTGAGCAGTGACCCGCAGGCTCTCCGGCGGATAGAATGCTGCTCAGGCGTTTCGCGCGAAGTTACGTCCTCGGGGAAGAAATGTTCAAGCAGAGCGGTCGCCGTCTCAAGCGCGGAGCCCGACGTTTTATTCCCGAACTTGAGCGTGGCCGGAGGCGGTCGGCGGGCGCTCTTCAGAATTCTCTGCACAGACGACCAGACCGTTTCTTTATTCTGGATGCAACAAAACTCCTTCCAGCTGCGTATCTTCGCGGATCGTATCGCGTCTTTGTAGGTTTGTTTCGCCTCCAGGTAGGCGGGCAACGTCACGAGCTCCCTGCGGACCGCGGTGGAATTCGCCAGCTTCCTCCTGGCTCGGACGACCTCCTTCTTCATGCCGTCCAATTCAGAGTTCCACCACGGACTCGCACGGCGCTCGGACGGCCTGACGGTCGGTATGGCCACTCGACACGCGTCAGCGATCGCCTCGACGTAGTCTCCCGCCTGCCTGTTGAGGACGCCTTGCAATTCGTTAGAGTCGATGTTTCCGACGGTGAGTTGTCTACTCGCGAGGTTGGCTTTGAGCGTCTTTTCGAATTTAATCCAGTTCGCTCTGCTCGTCTTGTACAGAAAAGTCGTCTCGTTATTTCCGCTATCGGGACTCTTGCCCAGCAACACGGTGAATGTGATGGCATTGTGATCGGACAGGGAGGCCACGTCCCTATCCACCTTCCAGTGCTCCACCTCCTTGATGAGGTTGGAGGAGCAGACGGTGACGTCGATGACGCTGCTGAGAAGAGTGTCGCCCCGCATCGTCTCGAAAGTGGGGACGGTGCCCTCGTTTAACACGTGGAGCTGGTACTGGGAAACAAACTGATCGACCCGGTCTCCTCTCTTGTCGGTCTTTTTGCTCCCCCACCATATGCTCTTCGCGTTAACGTCGGCTCCCATCAGGATGCGGTGGTACCTCTTGTCGTCTATCAGCGCGCCGGCCTTGAGGAGTCCGGCTTCAATGTCATCACTGGGAGGAAAATAGAGCGAGCCCACCACCAGAGGGGGTCCGTTCACGTCGATCTCGACGAATACGTTCTCGCTGTCGCTGCGCTCGTCCAGCAGAATAGCCCTTTCGGCCAGTTTCGGATTTAGGATGACGATCGCCGCTTTAGTCGGCGAATCCGCTCTGCCTTTCTGGTACACCGGTCCAGAGTACGTCGATTTATTAATGATCCCCGTACGCCCGGTGTAGGGTTCCTGCATTATGGCGATGTCAAATTGAGCACTAGTAATGTTCCTGATGAACGAAAGGGTGGCGGTCTCGCATCTCTGGAGATTCGCCTGAGCAACCTTGTATTCCCGGAACGAGTCACTGCCCATAATCTAATTTGGCTCTGTAGGCGACGACGTGCCTCCGGTAGCAGGGACATTCCTCGCTGAAAACCCGATGGGTGACAGCGTGGCGAGTCTTGTCGACCCTGTTGGAGCGTTCGCAGCTGACGCAGGTGTCGGTCGCGCAGGCTGCCTTCTTGCAGCTGGCCGCTTTATGCTCGCCCCCGCAGCGCCAGCAAGACTCTTTGCTTCTGCAGTGGGTGGAAGTGTGCCCGTACGATAAGCATTTTTGGCAGGTCAGCAACGCCAGGTACTCCGCTACGCGGACCCTGGCGTACCCCACATTTAGTGTCGGCTCGTCCTTCACGAGCTTCCAGGCCGGGGGCGCGACCGAGAGGATGGCGCATTTCCTCTCCTTGTCTTTCCGGAATCCGGTGAAGAAAAGGACGGAAGCCAGCTGCTCTTTCGGGGCATCCAGGAGGAGCCCGTGGAGAGACCGATTCTGCGAAAAGATGGCCGTGACAATGTCCTCTTTGGACATTGCCGCGTCCACCCCCTTAACAATGATGCGCGGACGGAGCTTCGCTTCATCCTGCGCATTGAGCGCTTCGTTTTTGCAGACCGCATCCTTGAATATGCGGCAGTCTTCCAATGTGTCGCACTCGACGAGCACCTTGGTCGCGGTTCTTTTTATTTGGCGGATGCCGACTCCGAGGGTCGACACTTTGACGCTATTTTTCACCATCCTCTCGATCGCGTCGCCGGCCATTGTCTCCCTTCCGGTGATGACCACCGTGTGTCCCATCTTGGGGCCCGCGGCGGCGGGAAACTGCGCGATCTCAGGGGTCGTCCTGCGGGCGACGCGGGGGGTCGCAGCTGCCACAGCGTAATTTCTGGGTGTTGAGATAGGCGCGCCAGCCTGCGCCCGCAGCGGCGCACAAACAGGGGTGGCGGAAGAGGACAGCGATGGAGTGGTCGCCGGGCCCGCCGCATCGACAGGCACACGGCGGGGCGCCGCGACAGGTGCAGAAGGGCTCCGGGCAGCAGGCAGAAGAGAGGCCGCCGGGTCCGCCGCATCGACAGGCACCCGGCGAGGCGTCGCAGCAGGGGCGGGGGGGTTCCCGCAGCTGCGGACTGACGCAGCCAGCAGCTGCGCCGAATGGTTCTCTTCTCGCCTCGTGATCTCCTGCGCGTGGTCCAGCTGGAGCCGGAGGACCTTGTTGGAGTGCCTGTTTTGTAGGTCATGGATTTGCCTCTCCATGACCGTCGATTCAATGGAAATTTTGTTAAGGCAATCAAGAACGTCGTTCTTGATTGCAATCTTTAGGTTGCCACTGTTGCTCATGGCGACAGTGGCCCTATGAATCAAACCTTTGATGGTGGGCGATTGAGGCTCCACGCCGTTACTCCTTCTGGGGGTGGCTGCATGCGACAACGTGCTCGTCGATCCGGTCGGAAATACTATTTCGTCGGTTTGGGTACCGGGCGGCGACGCCTGTCTCCGGCTTCTACGGGCGCCTCGCGTTCTGGGCTCGGTCACCATTTTTCTTCCTGAAAATATACGTGGCTCCTTCTCACGCTTCGGCACGCACAACTTTGAAAAGAAAAAAAAAAAAAAAAAAAAAAATTCTGAGGGAACTTTTGAGGGGTCAAAACACTAAATTTTCTTGAAAAAGCATGGCGTTTACGAAAATGTGAAAATATTGAAAATTTTTTATCGGGGGGGGGGTGGTCAGAGATTTCCTCTTTTATACGGGTACAACCCGGCCGCCAAATTTTTGATTTGGTGTTAATTAAATTTGAACGACATTTTGAATATTGTGCGTACGGAAAAAGTGCTAAGGACTCACCGGGCAAGAAGGCAATGTGTAGCGATAGGCACCTGACTGAAAGATTAATATGAGAGAGAATTTTGGGTTTAGTTAAAAGGTTTGGTGAAATTAGCCATTTTTGAGAAAATTTTTCTGAAATTAGTATGGAAAATAAAAAAAAAATAAAATTTTCGAAATATCACTAAACTGAATTTATTTACGTAAAAAGAAAAAAAAAATATTTTTGAAACTTTGAAATTTTTCGAAAATTATTATGGAATGATACAAAATGGCCGAAACTTCACGATATTGCGAGTGGAGAACTGATTTTGGTTGAAAAAATGGATGGTAATAACGACATTGTGAGACTATAAACTGTATTTATTTACGTAAAAGATAAGGTTTATTATGATATTTCGAGATTTTGATGCAACAGAATTTAAATGCATGAAATAATGACCGTTTTGACGCGTGCAAGTCCTTTCTGTTTGGGGAGAAAACCACAACTGAATCTGAAATATTTACTGTTGCCGCTCGCGTCTATAATTTGGGGACGGGACAAATTTTTGATTTGGTGTTAATTAAATTTGAACGACATTTTGAATATTGTGCGTACGGAAAAAGTGCTAAGGACTCACCGGGCAAGAAGGCAATGTGTAGCGATAGGCACCTGACTGAAAGATTAATATGAGAGAGAATTTTGGGTTTAGTTAAAAGGTTTGGTGAAATTAGCCATTTTTGAGAAAATTTTTCTGAAATTAGTATGGAAAATAAAAAAAAAAATAAAATTTTCGAAATATCACTAAACTGAATTTATTTACGTAAAAAGAAAAAAAAAATATTTTTGAAACTTTGAAATTTTTCGAAAATTATTATGGAATGATACAAAATGGCCGAAACTTCACGATATTGCGAGTGCAGAACTGATTTTGGTTGAAAAAATGGATGGTAATAACGACATTGTGAGACTATAAACTGTATTTATTTACGTAAAAGATAAGGTTTATTATGATATTTCGAGATTTTGATGCAACAGAATTTAAATGCATGAAATAATGACCGTTTTGACGCGTGCAAGTCCTTTCTGTTTGGGGAGAAAACCACAACTGAATCTGAAATATTTACTGTTGCCGCGCGGCCCGCTCGCGTCTATAATTTGGGGACGGGACAAATTTTTGATTTGGTGTTAATTAAATTTGAACGACATTTTGAATATTGTGCGTACGGAAAAAGTGCTAAGGACTCACCGGGCAAGAAGGCAATGTGTAGCGATAGGCACCTGACTGAAAGATTAATATGAGAGAGAATTTTGGGTTTAGTTAAAAGGTTTGGTGAAATTAGCCATTTTTGAGAAAAATTTTCTGAAATTAGTATGGAAAATAAAAAAAAAAAAATTTTCTAAATATCACTAAACTGAATTTATTTACGTAAAAGAAAAAAAAAAATATTTTTGAAACTTTGAATTTTTCGAAAAATTTATGGAATGATACAAAATGGCCGAAACTTCACGATATTGCGAGTGCAGAACTGATTTTTGGTTGAAAAAATGGATGGTAATAACGACATTGTGAGACTATAAACTGTATTTATTTACGTAAAAGATAAGGTTTATTATGATATTTCGAGATTTTGATGCAACAGAATTTAAATGCATGAAATAATGACCGTTTTGACGCGTGCAAGTCCTTTCTGTTTGGGGAGAAAACCACAACTGAATCTGAAATATTTACTGTTGCCGCGCGGCCCGCTCGCGTCTATAATTTGGGGACGGGACAAATTTTTGATTTGGTGTTAATTAAATTTGAACGACATTTTGAATATTGTGCGTACGGAAAAAGTGCTAAGGACTCACCGGGCAAGAAGGCAATGTGTAGCGATAGGCACCTGACTGAAAGATTAATATGAGAGAGAATTTTGGGTTTAGTTAAAAGGTTTGGTGAAATTAGCCATTTTTGAGAAAATTTTTCTGAAATTAGTATGGAAAATAAAAAAAAAATAAAATTTTCGAAATATCACTAAACTGAATTTATTTACGTAAAAAGAAAAAAAAAATATTTTTGAAACTTTGAAATTTTTCGAAAATTATTATGGAATGATACAAAATGGCCGAAACTTCACGATATTGCGAGTGGAGAACTGATTTTGGTTGAAAAAATGGATGGTAATAACGACATTGTGAGACTATAAACTGTATTTATTTACGTAAAAGATAAGGTTTATTATGATATTTCGAGATTTTGATGCAACAGAATTTAAATGCATGAAATAATGACCGTTTTGACGCGTGCAAGTCCTTTCTGTTTGGGGAGAAAACCACAACTGAATCTGAAATATTTACTGTTGCCGCTCGCGTCTATAATTTGGGGACGGGACAAATTTTTGATTTGGTGTTAATTAAATTTGAACGACATTTTGAATATTGTGCGTACGGAAAAAGTGCTAAGGACTCACCGGGCAAAGGATAGCGATAGGCACCTGACTGAAAGATTAATATGAGAGAGAATTTTGGGTTTAGTTAAAAGGTTTGGTGAAATTAGCCATTTTTGAGAAAATTTTTCTGAAATTAGTATGGAAAATAAAAAAAAAATAAAATTTTCGAAATATCACTAAACTGAATTTATTTACGTAAAAAGAAAAAAAAAATATTTTTGAAACTTTGAAATTTTTCGAAAATTATTATGGAATGATACAAAATGGCCGAAACTTCACGATATTGCGAGTGGAGAACTGATTTTGGTTGAAAAAATGGATGGTAATAACGACATTGTGAGACTATAAACTGTATTTATTTACGTAAAAGATAAGGTTTATTATGATATTTCGAGATTTTGATGCAACAGAATTTAAATGCATGAAATAATGACCGTTTTGACGCGTGCAAGTCCTTTCTGTTTGGGGAGAAAACCACAACTGAATCTGAAATATTTACTGTTGCCGCTCGCGTCTATAATTTGGGGACGGGACAAATTTTTGATTTGGTGTTAATTAAATTTGAACGACATTTTGAATATTGTGCGTACGGAAAAAGTGCTAAGGACTCACCGGGCAAGAAGGCAATGTGTAGCGATAGGCACCTGACTGAAAGATTAATATGAGAGAGAATTTTGGGTTTAGTTAAAAGGTTTGGTGAAATTAGCCATTTTTGAGAAAATTTTTCTGAAATTAGTATGGAAAATAAAAAAAAAAAAAATTTTCGAAATATCACTAAACTGAATTTATTTACGTAAAAAGAAAAAAAAAATATTTTTGAAACTTTGAAATTTTTCGAAAATTATTATGGAATGATACAAAATGGCCGAAACTTCACGATATTGCGAGTGGAGAACTGATTTTGGTTGAAAAAATGGATGGTAATAACGACATTGTGAGACTATAAACTGTATTTATTTACGTAAAAGATAAGGTTTATTATGATATTTCGAGATTTTGATGCAACAGAATTTAAATGCATGAAATAATGACCGTTTTGACGCGTGCAAGTCCTTTCTGTTTGGGGAGAAAACCACAACTGAATCTGAAATATTTACTGTTGCCGCTCGCGTCTATAATTTGGGGACGGGACAAATTTTTGATTTGGTGTTAATTAAATTTGAACGACATTTTGAATATTGTGCGTACGGAAAAAGTGCTAAGGACTCACCGGGCAAGAAGGCAATGTGTAGCGATAGGCACCTGACTGAAAGATTAATATGAGAGAGAATTTTGGGTTTAGTTAAAAGGTTTGGTGAAATTAGCCATTTTTGAGAAAATTTTTCTGAAATTAGTATGGAAAATAAAAAAAAATAAAATTTTCGAAATATCACTAAACTGAATTTATTTACGTAAAAAGAAAAAAAAAATATTTTTGAAACTTTGAAATTTTTCGAAAATTATTATGGAATGATACAAAATGGCCGAAACTTCACGATATTGCGAGTGGAGAACTGATTTTTGTTGAAAAAATGGATGGTAATAACGACATTGTGAGACTATAAACTGTATTTATTTACGTAAAAGATAAGGTTTATTATGATATTTCGAGATTTTGATGCAACAGAATTTAAATGCATGAAATAATGACCGTTTTGACGCGTGCAAGTCCTTTCTGTTTGGGGAGAAAACCACAACTGAATCTGAAATATTTACTGTTGCCGCTCGCGTCTATAATTTGGGGACGGGACAAATTTTTGATTTGGTGTTAATTAAATTTGAACGACATTTTGAATATTGTGCGTACGGAAAAAGTGCTAAGGACTCACCGGGCAAGAAGGCAATGTGTAGCGATAGGCACCTGACTGAAAGATTAATATGAGAGAGAATTTTGGGTTTAGTTAAAAGGTTTGGTGAAATTAGCCATTTTTGAGAAAATTTTTCTGAAATTAGTATGGAAAATAAAAAAAAAATAAAATTTTCGAAATATCACTAAACTGAATTTATTTACGTAAAAAGAAAAAAAAAATATTTTTGAAACTTTGAAATTTTTCGAAAATTATTATGGAATGATACAAAATGGCCGAAACTTCACGATATTGCGAGTGCAGAAGTGATTTTGGTTGAAAAAATGGATGGTAATAACGACATTGTGAGACTATAAACTGTATTTATTTACGTAAAAGATAAGGTTTATTATGATATTTCGAGATTTTGATGCAACAGAATTTAAATGCATGAAATAATGACCGTTTTGACGCGTGCAAGTCCTTTCTGTTTGGGGAGAAAACCACAACTGAATCTGAAATATTTACTGTTGCCGCTCGCGTCTATAATTTGGGGACGGGACAAATTTTTGATTTGGTGTTAATTAAATTTGAACGACATTTTGAATATTGTGCGTACGGAAAAAGTGCTAAGGACTCACCGGGCAAGAAGGCAATGTGTAGCGATAGGCACCTGACTGAAAGATTAATATGAGAGAGAATTTTGGGTTTAGTTAAAAGGTTTGGTGAAATTAGCCATTTTTGAGAAAATTTTTCTGAAATTAGTATGGAAAATAAAAAAAAATAAAATTTTCGAAATATCACTAAACTGAATTTATTTACGTAAAAAGAAAAAAAAAATATTTTTGAAACTTTGAAATTTTTCGAAAATTATTATGGAATGATACAAAATGGCCGAAACTTCACGATATTGCGAGTGGAGAACTGATTTTGGTTGAAAAAATGGATGGTAATAACGACATTGTGAGACTATAAACTGTATTTATTTACGTAAAAGATAAGGTTTATTATGATATTTCGAGATTTTGATGCAACAGAATTTAAATGCATGAAATAATGACCGTTTTGACGCGTGCAAGTCCTTTCTGTTTGGGGAGAAAACCACAACTGAATCTGAAATATTTACTGTTGCCGCTCGCGTCTATAATTTGGGGACGGGACAAATTTTTGATTTGGTGTTAATTAAATTTGAACGACATTTTGAATATTGTGCGTACGGAAAAAGTGCTAAGGACTCACCGGGCAAGAAGGCAATGTGTAGCGATAGGCACCTGACTGAAAGATTAATATGAGAGAGAATTTTGGGTTTAGTTAAAAGGTTTGGTGAAATTAGCCATTTTTGAGAAAATTTTTCTGAAATTAGTATGGAAAATAAAAAAAAAATAAAATTTTCGAAATATCACTAAACTGAATTTATTTACGTAAAAAGAAAAAAAAATATTTTTGAAACTTTGAAATTTTTCGAAAATTATTATGGAATGATACAAAATGGCCGAAACTTCACGATATTGCGAGTGGAGAACTGATTTTGGTTGAAAAAATGGATGGTAATAACGACATTGTGAGACTATAAACTGTATTTATTTACGTAAAAGATAAGGTTTATTATGATATTTCGAGATTTTGATGCAACAGAATTTAAATGCATGAAATAATGACCGTTTTGACGCGTGCAAGTCCTTTCTGTTTGGGGAGAAAACCACAACTGAATCTGAAATATTTACTGTTGCCGCTCGCGTCTATAATTTGGGGTCGGGACAAATTTTTGATTTGGTGTTAATTAAATTTGAACGACATTTTGAATATTGTGCGTACGGAAAAAGTGCTAAGGACTCACCGGGCAAGAAGGCAATGTGTAGCGATAGGCACCTGACGGGCAAGAAGGCAATGTGTAGCGATAGGCACATTGGTTAGGTTAGGTTAGGTTAGGTTAGGTTAGGTTAGGTTAGGTTAGGTTAGGTTAGGTTAGGTTAGGTTAGGTTAGGTTAGGTTAGGTTAGGTTGGGTTAGGTTAGGTTAGGTTGGGTTGGGTTGGGTTGGGTTGGGTTAGGTTAGGTTGGGTTGGGTTAGGTTAGGTTGGGTTGGGTTGGGTTAGGTTGGGTTGGGTTAGGTTAGGTTAGGTTAGGTTAGGTTAGGTTAGGTTAGGTTAGGTTAGGTTAGGTTTTTTTTTTTTTTTTTTTTTTACTTGGGTTGTTTCTATTTTTTGTTGCCCTGCATTTTATTTATCAGGGCGGTGTGGACTTGTTTAATTGGCATTTCAGCGATGTATCTTTGGGGTGGCAGAGATTTGCCGAGAAAAAGAAATAAAGAGTTTAGAGGGGAGAGAAGAAAAATTAAAGAAGTGGAGTTCCTATCTATGGGATTCCATGGACTAGCTAATAAGCATCCCGACATTTGCCTTACAACTGAGGGAACCATGGAAAACCTCAGTCGGGACGCGACGTACCTGTAAAAAAAATACAATTGTTATTTATTGCTGACCCGCAACCGATCCACCACCGTGGTTGCGAAGTCCACGAAACTGCATAGTGTATCTTTTGTTGCGGAGGATGGCCGGGAGATCTGTGATGTGGATGTCTCTTCTTTGACACTCCTTCTCCAGTTTCCATCTCTCTCGCGTGTAGATGGGGCAATGGATGATAACGTGTTCGATTGTTTGGTCTGTTTGTGAGTCACAGGGACAGTGAGGTGAATCTTTGATCTTGAATCTGTGTAGATACGAGAGTGTGGCACCATGCCCAGTGAGAATTTGCGAGAGCTGGAACGAAGGTGCTATTCTCTTCCTCAGCTCTTTCGCATCTCTTATGGAGGGGAGAAAATTCTTGGTCCCGCTTCCGGTGGTGCTGTTCTCGTATCTCTCTTCCCACAGCTGATTCGTGTGTTCTCTGATAGTGCGCTTTGCGTAGCTGAGAGGAAACTCAGAGTAGAGCTTGGCAGTTTTGACCCTAAGGGCGGCCGCTTTAGCCAGCTCATCTGCTCTTTCGTTCCCTTCCAGCCCGTTGTGCCCTCTGATCCACAAGAAGCTGCACTCGGTACCTCGGTCTCTAAGGATTTTGGAAGACTTTTGAATCTGAAAGACCATCGGATTGGTGGGCGCGCCGTCGCTCAGAGCCTTCGTCGCGCTCATGCAGTCGGTCAACACGTTGACTTTCCTCCACGAGGTGTCGGCGACGACCCATCTCAGGGCCTCTGCGATGGCGAAGAGTTCGGCCTGGAATACCGTGCAGTAATCCGCCATGGGCAGCTTCCTACACTTTAACTCTCCGGCTGCGCCAAACACTGCGAACGCCGCGCCAACCTTTCCTTCGGTCTTGCTTTCATCTGTGTAAATATCAATTTCGTCAGAGGGGAATGCATCTCTTCTGTATGTCTCAGGGTGGGCCGTCAATTCCCCGGTCTGCTCGACAGGATGCGGCAGCTCCGTCCACTTGACGACACCCTGTACCCGCGGTCCCCCGGTAAGAGTTCGATCGAGCCGGTTCGTTTGACATCACCTATCATTTTGAGCTCCTTGAGCCTCAGGTCCAGCGGCATCAGGTCTGCTATCGCTTGAACAGAGGTCAGAGAGACGGTCCTGTAGGCCTTACAAATTCTAATGCCTATCGTTCTCTGCACCCTGTTCAGCTTCAGCTGGATGTTATTCCTGCATGCCGCTTCTGCCCAGACGCTCGCCGCATAGGTGATGGTCGGCTCCACCACGCCGATATAAAGGGCCCGCAGTACCTC